>OX418216.1:10212979-10310479 GCA_948455865.1 Conomelus anceps
GGAGGAGGAAAAGGAGGAGAAGGAAAAGGAGGAGTAGGGAGAAGCGAAGGAGAAGGAGAAAGAGGCAAAATTAGAAAGAGAGAATGATTGAATGAGATAAAGGTCACTGAAGTTAGAGTGACATTGGAAGGAGATTGACAGTAAAACTAGTAATTTCATTGAGCTTTACCCTTCAATTTATACTTTACGGCTGGCAGTATACGATTACTTTACGATACTTTACGATTACTGTCAGCGAAAAAGCGGTACAGGTTTATGCGAAAAATCACCAGTAAAAGCGTGATTTCACGAATGGTCTGTATACGCTCACTTAGATAGAAGGCAGGTCTACAAATGGCCTGGGGAGTGAAAGCTGGGGCAAATGCAATCTCTGGACGTGGAAGCAATTTCCAGTTCAGCTCATCAGTATAAAAATATGGTCCAATATGGGCGCAGTTATGAAGAATGTGAAATTTGATCGATCACGGTGGCCTGGATGTGAATTTGTTTGGAAAAATCTGGAAATGTTGGCGTTTGTCGTATAGTAGTGGTTTTCACTTCAATAGCATTTTGTTGGTTTCCTCCCGGGTTCAAATATCCGTCTAGTAGGTGACTCAGCTTTATGATAGAGCAAGCTTATTGCTCAAGGTTGTGCGCAGGGTTTTGTTCATGATTTTTTCGAAGCTAATTATATTGAGTATTATTAGGGCTTTGAAATTTATCTATTGTCTATAGCTGTTATCTATTGCTGTGAGGGAAAAATATTCTCTTCAATTGTTTTGTAAAATATAGGGGTTCAAAGTTGAAATTTTCCGGTTTTTGGGGGTAATTGATCTCACCTATTAGTGGCTTTGAACTTTTGATAAATTTTCTATAACTATAAGACATCTTGAGGAATAAAATGACATATTCTTTACTCCAATCGAACAAACAGTTTATTCAAAATACATTTTTTTAAATCTGTAAAAAATTTCAATTTTTCAAAAAATATTCTGAAAAAAACTATTTGTTAGATTGAAAATTAGGTGTTTTTTGATCCCAGAAAATTTATCAAAAGTTTAAAATTACTCATAGGTGAGATCAATTGCCCCCAAAAACTGAAAAATTTCAACTTTGAACCCCCATATTTCACAAAATAATTGAAAAAAAATTTCTCACAGCAATAAATAACATTTTTAGCATTATTTTTTTCTATTTTTAGAGTTATTTTTTCTATCCTTTGTTGAGAGCTCCTAATTTTTTTCTTCAATTATTTATTATTTTTTTCTATCTTTAAATATTCAGTGCTTTTGTTTCCTCAATTGATTTAATTTTTGGTTTACATCTCAAATAATATTTTTTTTTATTTTATAGTATTTAAACTGTAAATATTTTATTGTAAAGTCACTAGGTGTGTTTTAGTTTTTCTTTCATTTGTTTGGGTCTGCAGCAACTCCTCCATGCCTACAGGAATGTTTTCCCTTGCATGAGAGTATTTATTGCCAACAGCATGCATCTAATATGTTATTAGTGATTCTATATTGTTTGATTGGCATAAATTGGCACTTGATTAGCATAAGTGATATGTTGATATGTTAATTAGCATTAGTACTCTTGAATTAGGTGTCATTGATCATCTTTTGTAAGCATTGTTTTTGGCAATAAAAGAATTTATTATTATATTATTTATTATTATTTCAAAGCCCTAATAATAGTCAATACAAAAAAACTTGGAAAAAAATATGACCTTGCGCACAGCTTTGAATCAGAAATAGGTATAGATGATGTACATAACCCATAACGACAATGACATCGGCCGAGAAGTGACTGCTTATTAACCTTACTTGTCAGCCAAAGTCATTTTCGATAAACAGAATATCGATAAACAGATTATCGAAGTAACAGACGATAAATATATACCAACTCCATTACGTGGAATTAAGAAGGTATTAATATAAGTATTATGGTATTATAGGGACCATAAACTATATAGATTGGCGACCATTATGTGCGAACTCTCTTACAAAATGACTGAATATTGTCCACCATTTTGTGGGATTTTAGAATATGTATTTCTTCTATTTATAATGATTATGGCCAGCGATGATCAAAAAAAGGCTTCAAGTAGATGCGATATTTCATTCAGGAAATTTATCATATTAAATATGCCTTTCAAACGCTCAAAAAGATGATAATTATCTTTAATTGGATTAATTAACTAATTGCTATTACTTAACTTACTACTTATTACTATTACTTTACTACTTACTTATTACTATTACTTAACTTACTTACTTTACTACTTTACTATTACTTAACTTACTTAAAATTGGGGTTCAATTTTATCTAATTGTAGGTAATGAGTAGGTTCGTGGGTAATGAGTTCGATGATGGCAATTGATGAGTTGGACCTACAGTTTTAGGTAGGTTCCGAACCACCGGGAAGTGATTCTGCAGCAGAGTATTTTTTGCTGGCCAATCCAATTGGTCACCCTTCCAAAGAGGGCTTGGGCGTTCGTCGCTTATCCTATTGAACAGACACCTGCTACGGCTCGTAGATATGACTTCCCTGTGATATAGAATATAGCAAATCACGAATCTATAAGATGATAGTAACGTCAGATAACCATAAACTTCCAGTCACAATCACACTTCCTAACTAACTAACTAAACTAACCTATATTCGTGATTTGTATTGATAAGTCGGACAAAATATCGGCATTATCGGACAAAAAAGCATAATATTGGACAAAAAGTCGAAATTGGCACTGAAAAGTCGAACAAAAAATCAAGCCAGTGTTTTTCGTATAAGAAAACATTGCAGTAAAATCGTGCAACTGTAAAACAAACGTCTAAGTTTGGCAATTTAAGTTTTAAACAAAGAGATCGTTCAACATTTTAAAGGTTTCAAACTTGCAAGTCCTTTTTCAAGCACAGTTAAGTATTGTACTAGTTCGATTCGCTATTCTTTATTGTCTAGAATAGAGAAAGCTACTGCAGTTTATATGTAATTCATGGTGTAAGCTGTTTCTCTTTTCAAGTCACAGAGAGCCGTTAATTTCCTTTCTACTGCTTCTTTCCACGTCTTTTTTCTTCTCCCTCACACTTCTCCCTTCTCTCGTTGTCTCTTATTCTCTCTCTTTTGTGTTGTTCATTCGAATTCAACTCGGGTTTGTCTTCGGATTTTCTGGAATTGTATTCCTACACGAGCGCTCCAGATTTTCTTTTTACGTCTCTCTGAAACTTGTTCGAAATATTTACAAAATTGATAAGTTAATTTAATATTCTTGGATTTCCTGACCCATACCGATCTACATTTTTAATATTACCTTTTTATGATAAATTACGACTTGCAGACAATGTCAATAGAGAATAAATAAATTCCTGGATTTCTTGTTCCATGACGAACTGCGTTGTTAATATTAACGTTTTGGGTGAATTTAACGACTTGCAGTCAATTTTTAATTAAGAATAAGTAATATTTCACTCACTTTCTAGGCCGAACGTTTTTGAGTTATGGAAAGTCATCTTCAAGGCATCAAGTGATTGATATTAACTTGTTTTCGAGTTATCGGTCTAGAGAGTGAGTAAAATATTACTTATTCTTAATTGAAAATTGACTGCAAGTCGTTAAATTAACCTAAAAAGTTAATAATAAATGAATATTTTCTCAGATAGGTTGAAATCGTGACGACTCAATATCAAACTTCGAAATCGTGACAGTTCGTTTTCAAACTTTAAACTTGAAAATGAATTGGTACGATTCGATCTCTGTTAAAGTTGACTGAAAGACGTTAAATTTATAATAGAAAAGTTAATGAGATACTGGAAGAATGTGGTTTTTGGACAATTCGTTGAATTGTGTGTGTGTGTGTGTGTGTGTGTGTGTGTGTGTGTGAGGTGAGGCTTCATTTTGATGTGAAAGGAAATCTTGTACACTATAAAACGTTTCATCAACTAGATATTTTTTCATTTTTTTTAATATTTCTATATTTAGAAGAGGCTTTAAAAACTGCGGTAGCTTGTTGTAGAGTTACCTACCAATATAACTAGGTTTTTGTTTAAATAAGCTACTATTGTGACTCACTAAGTGATATTCTCCTCGGCTTCTTGTATTATAATCATGTACGTCTTTTGGTTGAGATTTTGAGATTTTGGTTGATATCACTCTTTTTAAAAGTAGCTTCATACACATATAAGCATTGTAGAGTTGGGAGAACAAGTCTCTCGAACAACGGCCTACATGAATCTAATCTATTTACTCATTCCATACACCTAACAGCTTTCTTTTGGATCTTAAACACACTATCCTTCCTATTCCTCCTCTATTCCTTCCTTGATCTGTGCCTTCTTCACACATTCTCTCACTCTCTCTCTCTCTCTCTCTCTCGTACGGTTAAGTGCGGATGAGAAGGATATCCTTGAATATCCTTTTCCAAGAATGGACATTTATATGTTCAAACTTCGCCATTTTATGTAGATACATAACAATCATATTATTGTTATCAGATTGCATCTCATATTCATTTCGTTAAATAATTCTCTAGTTCAGCTTTGTAAAAATCATAGAACAATTACAGTACTTATTATTATATTCTCAACAATCTAGAATGTAAGACTCTAAAGCCGCGTCTCCACCAACCGAACAGGCTCGGCGAACAGTGTTCGCTGGAATTATCTGATGTCGCCGAACATTGTTTGAACATTTTGAGGACGCCTTCTCGAACATGACGATCGGTGTGGTGGGAGTAGTGGCGGGAACCTGTTGTTGGTCGTCACTGTTCGCTCACAGACTGAACATTTCAATTGAACTCATGAACATATGTTTAATGTTTGTCCGTTTTTTGTATTCGCCAACAATGTTCGGCAGACATGTTCGGTTGCTGGAGACGCGGCATAAGACTGTGCATTTTGTAATCTACATGAATAAAGTAAATAATCTAATCTAATCTCTCTCTGGAATATTTCTCTTTTATCAAACACATTTTCTATCTTCTTCCTCTCCCTCACTCACACACTTTCTCTCCTTCATAACACGAATAAAATAAGGAAAACCGCCACAAAACGCTGCCGCTCGAAACGAGTGCAAGAAACGTGTGATACGTTACTCTTTTTGCCTTCTCTTCTTTTTTCTCGTCTGACAGCGTTTCTACTTGAAAACGTCGCTTTTTTCCATCTGTGGAAAATTGGGCTGCACTCTCTACTAGGCTGCCTCTCCGTTCTTGGTTCCATTCTCTAATCATTCGTCTCATATTTTCTCCTTTTCACTACTTATTGTTCCACTTTTTGGGCCAGCTCGGTCACAATTGTTTCCCTTGAAAATCGTCCGCTTTCTTTCATTACCGTACTTTCTTTATCACTTACGCTCTAGTTGTCGGCGACCGTTTGCTGCTTTCATTTCTATCATACTTATTTCTTCTCATTCGCTGTCTCTCTTTTTCCACCTTCTTTTCCTTCTTTTCATATTCTTCATTATCTTATTTTTCTTTCTCTTCCACTTCCTCTTCCTCTTCCTCTTCCTCTTCCTCTTCCTCTTCCTCTTCCTCTTCCTCTTCCTCTTCCTCTATCTCTTCCTCTTCCTCTTCCTCTTCCTCTTTCTCTTCTTCTTCCTCTTCCTCTTCCTCTTCTTATTCTTCGTCTTCTTCTTCTTTTTCGTTATTTTCTACTCCTTTTTCTTTTCTTCTTTTTCCTTTTTCTTTCTCTCTCTCTCTTTTTCTTTTTCTTTCTCAAAGACATGAGCATATAACTCATTATTATATACAAAGCTCTACCCTCAAACTACCGGAACAAAGACTTATTCGGATATCAAAACTGGTAAATGACATATTGAAATATGGTAATCCGAAATATTTCAAAAATAATTTTAAATTTGTAGCAGATGGAAGAGCCAATAGTGTAACAACCACAAGAGAAGGTGGTAGAACTTTAAGAATTCCAAACCACCGTACAGCAATTTACAACAAATCATTTGTTGTAAGTAGTTGTCGAATATGGAATTCACTCCCAACTGCAATAAGGAATTTGGAGAGCCGGACAGGTTTTGCTTCTTCACTGAGGAAGCATTTTCTTGAGCGGATGTCTATGGTTGTTCAGCCCTAGAGTGATGGCGTGGGAAATTTTGGCAAAACCCTGTTAGTTATAAGTTTTTCTTCCTTTATTAGTTCATTCTATTTTATTTTATTTTCTTCTTTTTTTAAATTATTAAAATTTATTTGATTTTATAATGTGTAGACACTATCAGGTAGAATTTATAGGTTAAGTGTAAGAGAGGGACACCGTCCCTAACTTCACCTTTTCATACAAATGTATCACCAAGCTTTTTTCCTTTTTTTCTATATATCATATTAATATCATTTTCAGTCATAATTTCATGTTTGTATATAGTTAAAAAGTTTATGTAATAATACTTGGTGATGCCTATATATTGTATTTTATACTAGTAACTGTCCAACTATTATTTGCATGAATAAAGAAATCAATCAATAATCAATCAATCAATCTCTTTTTCTTTCTTTCCCTTTGTCTTTTTCTGTTTCTTTTTCGTTACCTTCTTCTTTTTCGTTTTCTTTTCCTCCTCTTATTTTTCCTCCTTCTCCTTATTATCTTCTTCTTCTTCCTTCTTCCTTCTTCCTTCTTCCTTCTTCGTTCTTCGTTTTTCCTTCTTCCTTCTTCTGCTCCCATTCTTCTCCTCCTCATCCCTCTTTCTCAAACTTTCTCATAATTCTCTTCAGTCCTCTCAATCAGGTCTTTAATATTTGATACATGACATCAACTAAATAATTACATCGATGGTAATTTTTTTATTTCATCTTGTAATAATCATCTTGAATTGAATAATCCATACAAGGCATAATAAGCAATTTTATTTATCAAAACTGACACTGTATTTGTATTTAATATATGATTTTCACTCACTTATCCTAGAGATAATCGAGGGATGCATTTCTAAAGAGAAGCTTCATCAGCCTCTGAATAATTAGCCTCGATTTCATTGAGCGAGATTACTTGCTATTTGCTATATAGCCAGCGACAAATCTCAAGTCTGATCAAAATCTGACCGGCTTTTCTCCAACACAAATCTCGAATCAATATTGATCTCTGGTCAGGTGATCAGCGATCAGTTGTTTTTTCAATTGGCGTTTGTGTAGCCGGTCATGATAAGTCTTCACAGTTACTACAAATAATAGAAATAACTAATATTACTGTTATGGGTTCTATGTCTAAAATTACGCTGGCAACACTTAAATGTATCACTTTCACTTCATTAACACAAATAATCACAACACTCACTGTTCAGTAATGTCTTACAGAAAAATAAGCAATTAAAAACAGATAACACGATATTGTTCAACTGATAATGAGTTTCCAATGAACTGTACACGGATCAATCACTAAATGTCAAAAGGCCGATCTAATATTAAATAATAACTGTACTATAAACTGTCCAATAATATTCGAAAAGAATCGTCGAGGAAGAACAATTAACTTACGTAGCACAAGTAATAGGTAAGAGAATTATCACTACAGACAATAAAAGTTCCTTAGATGGTTTGTAAAAACGCCAACGGGATTGTACTGTCTGACGGGAACTGTCACTACTGCCACTTATCAACGTAGAACAATAACTGAACTACTTGACTGTCACACTTGTTTACCATGACGAATTTCAAAGACAACTGAACTTATTTAACTCAACAACTTCAATCACATACCAGAGACACTTCAACCATTTAGCTCCCAAATTGTACAACCTGCTTCCTGAAAACATCAAGAGCACAGCATCTGAAACAAGATTCAAATCTGCAGTCCACAAATGGATATTAAATACAGGAAGGCAAAACTTGGAAATAATTATCTCAAACAACATGTGAGCTCACTTACCTAATAATTCCGCACTAACCCTCCCCCCCCCCCTACTCTAGAACATGGGTAAACCATAGTTGAGTAGGGTAATTTCCAAAAATTATTTCTCAAATTATTTATTTCTCAAAATGTGGCCGCTGTTAGAAGCCCAAACGAAAACTACTTGGTAATCGAATTTTACACTCTCCGGGGGGAAATGTTACAAAATATGGCTACCATCAGCCCTTTGAGTATTCAAGTGTGGAAGTTGATATCTCTTCGATATGAACAGCAGAATAAGACTATCGATGATGATGATGATGATGTTGATAAGTTCAACCAGTGATCATTCACCTAAAAAAACAAGATAGTGGCCAAAATTAGTAGAGTTTTATCGACTCCAATTCGATAGTGGTTTAAGATATCAAATTGATTTTTCCTCTGAAATGGACCTTATAAAATTCTTCACAACTTGTCAAACTATTTTTTCCAAAACGCATTTACAAGAGACTTCCTCTATTTATATACTTTATCATAATTGAGATATCTCTAGATTTCTCTACCAACTTCTAAATAAATAAATCAAGGAAACTAGCACTTTCTACAACATTCGATAAGACTCCATTAATTTCTAATCAAACAAATAGAACATTCTACTAATTACCAAGTAAACACTATAAAAGTGTAAAAAGCAGTGTAATTTATTGCTTCAAAGTAAACATTTACATAGCAGATAACACCGAGAACCAATGCTTCCTCCTCTTTCAATTCTCTCCAATTTCATATCCGCTACATTACATTAGATGGCGGCTCTGGTAGCACAGTTGGGTAGAGCGCCTGTCTGTGATAAGATAAGGCTCTGGCTGGCTTAGTTTCCTGCAGCCTTGGGTTCGAATCTCATTCAGCCATGGATGTTCCTCATCATTCACGCATTCATCTCATTACCCACGCACAAGTCTCCGGTCATCATCTTCAATAAAAAAATCCAACAGTCGAAATGATAGCTCTGAGCCGTAGAAGATAAAAACAGTTAAAGATAAGCTACGAACTCCTGGACCTTCTTTGTAAGGATGATCGATTGGATTGGCCAGCGAAAAATACTGTTCTCTGCTGTTAAATTACTTCCCGGTGGTTTGAAAGTCACCTAAAACTGTAGGTGCATCTCATCAATCACCATTATCACAGGTCTCAGACCTATGTGGCCTCATCCTCCATTAAAATCTATAATGAATTGGTTCTAATAACACTCTTGCACTTGCTGAGAAACAATAGAGTTTCTCATTATAAGTATTTGGGTGTTGTATTTGATTCGCGAGTGAGATGGATGGAACTTACTAACGCTTCGATAAATAGATTAAGAAATTTGCTTTTAGATGTTGAAGTGACATTTTAAATTATAATGACATAAGACAAGTTCATCTCGCCCTTGTTCGATCTCTTTTATCGTACGGTGTTCTTACCTGGGGGTGCAGCCTATCGCATGCACATCAGCAGACTACAGATTGTTCAAAAATCAAATTTAAAATCAGGTATGAGGAAAAATAGAAGATATCCTCCAGTCCTACTATTTAGCGAATCCAGAGTGTTGTCATTGAGGAAATTATTTATGAAGGATTTGTTAATATACATTTATAAGAACTTCAACTCATTTTTTACGCCAATTTCACACTCCTATCACACAAGATATGCAACACTGTAGGCGTTAACACTTAGCAGCAAAACAAATCGTTCTCTAATACTAATTGTTTTTATATTTCACATTTTCTTTTTCGTAATTTCAATATTCCAATCAAAATAATTTATTTACCTCTGTCCCTCTTGACCTTTTTAAGAAGCACTTAAGAAGAATTGGTTGTTTGGGATTTGTGAATAGTTTTTTTTAGGTCATAACATACTTTTATCTCCATTATCCTTGAGTAAGGACTTCAAATAAGCTATCCTAATCGCTATTCTCTGGCTATTCAAAATCAATACTCATTGTATTATCCTATAAATTTGAATTTGTAATTATTCGATTTTTTCATTTTTCTGTAATTTGTATTGATTTTGATTTATCTTAAGTTAATTGTTTATTATGTTTCAAAGAAATATTGAATGTTTTTGTGACATGAAAAATAATTACTAGTGTTCAAATCAACTTGAATCTACGCACAGGCCACTGTTGCCTCTGTAGACTCTTTCCTTTATTCAATTGAAACTGAAAACAAACTCTGTATATTTATATACATTTTTGTATATTTTTCTCTAAATTGTATTGTTTTTATATCTGTATGAATTTATGAAAAAGTGAATATTCAATCAATCAAATCTACTCCCTGATCTTACTTATCTGTTTTGATAATTTTTAATAGATTTTTCCTACAATGTTATTAATTCTGTAACAATGACAAGTATTCCCCAAATATCCCTAAAAATCATATTTTTTCAAATTACCTCCAACTCCAAACACAAATCATGCTTGAGCCAAGCAATTTTCAGCCAATAAGCTCAGCCCGGCGGCACATCTCACCTGTTTTGCTAGTATCTGTACGATTATTGCCTCACCTCACGATAGGGCTATTAGTGTAGTAGTAACTGTTACAACAATAGCAATAATAACAATTATAATAATCACCAACTGGATAACTGGTTATCGCCCATAATTCCTATTTATTGTTGGATTAAAGCTGCAATGGCTACACGATACTCTAGGTATATATATGTTATATGTATATGTATAATATGTATATGTATACAGCACCTGCTCACGACTTTCCCTTACCCTTTATTTTGAGGGGACGCGGGCGAAAGGTTGAGTATTGTTTGTATAGTGTTATGGAATCTAGTGTTATCTGATTGAGTTTGATTGCCACAGTTGGTGGTGTTTGTTATAGCTTGTTAATGGTATGAGGAAATGGGTTGTCTTTCGTATTTATACTTCAGGCTGTAGTATAACGATATTTACTGATACAATCAAACCCTAACAATCTACCCTTAGGTAGCGATTCCTATTTGTGTTGTTTTATATCTCCGGTTACAAAAGGATTATTTCTTGAAAAAAATCCTCTAAATCTACATTTGAAGCGAAGTACCGTTATCAAAGAGTAGTCTACAAGCAAAACGTCTGGTGTGCAGTATTGATAGGAATTGGAGAAATGGACAGAATCGTATTTTAAGTAACAAATAATGTGCTGAAAATTTTGCAAGAACAGGCACAACAAGTTTTACCAAATATCCATCCATCAGAAAACATTGTGAAGCAGATTAAAAAGAGAGTAAATGAAAACAACTTGATGATATTAAAAGCTGACAATGGAGACACCACGGTTGTATGAAAGAGAACTGAATAAATGGGTAAAGTTAACGAATTTATTTCAGATAATAATTGCATTGAAATTCACTTCAATCCAACCAACAACATTAAATTAGTTGAAAGTAGGCTGTCAGGTATCACTAAGTGACTTGATAAGCAGGAAATCAAATATTTAACAATTATGAACCCATACCAACCCATATTATTCGGTCATTCGGTCAGCTCAAACTCCACAAGAATAATATTCTGATTAGACCGGTAGTGTCATTTATTGATTCTCCATGTTCTGAATTAGCCCTCAAACTTAACCGAAGCTTCAGATCGTTAACAGGATTCCAACCCCAAAAAATGGCTCACTCTTTTATAACGGTACTTTCTTGTTTTTCTCAGTTGACCTTGACTGCATTTCATTTGGATTCATTTTTTTCAATTGTTTAATTCTAGCCTACTTTTGTATTGGTTTTGTTTGTTACTTTTCTGCTCTTGATTTTGACACTGATTATTCCTTCTTGCTCCTCCCACCAGTGGGCCTGACTTCTTACGGTCTTCAGCCAATCACAGACCTTCAATGAAGGTCAGCCTATGAGAGCCACTTTCACCCTCAACCAATAGTATTATTCTGTGTTTAGTATATATTAAGCTACTCTGTACTTCAGTTTTAGTTTGTCTGAGATTGATAATAGTGTAACAACCGAAACTAGTATATCACGTTTTTAATGAATGTGGTTGTGACAACTTCAAGTCTTATTTATTCATTATGAATATATTCCACAATAACACCTTTGCCACTACAAAGAAAGCGATCAGTGTCAACATATTTCTAAATTTGCATGAGTAAAGTTTTTACCAAGTATATAAGTATATAAGTATAAGTATATAAGTATATAAGTTAATAAGTATACCAATCTAATCTAAATCTAAGGTCTTGTTGAAATTACCAAATTTCTTGTGTCTCTTTGAGGGGGGGGGGGGGTCGAATAACTAGCCCCCTGATCATTCCCTTAGTTACTGGTTGTGATCAAAATCAAGATCTTAATCAAATCCTTTGTCCAGTTTCCAAAGTATGGCGAGCTCGTTCAAGAAATATGAAAACGATATAGACAAAGTCAATGAAACTAAGTCAATAAAGAAGCGGCGAATTTTAAAGGCGGTTCCCCCCTCATCATCTCCCAACATCCATTCCTCCTCCTTGTCTTGCCAATCTTTCTCCCACACTCCTTTCTTCTTCTATCTTATTCTTTTCCCATTCTTTCTCCTATACTCCTTCTTTCCTCTATCTTATTCTTTTCCCATTCTTTCTCCTTACTCCTTCCTTCTTCGATCTTATTCTTTTGCCAATCTTTCTCCTAAACACCTTCCTTCTTCGATCTTGTTCAGGGAAAGAGGGGAAATAATAAAAGGAGAAAGCTATAAAGTCTGTTTCCTTCATTTCATTTACTGAATACGCCAGAGCCCGAAACTTTATTATAACACATTTTGCTTTCAGAGGCGCAGAAAATTCAGCTTTCCTCAATTGAAAAGTTGAGATTCCGACTGAATAACATTACACGAAATGTTTGAATACCGTTGCCGACTGCGATAAAAGAAGACGGCCAGACTTGGAGAAGGGGAAGCAGAATTTGTAATATTGGTGGCAAAAGTGAAATATTGGTGAAATGGGCGACAGGCTTGGTGCGGTTGGTGTAGTGACATGGTGGTCCAATATAATTGCTGTTCAAGTTCAACCCCGACAAAGTTCTGAAGCTTATGATTATTGAACTGAACTTTTCAGTGTCGTTGTTCAAAAGAAATTTCCGTAAAGCCGCTCGCTTTGAAGCATCAAATAAATGGCGGAATATCACGGATATGTGCCTTTATAAAGCTGGAAATCAATTTGAGTTTTTGTAGAAAAATGTGAGTACTTTCTGATTGGTGTAGGAATAATCTGGAACTATCTAACCTGGAATAAACCTGGATAAAGGAACTTGGAAACAGCAGCTATGGTAGCGCAGTTGGTTGGAGCGCTTTTCTGTGCTCTGATAAGGCTTTGGCTGGCTTCGTTTCTTGCAGCCTTGGGTTCGGATCTCATTCTGACATGGATGTTTCTCATCATTCACATCATTACCCACGCACAAGTCTCAGAACTCACGTGGGCATCATCCCCAATAAAAAAACTTAGGTTATGTTTCTAAGGGTGTTTGCTCAGTGTAGAATCCAATACTTGTTGATTAGAGGCAGTGCGCAGGGTTTTTGGTCATAATTTTCTATTTAATTTCTTGTATTTGATATTATTAAGGTATTGAAATGCTATCTATTGCCATGAGATTAATAATGTCTCATGAATTATTTTGTGGAATATGTGTGTTCAAAGTTGAAATTTTTCGGTTTCTGAGGGCAATTGAACTCACCTGCGAGTTATTTTGAGCATTTGTTCATTTTTTTATAACTGAAAGACACCTTGGGGAAAATAATTCCAAATTTTTTATAGGTTAGTTTGAAGTAACTGACAATTTAACAAACTGAGTTTGTCTGAGTTTAACAACGAGTTTTTCAGTTTGTTAAATTGTCAGTAACTTCAAACTAACTTGTGAGATACGAGCCGATATGGCCAAGTTTAAAATGAATGCTGCTGTGCAGAAAGGTCACTTTAGTCTAGTGGTTAAGGAGTTCGACCGGCAATTGGGAGGTCCGTGGTTCGATTCCCGGTTGTGACGGATATTCAAGTACAGTAGCATTCATCGATTCCCATCAGCTATTCAATGCTGTTGTCAATATCCGCTATTGCGGAACTCTTCAGTATAAATTAATTGCACTTTGATGAATTCAAAATTAACATATTGCATTCCAATTAACAAATTGTTTTTTTTTCAAAAACTGTCATTTTCCAGATTTTCAGAAATTTATTTTGAGAAAACTAATTGTTTGATCGGAATTAAAATATGTAATTTTATTTCTTAATGTTTCTTTTAGTTAAATTTAAAATAACTTGTAGATAGATAGATATTAAATTTAGAGATTTAAAGACTTTAGTTAAATTTAAAATAACTTGTAGATAGATAGATAGATAGATAGATAGATAGATAGATAGATAGATAGATAGATAGGTAGGTAGATAGATAGATAGATAGATAAATAAATGGTTTTCATAATGGTTATCAAATGGATAGATAGATAGATAAATAAATGGTTTTTATTTATGCACTTGGGAGTAAAAAAAGTGCTGTGGGCGAAGTTGAGTCATGAGAGCCCCTCCTCCACTTAACCCACTGTAGGGGAGATCAATTGCCCCAGAAACCGAAAAATGTTAACTTTGAACCCTCATATTCCATGTAATAATTGAAGGAAAAATAATTTCTCATGACAATAGATACCATTTAAATATCTTAATAATAATAATTATCCAACACAAGAAACTTAAAATAAAATTATGACCGAAAACCCTGCGCACAGCCTTCAAATCCATACAGTGAAATAGTGTAATAGATTAGAACAGTATGCTACCATTTAACAGCATATGTTTGATATTCCAATGGTGGTTTTCATAAAGTAAATAATAATAAGTGTATGACTTTTATTGGTGGGGAGATCCTCACGGGAATCATAGAGTTTTGAATATTTATGAACGATCCGTCAGTTTCTCTTGACTCGAATGACTCTTGAAATGTATTGTATTCATATAAAGATCTCAAGAGTCAAGAACCACTGAAGTAACGTTCATAAATACGGCTTAAAGGCACTCTCAGAAGTCCAAGGGTGCTTGTACTCATAAGGATTCTCTTATAAGGATTTCAAGAGTCAACAGACACTGAAAATCGTAAATACGGCCTAAAAGGACTCTCAGAAGCCTCAGTCTGCCTGCATAGAAGCATTCAATACCCGATGCCGAGTATAATCACCATTGCAAAATCAAACACGCGCTGTGGAATTGTAGTATTTACACTGCTGCAATCTGTAATACACCATTCCATAGCATGAAATGTATTTGATTCTTGGATTTCTTGTTCCATAACGATTTGCGTTGTTGACATTAACTTTTTATTGTTAATTTAACGACTTGCAGTCAGTTTTAAATTGTGAATATATAATAATTGTACTGACACTTGGCCGAACGTTATATTTTTCATTAAATTTTTATGTTTTTTTTTTATTTTTTATTTTTTAGTTGAGTTACCTATATTTTTTTTTCATTTTTGGTTAGTTGTGAAAACTCATTTTCAAGGGTAAACTTAAGCCTTGAGGATGAATTTCCATAACTCGAAAACGTTTGGCCAAGTGTGAGTACAATTATTATATATTCATAGTTGTTATGAAAAGGGCGTGCTGGGACGCAGACCTGGGACAACCTTGACCTTTGACCCTGACAAAAAAAATTTCAATTAAAAAAAAAATAATAAATAAAAAAAATAAAAAAAAGGTCCCAGGTCTGTGTCTGCACGCCCTTTTTCTTACTACTTTTCACAATATTTAAAACTGACTGCAAGTCGTTAAATTAACAATAAAAGTTTAATGAATGTATTTGATTTCGTGATATTGATTATTATCGAGTTTGAAGCCACCAAAGGTCTCTTGCACAATTGATTGTACTGAGCGAGTTTACTAGCTGACAAGTAAGGCTACAAGCCAGTTCCAGTTGTCCCTTCTTTAGTGTAATAATCGCCATCACAAACTACAAATTCTCTTCTATTTGCCTTCACTATCGACCTCATAAATTGAACACCACCAATTCACGAATAGTGCTTAGAGCATTGAAGTATTTTTCCTACAGCTGCTCGTAAAGTAGTTCTTTACGTACTGAAAACTAATTATAAAATACTTCTTTACTGCTCCGCAAGCGGTAAAGTACTTTTCGCTCGCCAGCTGTTTTCTTTGAGCTTCTGTTTTGATTTTGATGTCTTCTCATTGGTGGATCACGGAATCCGTGAAATTCACATAACCTCAACTATGCCGAACGCTAACCAAATCCGCGCACGGTCTGTGATGTTAAAAACTACAAGCTTTTATTGTGTTAGAATCCAGAACTGCAGTTGTAGGAAAAATATTGTATGCAATTCGCGCGTGAAGCTTCTTTATCGCTCTCGCAAAATTACTTCGCTCCGCTGTGCGTCGCGCAGTAAATGTTTTGGCTCGAGCGATAAAGTCGCGCTTCACGCTCTTAATACATAAATAACTATTTCAGTTTCTAGTTGCTCAATGGCAGCATATGTTTTCCTATCTTTAATTGGTTATTTAAATAGTTTTTCAAGAGAGACTGCACTCAATAATAACTATTTCTTGGCACCGTCAAAAGCCTGTTAAGTTGCACAACGTCGAAAAAGCCACAACTACACTAACTGAGGAGAACGTTCACTTGGCACTTTAGAAATAGAAGAAGAAGGAGGGGAAGAAGAAAAAGAAGAAAGGAAAAAAAAAGAAGCTGACGACGACAGAATGAGACAAAGTAGACAGGAGAATAGTAGAAGAAGACGGGAGAAAAAGAGGAGGAAGAAGGAGACTGGAGAAGAAATAGAAGAAGGAGAAGAAGAAGAAAGAGTGGGAATGGCAGAGCGCTGGAATCTTGATAACTGAATAATTAAAACAAAGCTCTTTGTCGAAAGTTCATGGGAAACGCCGAGTATCCTCACAACAACAAAACAGGGAGAAGAAGGAGCTGAAGAAGATGAGTCAAGGGGAAGACGTGGAAAATGGAGAGAAGAAAGAAAGGGTGAAGAGAGAGAAAGTATTTGAAAAGGAAGAGGTGAAGAAGATAATTGAAAAACGATATTATGTGGGGTAAAAAACTGGAGAACTACCGAAGAAGGAACATTGAAAAGGAGATGTATGAGAATGAGATTAAATGAAAATAGATAATGAATGGAGGTAAGAATGACAAAAATGTGAAAAAATAAGATTGAGATAAGTGAGCTGTTACAAAGCAATTTACAAATTACAATATCACAATCTACAGATAACAATTCGGTGAGATTTTTCGAAGATACAAGTTCAAAAATAATAAAAGTTTGTAGGCCCAAGTTGTAACCAAGGAATGTAGTAACATATACCAGATAAGGTACAATACCAGGATAGGTATTATGATGTAGTATAGAAGTGTGTAAAGAAATACTAGGAGAAGAAAAAGAAGACAAACGATAGAAAGGAGAAGAAGTGGTAGAAGGAGAAGAAGATGAAGAAAAGGTGGGAAAAGAAGATTGAAAAAAAAACTGGAAGAAAGTGGAGTAGTAGAAGGAGATAAAGAGGGAGAAGTTGAAGAAAAAAAGGGGGAAAAGAGAAAGGAGGAGTAGAAGGGAAAGAAGGAGAAGCAGGTGAAAGGGAAGAAGAAGAAGAAGGAGGAGTAAAAAAATGAAGGAAGGGGTGGGAAAGAAGAGAAAGAAGAAGGAGGAGGAGGAGGGAAAAGTAGAAAAAGTGCTGAAGAGGAAGGAAAAGGAGGAGAAGATAAATAAATATTTTATAGCAGTAACAAATGAGAACATCATATGCATTACAACGTCAAACTATACTAGAATAAAAATACACATATGAAAATACAACTACAGTATAAAGGACATTTTTAACGATTATAAACATCCTATATTTTCTTCTCCTAGAACCATACCATATTAATGTTAGTTAATCTTCTAAAAGTAAGTCATTCCTGTTGAAAATCAATCTGAAAAAATTCATCTATTTCATATATACAATTATTCATTAATATTGTTTTCAATTTACTCTTAAATCTGGCACTTCTTAACTGCTGAATAGAGGGAGGGAGAACATTATAAAATCTTATTGAAAGGATTTTTGAGTTCTTCTGTAATTGAACCTGATCAAACTTAGAGCACTCCTATTTCTTGTTCCATAAGTGTGATTAGAGCCCAACTCATCATACAAATGAATATTCTCCTTCATGTACAGAAGGCTCTGAAAAATGAACAGTGCTGATACTGTCATTATACCAAGAAAGACAAATTTTCCTCTACAATTAGCTTGGGAAGGAAGTCCACAAACCAGTCTAATGCATGTTTTTTGCATTCTCAGTATCCTAATACTAGAGGACTTATGACCCCAGAGCAAGGTTCCTCGACTTGACTGATTATGAATGTTTGCAAAATAGACTGTCCTCAGCACCCGAGAACTCACACAGAGTCTCAATCTGCGCATCAGGAAAATCCCCCTGCTGATCTTTGATTCTATTTTCATTATGTTACTCTCCCAATTCAAACTATTTTCAATCATGAAACCTAGAAAATTTACAGATTGTTTTCTGGTTTCAGTATTATCCCTCCTTATGTAATTTATCTCCAAATCTTGAATTTTGTCTTTATTAATAGAAGATTAGAAGTACACCAATCCTGAACTAGTTCAGAAGTAGTTTTCAATTTCCTCCTCAATACTTCAGCTGAGTCTGACTTTAAACAAATATTAATATAATCAGCAAAATTAAAACTCTCCACTGTAGGATCTGATATAACATTAGGCAAATTATACATATAAATAATGAACAGGATTGGACCAAGAATCGACCCCTGAGGTACACCATGCTTCACAGATAAATACCCTGACTCTTTTCCATCAGAAAAAACTTTTTGAAATCTACCACTCAGATATGACTTAAGAGGATTCAGATTCAGATGACTTTATTTGTGTAAATTTACAATGTATATGAATGATAAAAGTATTATTAATATTAGCAACTCTCAGATCCCCTAGTTGAAGTTAAGTACAGTTGTTTTTGAAAAGTAAACATAATGGTTGAATAGTTTGAGTAGAAAAGATTATAAATACAACTATATTAACTATTTTAAGGTAAAGTACAGCAGAAATTATGGATGCGATTGTTTAAAAAATAAAAAACATAGAAAAAATAGAGCCTGGATGTGAGAGATAAATTACACAAAGAGGCGAAGTCTTGGCGGAGAAAAAGGAAGAAGTCGGTGGAGGAGGGAGATAAGAAGAAAGAGAGGCAGAAGTAAATGCAAGAAGAAAAGGGAGAAAATAAAGATGCAGGATAGAGAAGGAGGAGGAGAAGTGGAAGAAGAAAAAGAAGAAGAAGGAGAAAAAGAAGAAGACGATGACGAAGAAGGAGAAAAAGAAGAAGACGATGACGAAGATGGAGAAAAAGAAGAAGACGATGACGAAGAAGGAATGTATAGAAAACATAAACGTCTAAGACAGTGGGAGAGGCGGCAGGCTGGTTTGTATCTTGACATCTGAATAATTAAAATAAGGCAAGGCGCCTTCTTGAAATGTGATTGGGAGGGGATGGTGGGGGGAGGGAGTGGTGCTTTTTGGGGAAATAATGCAGTGTTGCCGGATAGGAGCAGAGTCAAGATTGGCGGTGGAGTAGAGCAAGCACTACGGCAAGCACTACAATCTACAATGATTGTCAGGGCACTGGTGTGTGGTGTATGCCTTTTCTCAGCCACCTCAGCCTCTCCTCAGCCACTCCTCAGCCTCCTCAGCACACGACAAGCAGTGCAAGTTAGAAGTAGACTTAGGCACGTATTCGCCAGAAATGTTTTCCTTCTATTGTGGGGGTGCCCGCCTCAGTCTGTCTTGTGTTTAGCGGAGGCCTTTGTCTTCTTCTAAACGAGAGACTGTTTCTGTACAAAACAGTGAGAAGTAACATCTTCTTCACTTCCTCTTCTTCCCCTTCTTCTCCTTCACCACCGACTCCTCTTCTTCTTCTTCTTCATCTTATTCTTATTCTTCCTCTTTGTCCTTCTTCTTTTTCTTTTACTTTTTTTTATTCTCCTTCTCCTTCTTCATCACCTTCAACTCCTTCATCTTCTTTTTTTCCTTCTTCTTCTTCCTTCTCTCCTCCTCCATCTCCTTCATCTTATTCTTCTTCACCCACTTTTTCTCTATTTCCTCTTCTTTTTCACCCCTCCTCGGTCTTCTTCCTCTTTTTCATCCCTTCCTTCTCTGACTTTCTCTTCTTGTTCTTCTTCTCCTTCTCCTTCTTCATCACCTTCGACTCCTTCATCTTCTTCTTTTTTCCTTCTTCTTCTTCCCCTCCTCCTCCTCCTCCGTCATCTTATTCTCCTTCACCCTCTTTTTCTCTTTTTCTTCTTCTTTTTCACCCCTCCTCGTTCTTCTTCCTCTTTTTCATCCCTTCCTTTTCTGACTTTCTCTTCTTGTTGTTCTTCTCCTTCTCCTTCTTCATCACCTTCGACTCTTTCATCTTCTTCTTTTTTACCTTCTTCTTCCTCCCCTCCTCCTCCTTCTCCTTCATCTTATTCTTCACCCTCTTTTTCTCTATTTCTTCTTCTTTTATACCCCTCCTCGGTCTTCTTCCTCTTTTTCATCCCTTCCTTTTCTGACTTTCTCTTCTTGTTCTTCTTCTCCTTCTCCTTCTTCATTACCTTCGACTCCTTGAAATTCTTCTTTTTCTTCTTCCTTTTTCCTTCTTCTCCTTCCCCTCCTCCTCCTTCTCCTTCATCTTATTCTTCACCCTCTTTTTTTCCAATTCTTCTTCTTTTCACCCCTCCTCGGTCTTCTTCCTCTTTTTCATCCTTTCCTTCTCTTACTTTCTCTTCTTCTTCTTCTTTTTCTCCTTCTTCTTCTCCTTCTCTTTCTCCTTCTTCATCACCTACGACTCCTTCATCTTCTCCTTTTTCTTCTTCTCTTTCTCCTTCTCCTTCTTCACTACCTTCAACTTCTCCATCTTCTTTTTCTTTTTCTTCTTTTCATTATCCCTTTCCTTCTTCTTCTTTCCCTCCTGCTGCTCCTTCTCCTCCTCCTTCATCTTATTCTTCTTTCCCTCCTTCACCGTTTTCTTCCTCTATTTTCCCCTCCTCGTTATTCTTCTTCTTCACCCTCTTTTCCTCTTTTTCTTCTTCACCCTCTTTTTCTTCTTCTTCTTTCCCTTCTTCTCCTCCCCCTTCATCTTATTCTTCTTTCCCTCCTCGACCGTTTTCTTCCGTTATTTATTCCCCTCCCCCTCGTTCTTCTTCTCCTTCACCCACTTTTTCTTTATTTCTTCCTTTTCTTCATCTTTCCGCCTCCTCAGTCATATTCTCCTCTTTCTTCTCCTATTTTCCTGACTTCCTCCTCTTGTTATTCTTCTTCTTCATCTCCTTCTCGTTTCCTTCCTCCTAGGACACGTTTTCTCATCTCCATTATTCATTTTCTTCACCTTATTCTTCTTCTTATTTTCTCCGTCTTCTCCTTCTTCTTCTTCTACTTCTTCTTCTTCTTCTTCTTCTTCTTCTTCTTCTTCTTCTTCTTCTACGTTTCCTTCTTCTATTTCTCCTTCGTGTCATCTTCTCACCTTCTCCCTCTTCTTCTTCACCACTATCTTCTTCTTCGTCAACTCCTATTTCTTCTTAGACATATCCTTCTCAATCCTCTTTTCCCGTTTCTTCTTCTTCTTCTTATTCGTCTTCTCTCTTCGCTTTTTCTTATACTTGTTCTTTGTCATTTCCTTCTCCTCGTCCTCCTTTTTCTCTGCCTCCTCCTTCTTTCTTGTCTTTTCCTCTTCCTTTTTCTTAGTTTCCCCTCTTTCAATCTCGTCTATATCCTCTCTATCCTTCATCTTCATCGTCTTCTCCCACTTGTCTCTGGTTACTGTCCTTCTTTATACCATCTCCTCTCATTTTTCTTCTTTTTCTTCTTCTTTTTCTCCTTCTCTTCTTTTTCTCCTTCTCTTCTTTTCCCCCTTCTCCGTCTTTACCTTTGTCTTCTTCTTTTCTGTCTCCTCCTGCATCGCTTTTTCTTCTTCCTCTTCTTTTTCTTCTTCTTCTTCGTTTCACCTTCTTTTTCTTCATCTCCTTCTGCTTCTCCTTTTCTGTCTTCTCCTTCTTAGCCTTTCTCTTCTTCTTCTTTTCTGTCCTCTCTTTCTTCTTCTTTTCTGTCCTCTCCTTCTTCTTCTATTTCTCCTTCCTCTTCTTCTACTTCTTTTTCTCCTTCCTCTTCTTCTACTTCCTCATTCCCTCTCCTTCTTCTTCTTCTTCTTCTTCTACCCCACACACAACGCAACAGACATGAGACATCTGCAGAGTGAAAAAGTCAACAATTGCACGCTTTGAGCAGATTGTTTCCCCTTTGGCTGTCTCGCTACTCTTGTCACTTTATTTTTCGGTTTCTCATTTACACTTACTCCTCTCTCACTCTCTATCTCTGTCTTTCAACCCCTTCCGCTCACCACACAACTCATCTTGCTCATCCCATTTCATTAGTCGCCTCATCACTTAGCTCCTTTTGTAAATTGTCATTGATTAATTCTTCCTCTTACGTTGCTTTATTGTTATTTTCTTTGTTACTTTACTTTTGGCAGCTGTTCTTTTTCTATTTATTTCTTCGCGATGATGCCAAAATGAGTCTGAGACTTGTGCGTGAGCAATAAGTCGAATTATGATACGATGATTCAATTATCAATCTCAATTTATCATTTTTCCAATATTCAGAGGAGTTAATAATTCATATGAAATACAAAATACAGGAAATTCTTCTGAAACAATGTTCCAAATGACGGGCCGCTTAGCGCATTTGGTTGGGGTGTTGCAACTTCAGCTTGCTGTCGTTTAAGCGGTCGTGGGTTCGAATCCCACTGCACCGTCAGGCATTTATGTGCTATCATTCACCTCATTACCCACGCACAAGTCTCGGACTCATGTGCACATCATCAGCAATAAAAAGAAATTTGAAAACCCCACTGTTCAAATTTTATGATGATATATTGATGTTCGATGTTACTATTGATGCTATAAAATTTATTTTTGATTAATAATTAAATTTATCAATTGGAAATGTTTGAAGCAGTTGATGTGTTTATTGCATAACATTCATTTCGACACTATTTTGAAGAAATCCTGAATTCTGATTGGTCTAGAGAGTTTACACGACGAATTCAGGATCTAGATTTCAAGATTTCTTCAAAGTAAAAAGTGAAAAAGCTTGATTTTAACACCATTTTGATAATCCATGGAATAAAGTGAGCTGTATTGAAATCACTTTCTAACCTATTATGTCTACTTTATACCGTAGCGGTAGATAAATGATTCGGCTGATTCGGCGGGGTGGGGAGGGGACGGACAGACTGATGCGGTCAGCTTATCGAGATTTCTGATTACTCTGTAAACAACCATATACTATGTACCCCTTTTTTCAACTATACCACTGCTCTTTATTCTTTTAATCAATGTCTCTATACTTGAGTGTAGGCAGCGTTTTTATTGAATTAGTTCTTGTCATGTGTGTTGAATGATTTGACTTATCATTCCTACTTATTTTTTTTTTAAATGTGCTATTTTAAATTGCTTAATGTATGTATTATTGTTAATTACTTTCTTCTCTTCCATTTACTCCCAACTTCCGTATTATTACTATCCATGATTGGATGGTGACTGTGTTGATGGTGGTAATTTAGGAACTAGAAGACTATTGTTATGAGGCAATTAAAATGTTGGATTATTTTATTTATTATTATATATATATTTTTTTTTTTGGTACCATATATATTTGACGTTTATATTGTACTATATAGTCGAACATCTTAAGAGAACCACATTGAATATTATCTTTTTTTTTTATTCAACTTTCTCATAATCTATTTTTTCTTTTCTCTCTTTCCACTTTCCTTCGGTTTTTTTTTTTATGACACATCATATTCACGAATAATTACCGCTTGACGATCGATCGACTCAACTTTTTATTGGTAACTCTACCATAGGAATAAATTGACACATTTCTCAAACTCTCCACTCACTTCTACTTTACTGGTACTGCAATGCTTTGCTCTAAAAATGTGCGAATCTCTCTTCTTTTCGACTTTCTGCATTGGCTCCGACCCCGTTGGCGGTTGCTCCACCTCGTTCAAACCTACTGGAACTGTATTTATACTCATTTTTTCTGACTAAGTTCATGTACGTGTGTGCGTGTAACATATAAATATGTATGCATGTAACTATGTCCATATTTTATTTATTATTTTTGTACAATACGATCTGATATATTATATATATCAAAATAACTTCTTTTTCTATTTTTTAATTATTTTTTATGAGACGTTTGTTCGGCTGTGGACAGGAGGAGGATCCTTCTGTTCTACAGTAGTTTATTTCATTATCCTTTTCATTTTATAGTTAAGGAAACATACACTATTTCTTCTCATTTTTTTTCTTTTCTCCCTCGAATTCCTAGCAATTACAATCCAGACTCTTCCTCACACACAGGCTATCGGCCCATGTGAGGAATATTTCTTTCTCTTTCTTAATTTTATGTGTGTATTTTTGTAAAATATAAAGGAGAAATAAAGTTACTTTTTGATTTGATTGATTGAAATCCACTATAAAAAATGTGTGATGAAATATTAATTTTCCTACAATTGCTCGTAAAGTAGTTCTTTACGTACTGAAAACTAATTGTAAAATACCTCTTTACTGCTCCGCAAGCGGTAAAGTACTTTACGCTCGCCAGCTGTTTTCTTTACGCTTCTGTTTTGATTTTGATGTCTTTCTCATTGGTGGATCGTGGATCATGGAATCCGTGAAATTCACATAACCTCAAAAAAGTCGAACGCTAACCAAATCCGCGCATGGTCTGTGATGTTACAAACTACAAACTTTTATTTTGTTGGAATCCAGAACTGCAGTTGTAGGAAAAATATTGTATGTAATTCGCGCGTGAAGCTTCTTTATCGCTTTCGCAAAATTACTGGGCTCCGCTACGTGTCGCGCAGTTAATGTTTTGGCTCGAGCGATAAAGTCGCGCTCCACGCTCTTAATACATAAATAACTATTTCGATATTTTTCAATGTTTGAAACAATATTTTCCAACTGCATTAAAGATAATAGTAATAGATGAATGCCAGATCACAAAAATATTTAGTCAATGCCGGGAATCGAACCACGGATCTTCCAATTGCCGGTCGGACGTGTCAACCACTATTCGAAGTTGAATAATTATTTATGATGATGTTATGGATAGTTTAAAGGTGGCCTCCGAACTACCGGGTGAGACGATCAGAAGAAAAGGCTACGTTTTTAAAGTTTTTTTAAATTATGAATCTTCTTCACTATCTAATATTTCTCTTGGCTACTTTCTCTTCTATTTCTTTTAGTTTAATGTGGCCTCCGAACTAACGGGTAAGATGATAAGAAAAGGCTACAGTATAAATGATTGTTGAATATTAAGAATCTTTTTCACCATCTTCTAATATTTCTCTTTACTATTTTCTCTCTTACTTCTTCTTTTCTATCCTTTCATTCAACAGATTCAACCAAAGTATTGATTTTCAGAGCAACAGAAATTCATTTCACAGCAGTTTTCTATTGCAGCATTCCAATCTAGATTTTCAATAGTATTCACCTGGGTAATCCTCATATTTTCTTGCATTCTCACAATCCTTCTGCCGCCTCCTCCTCCTCCTCCTCCTCCTCCTCCTCCTCCTCCTCCTCTACCTCCTTCCCGTCCTCCTCCTCCTCCTCTACCTACTCCACCTCCTTTTTTACATCGTTTCCCTCCCCCCAACAATCAATGCCTCACAATATATATATATATATATATATAGCTTTAGAAATTCTATCCCATCGAATTGAACCGAAGAATAAAGTATTTTATTATATACTTTATTAAATTCCGGCTCAACATTCTCATTTCGCTTTTCCTTCTCCTCCTTCTTCATACTGTTCTACTCTTGATGAGAAAAAGAAAACCTTTCTAAAGATTTTCCCCTTTTCTTTGCCACACAATTGAAGGTCCTCTCCGGAAAATTCTCCTGCAGTACAATGGTCTTCATCAGAACTACTGTCTTACGTAACGGGAGCTTTTCCGTTAAATATTTTTAATCTTTCCCGCTATGACTCGAGGCATCGTGGATTCTATAGAAAACTCAATAAGTGAGAGAATTCCATGTGAAATTTGTCGGGATTGCTATGATCCCGATTAATTCTGTTTGAATACGTCTAGAGTTAGACATTAATCTTCAATAATTGTAAAAAATGTACTCAGAAATTATTATTCATGATACATGAAAATAATAAATAAACATGAAGAAATAAAATTAATTTCTTTAAAGCAGTACAACATATTTTTCTACTAAATTACTGGAACTAGACTTGAACACATCCAGTCAGTATTCATGGTCAACTTGAAATTTGAAAAATAATAATATTATTACAAATTGAAAGTAAAATTGCATTTTGAGTCTAGCACTTTTAGAAACACATTCTATAACGTCTTGAGAATCACGTGCAGAGAATAGTGGCACCATTATTTGTGAAGTTGAATGAAAAAAAAGAGTAAAAGAAGAGACAAGAGAACAAAGATAAAAAGAAGAAGAAGAAGATTAAGAAGAAAATTAAAAAGTGAGAGAAGATACAGGAAGAACCGAAGAAAAAATGAAGAAGCGAATAGAAGAAGATGAAGAAGAAAGGGAAATAGGAACAGGAGAAGGAGTAGGAAAGAAGAAACAAGGGGATGAGAAGAAGATAGAAAAGAAGGATAAGAGGATGGTGAATAAGAATATGAAGAAAAAGGTGAAGAAGAACTAGAAGAAGAAGAAGAAGAAGAAGAAGAAGAAGAAGAAAAAAGATGAGGAGGAAGAAGAAGAAGAAAAAGAAAAAGAAGATAGTACGGGAAAGTAGAAGTGATAGAAGATGGAAAAGGAGGGAGCAGAGAAAGAAGAAGTGAGAGTAAAAGAAAAAATTGAAGCTCACTGAAATGCAGTCAAGGTCAACCGAGAAAAGCACGAAAGTACCGTTATTAAAATGTAGGCCAGAATTATGATGAAAGCAAGATAGTTGTATTGAATTGGTTAAAATAAATATGAAACACCACTATCAATCTCAAACAAAGTAAAAGTAAAGTAGCAGACGGTCAAGTAGCAAAAGTAAAACAAGCAAAGTAGCTGAAATCAAGCAGCTGTCAAAATCAAGAACCAAAAACAGGGAACACATAGAAAGCAACAAACAAGAACAAAACACAAGTAGGCTACAAAATTTAAATAAAAAAAGGGAAGTTCACTGAAATGCAGTCAAGGTCAACCGAGAAAAAAAATGAAAGTATCGTTATTGAAATGTAGGCCAGAATTAAGATGAAAATAAGTTAGTTCTATTGAATTGGTTGAAATAAATTTGATCGATTAAACTAGTACCGGTATTGGAATCGTTTTTTGCCAACCTAGTTAACTTGAGTCGAAAGCTTCTAAAATGTTCCATTGTCTGGTATTGCCAATCAAATGTAGAAACTTAACATTTTCTTCAGCCTTGAACTTGTGTCCGTTGGTGATCAGCAAGATTTGAGTCGTTTTTTGGGTTGTCTGATCTTTAATATGTTCATTTATTCTACGTTTGAAACTTCTACTGGTCTTACCCGCATAACAGGCGTTACAATTACGGTAATTCTATTTATAAACTCCAATCGTATCACAGATATCAATTTCATCTGTACTACACCCAGACCGAAAGAAGTTTCAAACTTAGGGTGAATGAAAATTTTAATTTTACGGAGCAACTCATTACTAATGGACACAAGTTCAAGGCCGAAGAAAATGTTGAGTCTCTGCATTTGATTGGCAAAGGCAGACAATTGAACATTTTAGAAGCTTTGGAGATAACTAGGTTGGTAAAAAACGTTTCCAATACTAGTTTGAACGATAAAATTTATTTCAACCAATTCAATGTATGTAAAATATATTAGTATTGAAATATATATTTTCAAGTATCTATTCATGTTATTTCTATTGAGTATTTATTTATCTATGATTAAAGTAGTTTTAAACTTAATTTAAACTTCAACTGATTGTTTCTTCCTAATCTAACTCGAAATTCGTTTTTATTCTTTGTGCAGGCTTCCTCAACGTAAACACAGACGTGTACCTACGATCACCAGCCAACTACGGTCTTATGGACCAGATAGCCGCTCTGCACTGGATTCAGGAGAATGTGGCCTTCTTCAACGGTGACCCGACCAATGTGACACTGGTCGGTCATGGCACTGGAGCCGCATGTGTCAACTTCCTCATGGCCAGCAGTGCTGTACCCGATGGTGAGTCAACAGAGATTTTCTTGAAAATCTTTGAAAAAATTATTAGTTATTTTCCAAGGCGGTGGATTGTTCATGTGTGATGAGGGTGATAGTCATCAGGAACCTATTTTATACAAACGTCAAATCACAAATACAATGTAAAAGTGAAATCTCTATATGATTATAAGTTACTGATAATATTAGTGACAATACTAGTTTTTACTTTGTTATGAAACAGGCTTGAAATTTCTCTGATAGCTAATGAGTAGAGTGATGGAGTCTGTTATGTCACTCTTATGTCCCTGGTATAAGTAAAATCTCTATAGGATTTTAAGTTACTGATAATAATAGTGACAATATTAGTGTGTACTTTGTTATGAAACAGGCTTGAAATTTCTCCGACAGCCAATGAGTAGAACGGTGTCTGTTAAGTCACTATTATGTCCTTGTGCTATACTGTTACGGGTTCTATCACTGAAATAATGCGGCCAAAACTTGAAATCAACACTCGAACTTTATTTAAAACATGCACTAATCAGTTATACGCACTATCACACAAGATGAACCAATAAGAAACAAATAGATCAATAACGTTCAACTAATGAGACAAAACTATAACTACAGGTTATAAAAACTATAACTACTGTATAACCATAGACGAACCATCAAGGGATTACTATCCCTGATCAATGGTATAACGTTCAACTATATCACTGTACAAAAACTAATTACTTTCTGTCAGAGGGCCGATTGATAATTTAATAAATAACTATCCAATAAACTGTTTAATGTTGTAAAATGAATGTCAAAAAAAAAAACAGTTAAACACTTAATAAAGAAATGGAACACTTATGAAGCATAGTCTGTCACTGTATTTATTTGATATGCGTAATCACCATTCATAGAAACAACACTACGTAAGTGTACACTTTAAAGGAAGTCTGCCACTATGTCACTTCATCACATATAACGTTCGAATCGCACTAAACTGCTGTTTAGAAGAGCATCCTCTTTTATAAATTTCTGTAACATTCCACGAAACTCTCAGATATTTACTTAGGGTAAAATATTTCCCGCGGCTATCTTTGGTTTTATATCAACATCCACATTGTTTTTATCTGTTATGACAGACCCAAGGTTTTAAATTCTGGCACAATGCAATTGTTATGAAAAGGATTTATAAATTATGTATAATTTAAAATCCTTTTTCTTTCAATATTCATGGAAACTGAGCGTTCAAGTAACAGTTCTTAATATTGTTTGTAATATAAACTATTTTTTAAAGTTTTTAGTGTTTCGTTTCAAGTGAACTTTTAAATTATTAGTGGTTGAGTGAGAAGATTCATTTTTATTTTTTGAGTGAAGGTTTTTAGCAAATCTTAAATTTTTAGTCTGTGTTAACCTCAATGTTTTGAACAATGTAACATATTCAAAATTTGTGAAGGGAGCAGTTTTGGACTTGAGTCTGTTGCACCTTCACATTCGTTGTAAATTTGTCACAATAGATAATAGTTATTTATGTATTAAGAGCGTGAAGCGCGACTTTATCGCTCGAGCCAAAACATTTACTGCGCGACGCATAGCGGAGCGCAGTAATTTTGCGAGAGCGATAAAGAAGCTTCACGCGCGAATTGCATACAATATTTTTCCTACAACTGCAGTTCTGGATTACAACACAATAAAAACTTGTAGTTTCTAACATCACAGACCGTGCGCGGATTTGGTTAGCGTGCGCCATTTTGAGGTTATGTGAATTCACGGATTCCGCGATCCACCAATGAGAAGACATCAAAATCAAAACAGAAGCGTAAAGAAAACAGCTGGCGAGCGTAAAGTACTTTACCGCTTGCTGAGCAGTAAAGAGGTATTTTACAATTAGTTTTCAGTACGTAAAGAACGACTTTACGAGCAGTTGTAGGAAAAATAAATTATTATATTAGTTATAGGTTTCCTCAATAATTAACAAGAGCCAATAGATTCATTACTTGCGTTTTCAATTCTTATTTGTTAGTTTCAATTCCTTCCCATAAATAAATCAAAACCGACTATGAAAAATATAAGTGTTTCCATAGTTAAATCATATTTTCTATTGACTATTTATAGTGATTTAAGTCATTTCTCAGTAAACTGATTCTTTTTTCTAAAACAATTTTCGAGCCTCTCTCATCTCTACTGCCTAATATTTAATCTCGGGGTTCCAATATTCTTAGAATACCCATCTCACTGATTATCTTTTCAAACTTCACTCAATTATTGTATTTAATCTTTTTCTCTTCTTTCTGGAGCTTTTCTGACTTGTAGTGCCTTTTATCCCTGGGGTAGGTGGCAAATTTGTTAAATGATAATTCTAGCAAATCTAATAATAATAATTGAATCATTGGGGTAGATAGCAAATTTAATAATTACAATTCTAGTGAATTGAATTTGAATTTATTTCATCGTCATTCAAATTAACTAAATACAGAACACTTTTCCAGGATAGACAGTGAATTACAAAATACATCATTAAAAAATATGTTATAATGAAAGATATACCTATTATTATAATATATCAATAATAAACTTGATAACTAATGATTTAGCACAGTAGCGAGACCTCTCATTATATCCTTCTCTATTATTTCTCATCTTTATCCAGTATAATTTTTCAAATACATTTTTTTTTCATATAGTTTTCCAAGCTTACAAATCAGATTACTGATAACAATAATTTTCAGAACCCATCTAGCAAGGAAATTTGAAAAATAGACATTAATAACAATTATAAATTCATCACAAATCAGGACATAAAGCGCTGCCTGACGGAGAATAGCGCTATGATTGATGAAGTTCTTGTTTAGTGTTGACTGACTAGCGCTTGGATCCTGTTTCAACTGAGAAAATGTTTTGAGGTATTCAGGTCATGGAGAATTAAGGGTGAGTAGAGGGCAGATCAAAAAGGGTTACTAAGAGAGAGTGAGAGGAAGATGGTGTATGATAGATAGATAAATTGTCTTTATAAAGGGTGGAGTTAGGACTGAAGGCCTCTCTTCCACTCAGCCCAATCTATGAGATAGATTAGAATCAAATATGATCAACTTTTTTCCATAAGCCTTTTAGAGGCCGCCATTTTCTTAATCAGAATCATCTATTTTATTGGCCAATAGTAGGTTATGGAATATGTTGCTACTTCTGAATTTAAATTTTAGCTTTTTGTTCAGTTATCGAACAAGAAATCCAAAAATTTAAATTTTAGTTTGATTGTATTCAAGATTGTTAAACTGCCAAATCTACTACCTTTATTTATCTCGGTGTCTTATTCTATCTATTCCTTTATCATGGATGTTTGAATAACTGCACTGTTACTTCTTTTCTTTCAACTTTTTTCACGAATTTCCATTGTTCTTCCATTTTGACTCTCATTCGTTAGCTCCTCCCATTGTTGAAAGTGGGTGTGACATGTCTCAGTAAACAGCCAATAGCAGGACTCCATCATAGTTCAGCCGTTTAGAAGCCGCCATTTTGTTAATCAGAACCATCTATTTTGTTCGCTAATAGTAGGTTATGGGATATGTTGCTACTTTCTTGTGAATTTAAATTTTAGTTTGATTGAGTTTAAGAAAATGAAAACAGTTTTAATTGGCCAAATATAGGCTACAGTAAATTACATTGCAATGTTGCAAAAATTTAATGTGATGATTTCATTTTATTTTTTATGAACCGATGCTATAGGCTATTAAAAATCGAAGCCAAAATATGATGGAACATAATCTCAAGAACGGCTTCAAGATAGCTCTCCTAGCTTGACTAAGAACGGATTTGAGATACCGATTTTAAGAAAGTCTTGACTTTTAGTTTAAGAAGATCTGAGGTTCTTAAATACGAACTTAGATGAAGCATTTATTATTCTGGGGAAGTTTACTAGCTGACAAGCCAGGTTACATGCCGACCCCAGTTGTCCCTGCAATATTTATGTAGTGTAAATTCTTATATTAGTGTAAATTAGTTTTGTATAATGTAAATTATAAGAGTTAAATTATTTATCAGGAGTCAAGCCTTTATTGGGGGAGCTGGGTAGTCTTTTAGTGTTACAGCTGCTCGCTGACTTTTCACTTCATGAACTTGTAAGTGTAATTAAAACTTATTGCCGTTAAGTATGACTTATCCAAGGCTTTCTTTGATGAGAATCGTTCATAATACGGCCCTTAAAATTCTCATTCAAATGCCGTACAACCTGACATCGTTAGCAAAGCCTAAAAAACTATTTTTTTTAATATTTTAATTTTTTTTATCATTTTAATTCAATTTTTTATTGCCACAACTTCACAACAAAATAATTTAAATGTTACAAATTAACATAAAGGAAATGAAAGAAACCTAACTAACTGAAGTTCTATTCTATGAAGTATGATAGTCAAAAACCAAGCCTCTTCTATCCTTGTCATGACTACCCATAATTTTGGTCAGCACAACCCAAATTCCAGCCGAATTCGGGTCACTCTCAGGAGGGGAGGGGTGGATCACCTTGTTTCAAGTCGGGTCCAATATTTGCTGACCAGCCAACCTACTCACGGTGGCCAGGGAGTGTTAGTACAAACTGTTTGCAATAACACCGCAGTGTCAAGTAGAATGGGTGAGAGGAAGGGGCTGAGAAGAGGAACCGTATAGAGTAGCTGCATCATCAAGACAAGTAGCCTACTGCACTCTACTTGGTAGCATTGTTTGCGGATGCTTGTCACAATAAACATCTCTATCGATTCCTCTTTCTCTCTGTTACTCTTTGTCCTAGGTCAGTGAAGAATAAGATAAAGAAGGAGATGCGAGAAAAGAAGAGAGATTGACGAGGGGAGAAAAGAGGGAGAAGGAGATTTTAATATCTAAACATCCAAATTCGAATGTGGGCAATTAAAAGTAAGTAGCAGAAGGTGAAAAGAGAGAAAAGAAAGCGGATGATGATTTTGATAAGGAAATTAATAGATTTAGGATTAAAAATTGAGAAAAAAGCTAAAATTAATATTTTACAATGAATAAAAACCGCATTTGATTTTAATGAACATCAAAGAATCAGCAAAATAGGATAGAGGAATGAGTAATGAATGAGCACAAGTGAGATAGAAGCAGAAATGGAAAAGAGAAGATTGATGAGGGGGAAAAAAGAGGGAGAAGAAGATTTTAATAACCAAAAATCCAAACTTGAATGTGGGTTGATTATCGTGATTCAAATTGTAATATTACATCTGAATTGTTTGACGGAAGACTGTCAAAATCACCTCTCGATGGTTCGGAACACACCTAAGACTTTAGGTTCAACTAATTACTCATCATCCCCCTGCAACTCTTTATCCACGCACAGGTCTGAGACCTTTGAGGGCTTCATTCTCTGAGAAAATTCTATTTCTGCAGTGCAATTAATTTCCTTGTTTCTCAAAAAGTCACACTATGTCACATCACTACGCCTGCGTTCCGAGTTCAGCCAGCCATATGATTCGTTTTTTTTTTAAATGTCACGTTCCAAATGAATGCAACACGTCTATCAACAATCTCAATGGCGTTCGAAATAAACTCGATGATTTTGAATTCTCGATAAAACAACATCGGTAATTGGCTGCTTAGGGTGGCAGCGAGGTGGAAAATGACAGCGAGGGGACTGGAATGCGAATTAGGTGGTGGGGGGGGGCGAAAGAGATGGGAGGCATTTGATAAGCCCCCACGTTGTGGGGTACCCCTCCGTTTTTATCGAGAATTGATTGGGACGTTACAGGTCGGGGAAATTTTTGCCGACTGCTCTCACGTACTGTCGATAAAATATCGAGCTCACGATGTGGGGGGTCTGGTTGGAAGGGGGGGGGGGGTTAAGGGGTCCGTGTTGTTGCGTCTAAGAGAAATAAAAAATCGTATCACGTAGCGCGGCTGCCTCAGATATTTCCATTCGGACTGCTAGGACGACATAGGGCTTCCCTGAAACGTGCCATGACCCCCACTACCGCCCCGCCGCCTACCAACCTATCACCTTCCCAGGAATTAAAACTGGGCGCCCCTCAAACAGCCCTACCACCTTCCTTATTCACATCTTATTTGGTAACTTTTTATTCTGCTACTTCTCCTTTTTCTTCCTCCTATTCTTTCACAATACACTTTATCTTTATTCACATTTTATTTGGCACCTTTTCATTGTGCTACTTCCCTTTATTCGTCTTCATACTCTTTCTCAATATTCTTCATCTTCTTCTACTTTGTTGTTGCTGTTGTAGTTGTTATTCTTCTCCTTCTCCTTCTCCTATTCCTTCTCCTTCTCCTATTCCTTCTCCTTCACCTTCTCCTCCTACACCACCTCCTCTTCCGCCTCCTTCTCCTCCTACTACTCCTACTCCTTCTCCTCCTGCACATCCTCCTCCTCCTCCTCCTTCTTCCCCGCCTCCTCCTTTTCCTTCTTCTCCTCTTCCTCCTCCTCCTCCTCCTCCTCCTTCTTCTCCTCCTCCTCCTCCTCCTTCTTCTCCTCTTCCTCCTCCTCCTCCTTCTCTTCCTCCTCCTTCTCCCCCGCCTCCTCCTCCTTCTCCTCCTTCTCTTCCTCCTCCTTCTCCCCCGCCTCCTCCTCCTCCTTCTTCTTCTCCTCCTCCTCCTCCTCATCCTCATCTCCTATTCTTATTTCTTTACCATCAGTTTGTCTCTTCTTTTTTCTTCAGGTTCCACTTCTTTTCTTTATTGTCTTCTTCCCCTCTCATTTCACTCATTCTTTTTCGCGTCTCATATGTTTTCCTTTTCCAGTGTTTCTTCTTCTTCTTCACGTCCCCCTCCTAGCATATATATTTCCTTGCCCTATCACTTCTTTTTCCCCTCTTTCTTATTTCTCCTCTCCAATCACTTCCTCTTATTCTTCTTATTCCTCCTCCTCCTCTTCTTCGTCTTCGTTTTCTTTTATTTTCTTCTTATTATGCTTATCTTTTCTTCTCCATCTTCTCCTTTTTCTTCTTCTTCTTTCTCTTCTTCTCCGATTCTACTTTTTTTTTCTTGTACTTATGCTTCTTCTTCTTCTTGTCTTCTTTTTCTTCTCCTTCTTCTCCTCCTCCGTTTTCTTCTTCCTCCTTTCTTCTTCCTCTTTTCTTCTTTTTCTTCTCCTTCTCATTATTATTCAATGTGTGCCCACCTGGATAAATCGTCCATCTTGTCAAGAGAGAATGCTCCAATATTGGTGGTGTCTTTCGTCTGTGAAAGAAGCAAGTTTTCCCTTATTGATCAAAAAACATTCCTTTTTCCCTTTCATTCATTTTAATTCTCTCGCTTATTTTTCTTCCTCTATGAGAACAGAAATGTAACCTGGCAATTGGTTTACAGTTGGGCTGCATGAATAATTCAACGAAAGAGAAAGAGAATGAAATATTTAATTAAATAGAAGGTTATGTGTGAGGTAGAGGGTAAAAACAATGAGGAAAAGTAAGAAACAGGAGATGAAAAGAAAGAAGAGAAAACAGAGAAGAATTATGATAAGGAAATTGATAGAATTGAGGGAAAAATTAAAATAAATAATTGAGAAATTAAGATGAATAAAAAGGGAGTGATGTTGATGAACATCAAAGTGTGAGCAAAATATCATAGAGGAATGAGTGATAAATGAGCACAAAATAGTGTGATAGAAGCATAAATGGAAAAGAGGATCAAATAATGTGATATCGATGATATTGGGGATTAAAGGGGTATATTTATCGTTCAAAATCATTTATCTTTTCGAGTATTTATTTAATTCGTTTGAAATCAAGGAGGATATCATGTAACTATTATTATTCAATTCAAACCTATCTGATGAAGATCAGATCTATAAAGAAGTATGTCTTATAATTTTATTATTATCATTAACATTATTTTTGTTATAATAAAAATGATTATTACTATTATTATTACTATTATTATTATGGGAAAAGCTGTACCAGAATACTTTGTACCACATATCCTCAACAACATCCCTAACCACCTAAGAAATCTCAACACATATGCCGATGCAAAAAGAGAAATCAAATGCTATTATATATCGAATCAATAAGACGCCAACTATCATATTTCTCAATAATTATGTTGATAGGTAGGGAATATATACACAAAATATACAAACAGCAAAAAATTACAAAAATTGTAACCATAAGTACAACTGAATCTCATAACACAATACTGTTGTATAATAATTGAAATAAGTCTAGAAAAACAAAATAATTTGATATAAACCCCTAATAAAAGCTAAAATTAGCTTCATAGGGTAGCCACCAGAATACAGATGATTGAATTTACTATTCTAATACTATTCTCACAATATATGTATAAATTATGCTTGTATCTGTATACTGTACTTATATTATTGATTTTGTCATGTAAAAGAAAGATAATAAAAAATAAAGAAAGAAATTATTATTATTATTATTATTGTTATTATTATTATTATTATTATTATTGTTATTATTATTGTTATTATTATTATTATTATTATTATTATTATTATTATTATTATTATTATTATTATTATTATTATTATTATTATTATTATTATTATTATTTTCTATATTTTCGTATCTAAAATCTTCAACAAAGTTTAAAATTATATCAGCTTTCTTTTGACTGTTTTAGTGCCAAGCTTTTAAAGTCAATTTCAAAATTGACATTTTTGTTTTGGAAAAATCAGTAATTGTACTTAAAGTGAAATTCCTAGTTAAACGGCACTAGTATAGCGCAGTTGATTGGAGCACTTGTCTGTGATAGAGAGCTTGGGCTCTGACTGGCTGCGTTTCCTTCAGCCTTGGGTTCGAATCTAATTTAGCCATGGATGTTTCTCATCATTCACCTCATTACCACAGCACAAGTCCCCGGACTCATTTAGGCATCATCCGTAATAAAATTTAAAAAAACTTGGAAAAAACCTAAAATTTGAATTTTCGAGTTAAAAATTTGTAAATAAAGCCCGTTTGTATCTTTACTTTATTGTATTTCTGTAATAAATGGATAAATATTATCATTAGTGCGGCTTTAGATGGTGCAGGAACCTCACGGGTACTTCCTTATACCTTATACCTAATTCTTCATCCTTTACCCGTACTACGGGATCGATGGCGTCAAAACATAACACAATTAATCAAAACACAAAGGCAGTTTAGAAGATGGCATCTGAGACAAATCATCCTCTATGAACTCTTGAATACTGTAGTAGGCCCTGTCTCTCAAGTATCTGGTCACATCCCTCTCAAAAACGCCCAGATCTAGCCTTTTCACACTTGCAGGCAACCTGTTGAAATAGCCCAAAGCTGAGCTCCTGAAGCCTATCTGCGATCTCCGGAGGCGCACTCTAGGAATGTCATACAGCTCTCGATGCCTGGTGTTGTAGTGATGCACATCTGTCCGAGTCAACAGATTATGTTGGTTCTTCTTGACGTACATCAGGCAGAGAAGAAGGAAATGGCTGATGACTGTTAATATACCAAGCCTGACAAAAAGGGGCTTGCAGTGTGCACGATGTTCGCTTGCAGTCATAATCCGAGCAGCCCGCTTTTGCAGCTTCAGTATGTCCACAACCCTAGCTGAATGACCCCACACTTCAACCTCGCTGTTTACTAATTTGTCATATATGGTGGATATGGGGTATGGTGATCTGTGTGTCTTATAAGAAAACTTAATGTAAGAGGTTAATGATAAAATAAAATAAATAGAATATTCCCCTCTTTTCCTCTTCTGTAAGCCTATTTCTGCGAAAATCCCTTCAAAATCCCACCAGATTACTGCTAACAGTGGAAAACCTTCACAAGCATTCTTTTAACGATCACGATCTGCAATTGATGGTAAAACTCGAACTCGATTACAGGCATTTTATCTGGTTGGAAAATTTTCAAAAGAAAATCTCTAACAATGTGCCGAACAGGTGCGTTTTACAGAAAATCATTCGAATGAAAAGCTGGTTTCAATGGAAATTCTGCTGCTCATTTTCCCCGTGAAAATTATTCGGGGATCGGGTTCATTGAATTGCAACCTTTCAGGGTTTATAGCCAACTGAAATGATTTATTATTTCTGTCATTGAACAAATCTTCACCCACCATGCAAACTTGAAGGGTTCTGAATTTATCCATTATCACAGACAGTTTTGAGTTCCATTTTATTACTTCATTGGAACGTAATCAATGTCCTTATTCAACTTGAATTCAATAATAACCTTTATAACCTTCATTCAGTACTTTCTCCTATTGAATTTTTCGGTCACTGGTTCGAAACCTGTTCAGCTTGGCATATTCTGTGTCATCCTCCACTCATTACCCACATATAAGTCTCAGAATCATGTGGGCATCATAAGCAAAAATCTTTAAAATTTAAAAGTTATAGCACCTAAACAACCTACCGTATTAGATGATTATAATACATGAAGACGAGAAGATTAACACTTGGTGAATTACTCGAAAAAACCTAGTTATATTTGTAGGAAACTCTACAACAAGCCACCGTAGTTTTCAAAGAGTCTTCAAAATATAGAAATATTTAAAAAACAATTGAAAAAAATATTTAGTTGTTGAAGCTTTTTATAGTGTACAATCAGCTTTTTATAGAGTTCCTTTCACATCAAAATTAAGCCTCACATCAACTAAATTGATATAGTAATTATGGTGACTAGAAGTGTAATATAAGATTGTATAATTCTTGATATGACTTCTCTTATACTCCTTTTCAAAACGTATCTACAAAAAAAATTATTTCCAAGTTGAAGGTGGTTCAAAAACATTAATGGGAATACGGGCTTGTTGTAGATTGAAATACCAATATTAAGTGAATATAGACGATGTAATTACAGAATATGAGTAATAATAAACAAATATTATTAATGTAAAGCACATAAGATGTTTGAGGATGATTCTTGAACATATAATACTTGAACAGTGGTGAACCACTGATAGATGATGATGATGATGATGATGATGATGATAATAGTACTTCATCATCTAGGAGGAAAAGAGGGATGTATTCTCTTGAAATTCTCAAACAACAATGAAAAAGCTGTTTTCATGTCTTCTATGAGAATCATCTGATTTTTTTAGATGATACTTGAAATATTTTCTTATTTAAAGGATCCCCCCACCCTAAAATTCTGGGTTGATCTCTGTACTTCGACTAGGGTGCTTTCACAATTGCAATTATACGAATCTACTACAGATTTTTTATTTATACCACTATTCAAATATTTACAAGTTAGAAATTGATCCCAAGTTAGGCCTATTTGCAGATGTTACTATCATTACTAAATGTTTACTAGATAAACAATATCGAAATTAATTGATCAATTGAAGACGCCTGATCGGAAATTAAAAAATCCGTGGTTCGATTCCCGGCGCTCACTGAATGCTTTTGTGTTGTTTTTTTTGTAGATTACGTCTTGGAGACTCCAGTTAAGGAGTATAAGACAAGTCAGATCAACAATATTATACACTAGATACCATAATTACTTCAATTAGTTGAGGTGAGGCTTAATTTTGATGTGAAAGGAACTCTTGTACACTATAAAAAGCTTTATCAACTAAATATTTCTTCAATTGTTTTTTAAATATTTCTATATTTTCAAGACTCTTCAAAAACTGCGGTAGCTTGTTGTAGAATTTCCTACCCACGTGTTGTGGCATTCATCGATTTACATTAGCTAGTTGAACTGCAGTTGTCAGTGTCTGCAGTTGTGGCATAATTCATAGCATTAAAATTAGTTTTGAAATTGAATATCTTATAAATTGATAACTGTTGAGGACTTGAGAAGTACTGTATGCTTCTAAGACTACATACAGTATCGTCGGCCTCAATGGCTCAGTCAGTTGGGGCGCTTGTATCTGATTAGATAAGACTCTGACTGGATTCTTCGGGGTTTCGAGTTTGAATTTTTTTCAGGCTTGGATTATTTGACCTTCACACCATTCACCTCATTAATCTCGCACAAGTCTCAATACTCATTTCCTCCGGAAAATGCTTCGAACTTGCAATAGACTGTATACAATAAGGACTATGTACTTATTGAAGTACGTCTAATTTCCTTAGGAATAACTAAGCTTGCACATAATAATGCAAATACTTGTAAGAGCACATTAGACACTCCTTTAAACGGTTATAGAAGGACGACAGAATTGGTTTGCTCACTTATAAGGACTTATCAAATGATAACCGACTAAAAAGGCTGAATGAGTATTTCAGGGTTAGGTTACGTTAATGTTATGTTACTATTACACGGACATGTGTCCTTATTCCTATTTGCGCATCAAGGAGATATCGGAGGATGCTATACTAATAGAAGAACGGCTAATAACGCTGAATGAGTAAGGTAGTGCTAAAAAGGCTGAATGAGTATTTCATGGTTGGGTTATGTTAATGTTATGTTACTATTACGCATACATGTGTCCTTATTCATATTTGCGCATCAAGGATTTATCGGAGGATGCTATACTAATAGAAGAACGGCTAATAAGGCTGAATGAGTACGGTAGTGCTAGGTTACGTTAGTGTTATGTAATTGTTACGTGAGCATGCCTCCCATTTCATATTTGCCATCAAGATCTCAAATCAAATCACATTCATTCAAGTTCCGTCACGTAATCAAGCTTAGCGTGGCAACATTTGAATCGTCAAAATATTAAAATTACTACATTAAACAGAGTGCTTCAATAATGAACATTCAGCAATAATTAGGAGACATTTCCTAAAAGCATGTCACGATATTACAATCATCATTATGAATAAGGAGAAATTACTCTAGCCATAACATTTCTATGCATTCTGAAATTGTGAAGGGGCATTTAAGTAAAATCTCTTTAATAACTTTGATCATTTTTGTAAAAGTCGCAAACACTTAGGGGAAGTACATTAAGTTAGTATTATTAGTACGCTTCCTATCAGATGGTAACGTACTAATAAAAGAACGACTAATAAGAGAATGAATGAATGTGACAGTGTTAGGTTAAGTTAGTGTTACGGTAGTGTTACGCGGAAATGCGTCCTATTTCCTGTTTGCGCATCACCTAATTTCCGCCGCCGTGAATTTCGATTCTCCGCGCCAGACAGACTTAATTCCGTTTGGGTGGCAATTGGCGCGTTTCTATTTTCTTCCAAGATGGCGGCGTAGCAATCCTGCCATACTAGAGAGCTGCTCAACGGAATTTTGAACAGTCTTCAGTAGAATGCCGGTTCACGTACTCTAGTAATGACTGCCAAGTAATAATGGAATACCACGCTGCTGGTTGGGCGCTGATTTTCCTAGTCTACACGATAAAAAAAAAAGGATAGGAAACGAAGGAGAATGATACAGGAAAAGGAGATGGAAGAAGGAGGAGGCGGAAGAAAGAGTGGAAAGAAGGAAGGAGATAGGATAATAGAATGAAAATAGGGGGGAATAAAGAGTGTTGTGAGGAATGATGGGGATAAAGAGAGGGAAAAAGGAGGGTAGATAGTGAAGGAGGGGGTTAGGATAATAGAATGAAGAAAGGAGGGAGAATAGAGAGGTGATGACGAAGGATGGGGAGAAAGAGTAGGAGGAAGGAGGGATGATAGAGAAGGAGGGATTTAGGATAATAGAATGAAAAAAGGAGGGAGAATAGAGAGGTGACGACGAAGGATGGGGTGAAAGAGTAGGAAGAAGGAGGGTAGATAGTGAAGGAGGGGGGTAGGATAATAGAATGAAAAAAGGAGGGAGAATAGAGATGTTGGTGACGAAGGATGGGATAGAAAAAGTGGGAAGAAGGAGAAATAATAGTTTGGGCAAGTAGGAAAGTAGGATGGAGAATAGAGTGAGTAAAACTAGGATTAGAGACGCTTAGATAGTTGGTTGAAATGTGTAATATATTTTATAAATAAAAAAGGAGGAAGAAAAGGAATTCAAATTTTGATTTTTCAACTTCATCACGGTCTTATAATTGACCGAACGAAGAGAGATCTCTGTTTCAAGTCGACCGTTTTGCATCTGTCAGTCTCTATTATTCAAATTAGACTGTTTAAATTCTAGTCTCATAGTCCCAACACAGCTTTATGATAGGGTCTCTAGTTACAGGAGAATTTTTCAAAAGTAGATATTTCGTAGATTATGCCGTGAATTACAATCATAAAGTTTAGCAATGTAATGATATTTTTTTTATAGATTACGTCTTGGATACTCCAGAAGAAAAGTCAGAGAAACAATCATACAATCTTATATTACACTTCTAGTTAACATAACTACTATATCAATTAGTTGAGGTGAGGCTTAATTTTGATGAGAAAGGAACTCTTGTACACTATAAAAAGCTTTATCAACTAAATATTTTTTTCAATTGTTTTTTAATATTCCTTTACTTTGAAGACTCTTTAAAAACTGCGGAAACTTGTTGTAGAATTTCCTTACCAATAAGGTTTTTATTCGAATAAGCTACTATTGTTGACTCACCAAGTAATAATCTCCTCGGTGTCTTGTATCATAATCGTGTTTCATATGTCAAGATTTTGGTTAATATGACTCTTTTTACATATAAAGTAGCTACAGTTACTACAGTATAAGGCACAGTTAGGAGACCAAGTCTCTTGAACAACGGCCTACAAGGATCTAATCTTTTTACTCTTACCGTACATTTTAAGGCCTGTTTCACACATATCGATTTCATCCGTTCGGTAAAATTTCGAACGGTTCACTTTCCAACAGTGGCGTGAAGAAATAAATGAGGCTCTTCACACACATCGATATTATGCCGTACGTTAATAACAACCGTCCGTTGCCGTGAAGCATCCGTCCAATGTCTCGACCAGGACGGCCGCCGTTCGGTAGGCAATGGGTAGAGGTATAGGAAACTTGTGGCCATTTTCAAACACATCGAATTTGACCGTACGATAATTTGCATTGTTTATTCAATGCATTATCTATTTGAATTGCTTTTCCTCTTCAGACTTCTCTGTCTCTGTCTATATAAATGAAGTAATTTTTTTTATCTTATCTTTATCTATCCCCATAAAACAGTTCGGAGTTCAAAATTTGTTTAATTTTGTCCATTCCGTTCGAGATCAACCAAACGGCTGAAATCGTACGGCTGATATCGATGTGTGTGAAACGGCCCTAAAAGCTTTCTTTTGGATCTTAAACACTCTATCAAGGTTTGGTTTGATGAATTACCTTATACTAAGATAGCCTACCTAACATTAGGACAGCATTGTTCGATCATAACATTATTGTAATGTATTTCCATACATTACCATAGAATATAGTACTACTATAGAATCACCTACTATATCTTATAGCTACAGATTCCAGTTATTGATTGTGTTTATTCAAATCAGTCGTTAAATTTGATCATACGAAATTTGAGATTCGGGTTACGGTTTAGGAATTGATGGAAAGATGTTTGGAAATTTGAGGATTTAATGTGTTCTGAGTTGATGATTATGGAAGGAAGAGGGAGGAGATTAGAAGAGAGTAATTTGAGAAGAGAAAGAAAGAGAGGATGTTGAAGAGAAAGAGAGGGAAGGAAGAATGAAGTGAAAGGACAAGGGATAAAAAGCGGAAGGAGGGGAATGGAAGTAGGGAAGCAAGTTGAACCCCAGAGTTGCAATGATAATCTTGCGAACCCCATTCCTTACTTGTTGGGTTACAACTGACTTCTTAATGCCCTACAAATGGCCTTTCAGAAGCCTAATGTCTTACATCCTGTAACAGCTGTTAAGCCTCGGTGGTTGAACAATGAATTCCATGCTGAGATGTGATTTCTTGCAACCGTCATTGATTTGGCGAATTGTAACATTTCATTTCGTATTTAGTTCTGACTACATTATTTATGTTGTGATTCATATTAAAGGAGTAGGCCAATTGAATTAGCAAAGAACTGGATTTGTTTAACTTAAATAGTGTAGTCTAAATTTCAATGATTCAAATTTAAAAAGTTCAGAAATATCTTGGAAAGTATTAAAAAGAATCAATTAAAATGCTTCATCATTTAAATTGAACTTGGTAATTGTGTTTTCAAAAAAATTCAAGTTGATTTCAATATAAATTTGTAAAAAAGCTTGTAAAAATTTAGTAATATAGGCAGTTTTGGGCTAAAAGCCTTTTGTTTCTTTACGATAAGTTGTATTTTGACTGTAACAATAAATAAATATATAATAAGTATATGGGGGGTGTGTTTGTGTGTGTGTGTGTCTTCTGGTCTTCACAAAAATGGAAAAGATTTGCAACACTAAATTTGGCACATAGCTTACTCTAAACTCGATCAGTGCACTTCGAAGCCCGATTTTTCATTTTTGTTTTGCAACTTTCCTCCTAGTAGGTTGGAACTGGGCTAAATTAAAACTTAGCATTCTTTCAGAATGACAAAAACTACAAGTAAATTTTAAACAATCAGGGTTTATCTACAAAGTTATCTCTAATATAAAGGTCAAATTTTAGGCTAAAGGTTCAAAATCATTACAGTTTCAAACTTTTCAAAATTAATGTTCAAATAATTTCACTTTTGGGCACTATTACCAATGAATACAAACGAAGATTCTCGTTTGTATTCATTGCTATTACTGTTTTAAAATGTGTGTAGATGCAGGATGCTCATAGAACAGCTGATACATGATACGTCACTATAATGCAAAAAAAGGTTTAAGTCATAAGCCAAAGCACCAGATTTGCTTCGTATCAATATTGCAGCTCCTAACTCCCTTTTTGGAATTCTATTAGCATTGGCAATTGAAATCCATGTATCACGTGTTTAATTTAAACATCCCGTTGCAAAGCACGGGTGAACCACTAGTTCATGATATATATTGGTGGAATTTGATTTTTTGTTTCATGTTTTATGGTATGCAGTAAGGTTTATGGAAATAAGTAATCTTATCAAGGCAAGCAGTGCTTTCCTTTCTTGCATCGAGTAAACCTCACTACCATAGATTAGTTCAGAGTGTTTCGCAAAAGTGATGCTACCAGTGAGGTATAATATAATGACATATTCAAAATGATTAAAATTAAATCTTGTACGAATGTTGAGGAGTTTGACGTTTCATTTGATGGCATGTAACTTTAAAACAAATGTGTACTAATTTCAACCCATTTGAAGTAACTTTCCTTCAAATTTTCTTTGTTACTTCACTTGAAATTGTGTTGTTTTAGTTTCAAGACAATCAATTTTATTGTATAAGACTTTTGTTTTTAACTTACTAATGCGAAGATCCGTATAGAAAAACATTAGACAGGATAAGTTCCAAGGATCTCAAGAGTAGAATCATCTTGAAAAAATAGATCTGACTCTATTTAATGAGACGACTGCTGTGGCTTAGCTATTACTCGATTGGTACATTCCAATTGTCTCAGATATTTGACATTGAATTAAATGTTGCTTAAATATAATTGGGGCACAGAAAATTCACCCCATACCTGACTTTCACCATTTGATCTTAGGGTCTCAAAACTTTCACCATTTGATCTCAGGGTCTCAAAACTTTCACCATTTGATCTCAAAACTCTGACGGCCAGTTGCACGAAAGAAAATTTAATTTAATCACCGTAAGATGACGTCATCTTACGGAGCTTAATAGGGAAGTTGTTGCACTGGCTCCGTCTTCGTACGGCGGTCAAATTTAATGTTCTTTCGTGCAACTGGCCGTGAAAGCATTTGGCAATGCATTAAATTTTCTAGTGTTATGCTTACTCAATAGATTTAAGTCTATAAATACTTCTATAATACATTCATTGCTATTGAGACATCTCGCATTTTATAATAAACTGGATCAATATCAGTTCAAATACCTCAACAAATCAAAAACAAGTTGGAGAGTTGAGTGTCCGAGTGATTCCAACTCCTAATCCCCCTCTTGACTGAGTTTTTCTCTCACATTGACTACAAAATCGAGATTTTCCAGTGGAAAACGTGAAAAGCAGAGCTGCGAAGTGCGCCTGTAAACTTTAAGGCCAACCATCACGTTCGCTGGTAATGTCAGATACAAGTTATAATGACAGCCACAGCCAGCAACTACTAATGCTACAACTTCTTGATGGTTTCCAGAAGTTAGGTGAATGGGGTAAGGCAAGGGAATATAGCCCATGAGTGATGAGGAAGTGAGGATGAGGGGGAATGGTGATAAATGGGTGTGAGAGGAAATACGATACCACTCTATACATGTAAGGATGTCATAATAACTCCTCAGATTCGATTCCTCAATAATGGACCCTTCACACATGAACTTGTAAATTCAAAATCTACGCAGGAAAGTGATTCTCAATCTAATTTATTTCTTTAACATTTCTCATAAACATCCTCATCTATTCCATGATCAATGCAGCTTTTAATTGACTTTAAAAAATTTCTATCATATACTTCCAAAAATGAGTTTAATGTTATCAGGAACCTCTCTATATTGGGGTAATTTTACAATGATTCATCAGATTTTTCAATCACGAGACCTCCTCTTCCTATACCTCCTCCTTCTCTTCATATGCCTCCTCCTCCTCCTCCTCTTGATATACCTCCTCCTTCTCCTCCTCTTCCTATATCTTCTCCTCCTCCTTTTATACCTCCTTCTTCTCCTCCTCCACATCCTTCATTCATGAACATGTGAATTCGAAATTTACGCATGAAAAGTGATCCTCAATCTAATTATTATTATAATTCTTAAATATTTCTCAAAAACATGGTGTGATCAATAAAGGTTTTAATTGAAGTTTTAAAATTTCCTCCATTATACTTCCAAAAAATCAGTTAAATATTATCAGGAATATGATTCCTCTCTTAATTTGCGGGAATTTCACAATAATTCTTCAGATTTTCAATCACGAGCCCTCCTCTTCCTATACCTCCTCCTCGTCATCCTCTTCCTCCTCCTTCCTTTATACCTACTACTCCAACTGTAACTCATCAACCTCTTCCTATACCTTCTCCTCTTCTGCCTCCTCTTCTTATATCTCCTCCTCTTCCTTTTCCTCCTCATCCTCCTCTTCCTATGCATCTTCCTCCTCCTATAACTCCTCCTCTTCTTATACCTCCTCATAATTCTCTTCCTATGCCTCTTCCTTCTCCTATAACTCTTCCTCTTCCTATACCTCCTCATACTCCTCTTCCTCCTCCTATAACTCCTCCTCTTCTTATACCTCCTCATAATTCTCTTCCTATGCCTCTTCCTTCTCCTATAACTCTTCCTCTTCCTATACCTCCTCATACTCCTCTTCCTCCTCCTATAACTCCTCCTCTTCTTATACCTCCTCATAATTCTCTTCCTATGCCTCTTCCTTCTCCTATAACTCTTCCTCTTCCTATACCTCCTCATACTCCTCTTCCTCCTCCTATAACTCCTCCTCTTCTTATACCTCCTCATAATTCTCTTCCTATGCCTCTTCCTTCTCCTATAACTCCTCCTCTTCCTATACCTCCTCATACTCCTCTTCCTCCTCCTATAACTCCTCCTCTTCTTATACCTCCTCATAATTCTCTTCCTATGCCTCTTCCTTCTCCTATAACTCCTCCTCTTCCTATACCTCCTCATACTCCTCTTCCTCCTCCTATAACTCCTCCTCTTCCTATACCTCCTCATCCTCCTCTTCCTGTGCCTCTTCCTCCTCCTATAACTCCTCTTCCTATACCTCTTACTCCTCCTATACCTCCTCTTCTTCCTGTACCACCTCCTCCTCTTTCTCCTCCATCACCTCTTTCTTCTCCTACCCCTCTTCCTTCTCTTCCTTCTCCTACCCCTCTTCCTTCTCCTACCCCTCTTCCACTTCCTTTACTTGCTTTTCTTCTTCGTCTTACAACCGCTTCCATCTCATCCCATCCATCCCAACTTCATCTACAAAGTCTCAAACAAAGGAATAATAACAGTAGACACTCACTCAACCCCTCTCACCAATACCACAGTGTGTTCGCTCTCTAGAACTTATTTATTTCGGATAACAGAGAGTAACTTCTCTTCCGAATGTGCCACTTTCCTATTCTGACACCGGGTCTGTCTTTTCGGATTAGCCGTGGCTGGGATATGCCGTGTTACAAAGGATGGATACACAATGTATATGTATTCAATTCGATGTATATGTATATGTTGGTGTAGCGCCAGCTTTTCGATACCAATTCCTTCGCGAGCTGTTCTTGGTTCGTTCATGCGTTATCGCCAGCTCAAAGCCCATCTTTGAGGCATAACCAACATTCATTGTTTCGCTGTTACGTTCTTATTCTTTGCTGAATACATTTTCAACGAGCAGAGCGAGCGTCTCAGACTCTGATCGAGTTTGGCTTGTTAGTTGCAGCGCACCGCCCCAATTTCTAGAACAATCCATGATGACGCAATGTAGTGTGGGGAAATGAGTTGGGTGTGCCAATACTGTGAATAATGTTCTGTATGGAAAAAGGTTCAACAGGATTTGGATCCTATTCTAATGTGCAATTGTAATTATTGTAATGTACGGGAGCGATGTATCACAGAATTGCTTTGTTTTTTTGAGGATGAAGCCCACATAGGTCTGAGACCTGTGCGTGGGTAATGAGTTGATGATGGTGATTGATGAGTTGGACCTACAGTTTTAGGTGGGTTCCGATCCACCGGGAAGAGGTTTTACAGCAGAGAACAGTGTATTTTTTGCTGGCCCAATCTCATCGGTCACCGTTACAAACAGTACCCACGAGAACGCAGCTTATCTCTATCTGATTGAACAGATACCTGCTACGGCTCGCGGCTTTCACTTCCTGGTCACCGTTACAAACAGGACCCAGGAGAGCGCAGCTTATCTCTATCTGATTGAACAGATACCTGCTACAGCTCGCGGCTATCACTTCCATAAATTAATTTGTTACAATCCTGTGAAAAAGTATGTTATAATCTAGTAAAAAAGTAAATGCTTATAGCTTTTATAGATGAGGAGACTTTTAAGGGTAGTTCCACCTCGCCGCTTGAGTCATGTTATTGGAAACATGGTAGACCTACAGTTTTAGGTGGGTTCCGAACCACCGAGAAGTTATTTCGCAGCAGAGAACAGAGTCTTTTTTGCTGTCCAATCCAACCAGTCACTCTTAAACACTCTTGAATAATAAGACTTAAAGTTGTCACAACCACATTTATTGAAAACAGTAAGATTCCAGTTTCGGTTGTTGTTACACCATTATCAATTTCAAACAAACTAAAACTAAAGTACAGAGTAGCTGAATATAATTATACTAAACGCAGAATGATACTATTGACAGAGGGAGAAAGTGCCTTTGATTGGCTGACCTTTATTGAAGTTCTGTAATTAGCTGAAGTCACGCCCATAACAAGTCACGCCCACTGGTAGGAGGAACAGCTAGCAAAAATAAGTGTCAAAATCAAGAACCAAAAATCGCGAAAACATAGAAAGCAACAAACAAGTACAAAACACAAGTAGACTAAAATTACCAAATTTTTAAATTGAAGCTCACTGAAAAGTACTCAAGGTCAACCGAGAAAAACACGAAGGTACTGTTATTAAAATGTAGGCCAGAATTATGATGAACCAAATACACATAGAAAGTAACAAACATGTTATTTGGGTCAGACCAGTAGAAGTTTTGAGCGTTGAAGAAATAAACATACTAGAGATTGGAAAACCCAAAAAGTATATTAACCAATATATTATATTCCTGAATTTCTTGTTCCATGGCGAACTGCGTTGTTAATACTAACTTTTCATGTGAATTTAACGACTTGCAGTCAAATATTCATTAAGAATAAGTATAACTTACTTAATCTGTAGGCCCAGCGCTTTCGAATCTTTGAGATCAGAGGCCTCTGAAGATGGATCTCAAAGGCCGAGCGCTTTCGAATCTTTGAGATCAGAGGCCTCTGAAGATGGATCTCAAAGATTCGAAAGCGCTCGGCCTACAGATTAAGTAAGTTATACTTATTCTTAATGAATATTTGACTTCAAGTCGTTAAATTCATATGAAAAGTTAACAATATATTATATGAGGGATATATGATGTAGAATGCATTCCCTTCAATTCAGCAGAGATGTATGCATTCTATTTGCTCTGAATTTTTGTCTCATACTTGAACTGTATTAGTTTATTCAAGATTGACAATGATGTGCCAGTCGCAACTATAGTATTTTGTGTGTTAATAATAATGGAAATGTTTGTTACATCAGTATTACCCATTATTGATATTTATCACAATATCAGCATCATCAATACTAAGAAGATTGAATATGTATTCAATAAAAATTATTCTACTACTGTATTATATATTTTTAGTTTTTGTTGTATCTCTATTAAAATTAACCTATATTGTAGGTGAGTTCTTCCTTACAATCAAATTGTTATAATTCTTTCCTTGCTCTACTCTGGGTTTTTTCAAGCCAATTCAAATAAAACTGTGTCTACGATGTAAATATATCATATATATGCATATTTCCAATATTCGAATAAAAGAAATCGCCAACATATTGATAATGAATCGAACAGTTGAGGTTTTTAAGAATATTGTGAAAAGACCTCTTGTACCTATTGGGAAAAGAACTTAACGTTATTTACTTTTATACAGAATTGTGAGTTGAAATGTACGAATTTATGTTTCGAATCGCTTGAAATGTGATCAAAGGGGTTATTTCACATAAAATTCTTGTCTCAAATCGCTTGAAATGTGATCAAAGGGGTTATTTCACATAAAATTCTTGTCTCAAATCGCTTGAAATGTGATCAAAGGGGTTATTTCACATAAAATTCTTGTCTCAAATCGCTTGAAATGTGATCAAAGGGGTTATTTCACATAAAATTCTTGTCTCAAATCGCTTGAAATGTGATCAAAAGGGGTTATTTTACATAAAATTCTTGTCTCAAATCGCTTGAAATGTGATCAAAAGGGGTTATTTTACATAAAATTTGGAAGGGGAATTATTTTTTAAAAACTTTACCATCGTTAAACTACTCTTTCAAAAGAAATTAGCCTAGATTATCTTCAAGAATTGTTGGGGGTCTCTTCCATTATTATATGGTGCCAAGAGTTAACTCCCCCTCCCCTCAACTGCACTGCATCAATGGTCTTCTCTTCCTCCCCCCTCCCTCCCCCCCCCCCCCTAAAACCGAAAGGTACTCTTAGTTACGCCACTGGCTTAGTATGAGTAGTTAATGTGGTTCACAAAATGTAGAGAGAGAGAGAGGCAATGATGAGAAAAAAGAGAGTGATAGAGAGAGAATGAGATAGAGATAGTTTAAGAGAGAAAGAGAACGAGAGAGACTATGTTCCTATTTTCTGCCCAGGGTAACTTTCACCGTAGACCAACCATCAAGGTTGATTTCCCAAAGTCTATGCTTTCGCACGTTGATAATCTCATCATGTGATTTAGTTACTCAAATAATTTAACCAACTACACAATAATAATCCCCAACTACAAATTATAATCCCCAAGTTGATACACAGAAAATTCAAACACCGTCCAAAAACGAAACCCAACAAACTTTCATTCCCATTTCCTCTCTCACGTGCCAGCTCTCTATGTGCTGCCAGAAGGATCTTCTTTGGTGGGAACTAAGAGCGAGGGAGAAGAGGAGGGGGAAATCCTTGGACAGTTGAACGTTTGCCAAGCATAGAAGGAAGCCAGGTTTCCCCCCTTGTTCCACCCCTCTACCTGTAACCGGGTGCTGTTTCCCCCTGTCGTTAATTTGGACCGGCTCCATTCAATTCAGTTCAGCTTCCCCTCAAGTTTCCCCCTTCGTGAGGGAAGGGAGAGGGGGGAAAGTGGGTTACCATTCACTGGGGAGTTCCGTTATTATCTATCACTTATCAGCTACTTGAACGTACTGCCTGCCGTACGCCATTCAAGTGCAGCCTTTGCTACATCTTGGCAACAGTTACTGCCTTACGATATATTAACTGTTCTTCCTTTTCCCCTCCTTTCATCTTTCCTCTCTTTCTACCTTCTCTCTTTCCCCTCATATTTCATCAACCCTCTTTCCCAACACTTCACTCTATGAGCATATAATTAATGCTTTTCTATTGTTTGTAAGTGAGTAATCGTCTTGGCCACGTTCTTCTTTGTATATCATGCTTTGCTTCACAGCCGACAATAAACCTACTACTCTGTATTATATATCTATATATAAATAACCAGCTACAGATAGACATAGATATATATGAAGCCCATGATAAAACTCATGTAGACAGTAATCTGGAGATTCCTCTACAGTTATACAAGTTTATAGCCTATAAATACAGATATAAATATTTAGAGCTCTGTTAAAACAGCTATAGCTAGTAATCTGAATACTCCTATACAGGTGTTCAGTCATTCTAAAGACTGCTATATATATATATATATATATATATATATATATATATATATATATATATAGCTTTTATCGTAGACAGTCAAGTAATCTGAATACTCCTATACTTGTGTTGTCGTTCAAAAGACTGCTATAGTATAGATATAAATAATATGTCTTAAGTCTGAAGACTCTGGTATCTGTATTTATGTAGTCAGCTTTAACAGATTGGTTTATCAGAGGTGATGGATGATGCATGTAATGATTCGGGTTAATTAATTATTTAGGAAACGTGTTGTAAGCAGTTTTGTGGTATGCTCTGATATATGAACCGTTAATTTAAATGTTGTAGATTGTATTTTACAGTGGTGTGCTAGTTGAGTTCTATATTTCGTGACACAGAAAGATGTGTGGGTAGGTTGAGGCATGTCTGGTGACAGGTTTGTTTTAATTACTATCGGCCCTCTACAACAGCATAATTTTGCACTAAAATTAGGACCTGAGATGCTAAAATTTAGATCAGATCTGCATGATCATTTTACAAGAAAAGGTGGTCATCTGAATATATTGGCGATTCAAAGCTGGAATTCGCAAGAACTAACCTAATCTAACTCAACTTGGCTTCATTTTTAAATACGGTTCAAATAATATTATTGTTTACATTCCGAAAATCAACACACCGTGTTCCATAAGTCTCATAACCCTACAATAGTAGGTTTCAAAGTGAAAATCTTAGAAGAATTAAGCGTTTCCTGAAGTATGTATCTTTACACCAAAATATCGTTAGCGTATTAATTAATAATAAACAGATTTTTTGGGACAAGTTCGGAATTGAATACACAGAACTGAGTAGATTATTTACATCGTATGAGTCGGGATAGTAGGTTATTCTAACAAAAACCTGATTATATTTGTAGAAAATTATCTCAACATGCAATGTCATGAAAAAATTAAGTTAACAGTTTAAGGCTGAGCGCAGGGTTTTTGGTCACAATTGATCTTCGAAGTTTCTTGTATTGAATACTATTAGGGCTTTGAAATGATATCTATTGTTGTGAGAAAAAGCTTTTTCATCAATTATCTTGTGAAATATAGGGGTTTAAAGTTGAAATATTTTGGTTTTTAGGGGCAATTGATATCTCCTGTTATTTTGAAAATTTGATAATTTGTTGGAACTGAAAGACATCTTGAATATAATGACAATTTTTTTTTTCAATTTAAAAATAGGTTTTTCAAAATAATTTTTTGAAAAACTGAAATTTTGATCAAATTATTTAAATTAAATAATTATTTTTTGTTTCAAATTATTTGTTCCAAATTTTCATAATTTATTTTGAGAAAACTAATTGTTTGATCGGGAATTAAGTTATTTGTTCTAAATTTTCAAAATTTATTTTGAGAAAACTAATTGTTTGATCGGAAATGAAATGTGTCATTTTATTCCTCAATGTGTCTTTTAATTGTAAAAAAATTATCAAAAGTTCAAAGTAACTTGCAGGGGGACCAATTGCCCCAAAAGCCGAAAAAATGCAACTTTGAACCCTTATATTCCGTAAAAAATTGATGAAAAAAATAATTTATATTCCATAAAATAATTGATGAAAAAAATAATTTCTCGTGGCGTTAGATAACATTTCAATACATTAATAATATGGAATACAAGAAAAAAAAACTATTTATTTGTAGAATTTTGGTTGATGTTGTGGAACTCCATAATAAAAGAATAAAACACTGTAAAATGTTGTCAATTCCACTTCTTTGAGAAGTGGAATTGACAACATTTTACAGTGTTTTATTCTTTTAAAAAAAACTATGACCAAAACCTCAAGGCGCATATCCTTAAAAAGTTACTCACTGGCTTGTAAGCTAGTAAACTCGCTCAGTGGAATCAGCGAGGCTTTTCAAGCCTTTCTCGAAATAAACTACTATGTTACTCCAGTATTCCACTTGAAACAAATTTTAGAATATGTCAAAGAAAATCTAACAGTCATTTCCAACAAACATTCATTACTTGTAACTTATTATTTTACAGTTTCCAATTAAATGACACGAAATATAGGTACAATAGCTCTACTGCAGCAGATTATAGATGTTGGTCTTTATGATAAAGGGACAATACACCCTATTCAACCACATATTCCACACATTTATGTCATTAAATTCCGCTTTTCTCATCTCTATAGGCCGCGATCCTTTAGTAGGCATTCCACTGAATTCTCTCCTCTCCTCTTCTCCCACTCATCTCCACTCCACTCCCCTCCTATTCTCACCAATCCTCTCCTCACCTACTGCAATCTCCTCTCCACTCCTCATCGTTACACTACTCTCCTCTCCACTACTCCCACTCATCTCCCACTCATCTCCTCTCCACTCCTCTCCTTTCCACTCCCCTCCTCACCTCTCCTCTCCTCACCTACTGCAATCTTTTCTCCACTCCTCATCATTACTCTACTCTCCTCTCCACGCCTCTCCTCTCATCACTCCCCTCCCCTCCACCGATCACTCCACTCCTCTTATAACCATTCCTTTTCTCTCCACTACTGTCCTGTCCTTTCAACTCCTATCCACTCCTCTCCGCGCTGTAGCTTTGATGTGTCATTATATGATCTGAATGCAGCCGAGCGTGATAATATTAATGCACTAGTTAAGCGCATATATATGATGTGTAGCGAAGACTAATCAGCCAACTATTGTACGTAGTTTCCATCACATTGAGATCTAAGTAGACAATGGAAGGGTTTTGTCCATAGGCCTGTGTAGTGTAAATAGGGATGCAGTGTCCTCTCATGATGATGCTGAATGGCTCGCGTTGTATTATGGTGATAGTTTATCAGAGCCTATAGAAACGTTTAATACTCCTTTGAGAGATAATAGATCAGTGGGGAGGGGTTTTAAAATGTGGAGCGGAATTGAACAAAAAGGATGTAGGTCATAGTTCAGTTGATCCCAATCCTTTATCATCTGGGGTTTCATGATCGGTTATTATAATAATGGGTTTCATGATGCCTTTTAAAAAGGACTTTTTACGTGGCTTTTCGAGTTTTAATAATATCGTTAAGAGGGAACAATGGTGGTGGGGGGGGGGGGGGAAAGTAGAAAGAATGTGCTAGGAAGAGTGGATTTCAGTGGAAAGAATATGTAGGTTTAGTTGATCTAAGAGCCATGATAACTCCATAGTTGTCTATTATTATTATTTTTTTTTCTCTTTTTTTTCGAATCACCCACTTTGGGGTACGTGGAATCGATCATTTTTTGTGGATGCTTCCTTGCGCTTCCTCTAATACTCCCGCATTCTCACCGATGTTACCCTTCTCTGTTCCTCCGAGACTACTGTTCTTCTTCTAGTTTTAGGTTTATCTTGGAATATTTTATTCTCATCTTTTAACAACTTTCTCAAAATTATTTTGTTCCCAATTATATTTTCTAAGATATCCAATTCATTCAAATCAAGTTCAACTTGTCTAAACCAGTTGCACTTTGTTTTCCTGTTTTCAAAAAAGTCAAATATTTGTTTTGTTAATCTATCTTCATTCATTCTAAATATGTGGCCGTAAAAACTTATTCTTCTTTTTCTCATTGAGACTGAAAGCTGCTCGGTTTTCTGGTAGAGAGTTTGATTTGAGATCAAATGCACTTCATTATTCCTAAATTTTGGTCCTACTATTTTCCTTAAAATTTTCCTTTCTTTTTTTTCTAAGCTTTCTAGTAATCCTGTATTTTTTAAATCTAATGTTTCTGCTGCATATAAGGCTTCTGGCTTTATAACGGTTTTTTAATGTCTAAATTTCGAGTTCCAAGATAGTGACTTTTTATAATAAGTATTTTTGGTTAGCTGGAAGGTCATCTCCATTTTTTGTATCCTTGATTCCACAGCTCTCTTCTCTCCCGAATTCCAACTTATCCATTCACCTAGATATTTAAAGTGCTCCATTTTCTCGATTCTCTGACTATTTATTTCCAAAGGGTGGGTGAGTTTTTAATGTTTGTTAATTATTATTATACAAATACAAATTCAAATTCATTTATTGCCATACAATACACAAAACATGATAATAATTATTATCAATCAATTCAAAACAATATAGAAAGAAAATATCAATTTTTTGAGTACCTTAAAAGCATACCTACCCATAAAAATAACTGTATAGTTTATCATTATTACTTTTGACCTTATAATTATTTAATGTCAGCTGCTATATTAGTTAAAAACATAATAATTCACACATAACCTTGTGTGCCAAACAGCGAGTTGATAAAGTTCGTACTTTATAATTCTAATAAAATAAAAGAACGAATTTAAAAAAAAAATTATTCTGAGCTTTTAATTTATGTATGTATCCCTTGCCGCAGCGGTTAGCAGCTCCAGGCAGGAATGCTCAGTTGCTAGCAGCAGCCACCACAGTAGCTACAGAAAGGAATACTCACTCCCGTTAGTCGACATTGGGAAGGCCGCTGAACTTGACCTTGGAGTGAACGTTCAAGATCACTGGGTCAACCGCCGTATGACGTCACACCGTCTCCAAATATTTTTAATTTCTTCTTCTATTATCTATTGTGGATTGAATTTACTCATTTTTTTCCTGCTTTCTATTTTTTTTTTTTTTTATTAGTGGATTTTGTCTGCTGTTTCATCTTCAAGGAGAGTTTCATAAGATATTTTATGTTTAATTTTTTTATAAAGTAGGGCAGCAAATTATATTCCATTACCTTATAACCTTGAATATCAGCAAAAAAAAAATTTATATATAGACAGATTAACAATAAATTAATGTGAAGATTGACAAAGTCCAAAAATACTTTCTTCACAAATTTTTACTACGCTATATTGTCAAAAAATTAGGTTTATTCACACTCAAAATTCAGATTCACTGAAATCCTTCACTCCAAAAATAAAATAAATTCCTTTTCACTTGAAGGCTATTAATTTAAGAGTTTGCTTGAAACGAAAACTTAAAAACAGTTAAGAGTTCGTAATATCAAATTTTGATAGAAAGATTCGAATAAATCTCGATTAAAGGATTGATATTATAAGTGGATGATTACCAATGAAGAAAGAATTATTCGTATTATTACAAAAAGAAATCATCATTTTTGTGAATGTAGAATTTGATCCAATGGTATTCAAATTGTTTTAGATTTAAAATTCTCTGTTATCAGAATTTAGTTTTACAAGATGTCACAATATCAATGAGCTGCTAACTTCAAACGAATCACTTATTCATCCTCTATAACTGAAATAGAAACATAAAAATATAAAAAATACATCTGAATAATATAAAATAAAATGGCACTTGATCTAAAATATATATACATATATATGATAAGGAAGGATCCGGCAAGGTTCAAAACCTGCACGCAGAGGTAGATATAATAATTATGGATTATTCATTTTTATGGATTATCTAAAAACTATCAAGAAAAAAACGGTCTCTAGGTTAATGTGGCTCAACTTGATCGATAAATTTTGTTAGAAGAAAGTCACAAATAAAAAGTGGAAGAGAGTGAAAGGAGAGAGAAAAATGGAATGATGGATTGTAGTGATGGGAAAGAAGCAGGAGAGGGGAATGATTGGTGGAGAAGGAGGGGAAGCAGTGATTGGCAGAGGTAAGGAAGATGGAAGAGATGAAAGAGGAGAAAGAGGAGAAGAAGGAGAAGCAAGAAGAAGAGAAGGATAATCAAGATGAAAAGAAGAAGGAGGAGGAGGAGGAGGAGTTGCAAATAGAATGATAAAGTAGGAGGGGAAGAAGAGATTATTGGAAAAAGAATTGTTGAATATGATGGAAGAGGTGGTGAAAAGAAAAAGAGGGATAAGTAGTCAAAGGGGAGCAAAATAAAATCCAGGTACAACGGCAGAAAAGATAAGAAGAGGAGAGGATATACAGTAAAAGAGTTGGGATTGGATAAAATGAAACAAGGAAAATTTTCTGTTGAAATAAGAAAATTCCTGTTAGAGAGATCTAAAAGTGGAAATGGAGTCTGCAGATGAACGCTGGTAGATAAGTGGTGTGTACACTGTGCACAAAATGAGAAAATCCTTACTCGAAATTTAAGGAAAATTCAAATTTGCCGCTCGTGCAAAGATAGTAATAATGATACGTGTCACTTAGTTTCTCCATCTCATTTCGTGCTGACAAAATTTGTCCACGTCTCTAAAATTTGTTCTTTGCATTTAGTTCCCCGAAATTAGAAGTTACTTTGGAATTAGGCTTGTCCAAGCTCTCTTAAATTTGTTCCTTAAAATGTTATATGAAATTTGAACGTGATGAAAAGAATTTCTTGTAGATTTCTAAAATTTAAATTGGGAGTTTTGGAATTGTTTTTGGGCTGGTAGGAACAGTTTGGGAAAATGAAAATACTAGTGGAGCAGCATGTTTTAAACACCAGAATTTGGCTAAAAGATGCCAGATCTAGCCGGGATTTGAGTGTAGGAAGAACATGATCGGGATGCGTATGGCTTTTATTGGTAAGGAGTCTCTTACGGGTATTTCCACCTCGCCGCTTGAGCCATGTAATTGCAAACATGGTGGACCTACAATTTCAGGTGGGTCCGAACCGAACCAGTAGGTAGTGATTTAACACCAGAAAATAGTTATTTATGTATTAAGAGCGTGAAGCGCGACTTTATCGCTCGAGCCAAAACATTTACTGCGCGACGCGTAGCGGAGCGCAGTAATTTTGCGAGAGCGATAAAGAAGCTTCACGCGCGAATTGCATACAATATTTTTCCTAAAACTGCAGTTCTGGATTCCAACACAATAAAAGCTTGTAGTTTGTAACATCACAGACCATGCGCGGATTTGGTTAGCGTACGTCATTGTTGAGGTTATGTGAATTTCACGGATTCTGTGATCCACCAATGAGAAGGCATCAAAATCAAAACAGAAGCGTAAAGAAAACAGCTGGCGAGCGTAAAGTACTTTACCGCTTGCTGAGCAGTAAAGAGGTATTTTACAATTAGTTTTCAGTACGTAAAGAACTACTTTACGAGCAGTTGTAGGAAAATAGTATTTTTTGCTGGCCAATACAATCGGTCACCCTTACAGAGAGGGCCCAGGAGAGCGTTGCTTATATTTTCTGATTAAACTGATAACTGCTACAGCTCACGGCTATCACTTGCCATATCATTTTCTCTCTCTCACTCACACTTTCTCTCACTCACGCTCACTCTCTCTCTTACACACTCTCTCGCTCAGGCTCTTAGAATCTCTCTAACTCGCTCACGCTCCCACTCACTCTCACACGCTTTCCCTCCCTCTCACTCACTTTCTATCTCACTCCCTGTCCTCTTTCTCACTCTCATTCTCGCTCACATTTTCTGATCCACTCGCTCCTTCTCTCTCTCAATATCACACTCTCTCACACTATTTCTCTCTCTCGTCACTCTCTCTCTCTCTCTCCCTCACTATCTCTCTTGTCTCACTCTCTCTCTCCCTCTTGTCACACTCTCTCTCTCCCTCTTGTCACACTCTCTTTCTCTTTCTCTGAACTCTCCCTCTCTCCCACACACTCTCTCTTGCTCTCTCTGGCTCTTTTTCAACCTCTCCTTCTCTTTCTCACTACCTCCTTTTTGCTGATCGTTCTTTCTCTTTCTCCCTCCTCCCTCTCACTCCCACCAATGGATCGGATACGAAAAAACTTGTTCCAATGGATGATATCGGTTCAAAAGTGGATTTGGCGACGAAATTTTCCGAATTTTCCGAGCGACATTCGCCTGAAACTGCGACGCCTGAATTAATTGGAAAACTTCTCGGAAAACTGTTGGGAAACCCGTCATACAGAGTAACGGCTCAGCATTTTCCGCAGGCTCTACTTTATTCTCGGTCCGATTCCAATCCTCGGATTTTCCGATGGCGAAAAAGAAAAGCCGAAGAAGATGCGGCCATCGAGTTTTGTTTTTCCTTTTTTTCTAATCAAAATTAGATTTATTTTTCGTCTTGCAATTGGACGGCCACAATTCGTCCAAGATTCGCGTCGCATTCTTGGAAAGTGTTTGAGAGATCTCTTGAAATAACAAGGCTTTATCGTTTTTTTAATGCTTCCTCTATGGATTCCCATTTCTAATTTAGTTAGCAGTATGTACAGAATAACAGATCTAATAATAACTAGGCTTGATCCCTTTCAAATACTTTTTCATTTAATTCCCATTTCTAATTCAGTTGGCAGTATGTACTGGATCGCATATTCAGTTAGAAACAAGACATTATCTTTTTTAATGCTTCCTCTATTGATTCCCATTTCCAATTTAATTGGCAGTAAGAACTGAATAGCAAATATTAAACAAGGTTCGTTACTTTTGGAAATACTTCTTCAATTGATTCTCATTTCTAGGTTAGTTGGCAGTATTGTATTGCAAATTCGGTTACTAATAAGGCTTGATCACCTTTTTAATGTTTCCTCTATGTATTCCATTTCTAATTTAGTTGGCAGTATGTACAGAATTGCAGATTCTAATAATAACAAGGCGTGATCCTTTCTAACACTCTTTCTTTTGATTCCAATTTCCAATTTAGTTGGCAGTATGTACTGAATCGCATTAATATTCTATTAAAAACAAGGCTTTATCGTTTTATAATGCTTCCTCTATTGATTCCCATTCCCAATTTAGTTGGCAGTATCTAATGGAGAGCAGATTCTATTTCTAACAAGGCTTGTTCACTTTTTTAATGCTTCCTCTATTGGTCTAATCTCTGATTTAGTTGGCAGTATTTATTTTATTGTAAAATAACATTGTAAAAACTTTTCAATGAAAAATGTCTTTCAATCTTGTTGCTGTGTCTATCTAGAATCTAGATGAATAATTGCTAGAAGAAACAAATCGTTCAAAATTGTGTCTACAGTTGCTGTGAAGATTTACGATCATAAGAAGATCAAAATTGACAAATTTGAGAGCGCGTTCCACTTTCATTTCATGGGCGACATAATGTCATGTAATACGTCTATATATTGTGAACAATGTCTGTATATAGAACATATATAAAACATAGAACGAGATGTTACGTAACCTGTGTCTATATATATTGTGAACAATTTCAGTATATATAGGAAATTGGGAACGTATATGGAAGGCGAAATGGGTGAAATATCATTTAGGAAATGGGCGGCCATTTTCAGTAGGTCTTCAATAAAGATAAATGATATCATTTGTCCCCGGAAATACCAATATCTACACATTGGCACTACATCCGAAGTCGGTATAGTCTTCAGGGAAAAAAAAACACTATGAGCTCCTTGATATAAAGCTGAGAAAATATGGGCTCTTTTTTATGAATTGGAGTACTGATAAGATTTGTCTTTTCCCTGGCTACTGGGGATTGGTAGATGAGAAATTCAATAGAAAAACTCGGGATGATGGTGAATCAAAGTAATTCGAAATTCGTATCTGCTAAATGCGTGTTATCTTCGAAGCTTTTAAACAAAAATTGAATTGGAAAAACGATTTCGATGTTTTTTTTCAACATGTCACAAGTATTACAAGAATAAATTTCCACTTTTAAGAAACTCGTAGAAGGAGAGAACTTGATGTCACCAGGGTAAGGTCCCCATGGGCTCATAGTCACATATTAGGTATGCTATCTTAGTATGGAGTAATTCATTAAAACAAAACCTTGATAGGGTGTTTAAGATTCAAAAGAAAGCTGTTAGGTGTATGGAAAGAGTAAATAGATTAGATTCATGTAGGCCGTTGTTCAAGAGACTTGGTCTCCTAACTGTACCATGTTTATAAGTGTATGAAGCTACTTTCTAAGTAAAAACAATGATGTTAACCAAAATCTTCACGTGCACGATTATAATACTGTACAAGAGGCCGAGGAGATTATAACTACTGTTGGTGTCTGAAGAGTTGATCCCTGGCCGATTTTTCCCATCCTCCTCCAACTCTCTGCTACTGTGCATTGCAATGACATTAGCCCTAGACACAACTAGTCTAGTTGAAGCTGGCTGAAGCGCAGAAAACCTGTTTGTCTCTGGCCGTAGTTTTCAAATTAGGAGTAAAACATGAATAGAGCATGCGCAGTTGGCTTCCTACTACTGCCGCCCGCTTCCGCACCGAAAAACCAGGGATCATCTCGTCAGACCACAACAGTATCTTGGTATCACAATAGTAGCTTATTTGAACAAAAATCTAGTTATATTGGTGGGAAACTCTACAACAAGCTATCAAAGTTTTCAAAGAGTTTTAAAAATATAGAAATATTAAAAAACAATTGGAAAAATACTTATTTGATAAAGCTTTTTATAGTTTATAAGAGTTCCTTTGACATCAAAATTAAGCCTCACCTAAACTAATTGATACAGTAATAATGGTAACTGGTGTATAGGATTGAATAATTTGTTGATCTGACTTGTCCTATACTCCTTAACTGGAGTCTCCAAGACGTAATCTACAAAAAAGAGTTTGAATTAGTTACCTGAATCAGTGACGGCTCTTCCTATTTAAAACACAATGATTTCTAAAGGTATGGAGATATTCCTACGAATACTTGATTTTCCTCAATAAAAAATGCCGTTTGTTTTTTTCTGACTATTCAATTCAAAGAGGTTTTTTGGAATTTTGTTAGACAGGCCGTTCCACTCTTTTCAAGAGTGCCTTTCTAATTTTTAGTAATGAATGTTGTTTTTAATGTCATTTTTATTTTATTTTTTTGATGTTGTCAATGACCGTTTGCAACAAATGCAATACATCTATCTATGTAACTACCATGATAATTGGCATATCCTACGAATTATACACGATTTTTTTGAGGATTAAGCCCACATAGGTCTGAAACTTATGCTGTGTAATAAATTTCCCTAGCTCATATCTGCTGAAGATGTGTATTTTTAAACAACAGAAATTGCGAATACGTATTGTCTACATATTGTCATGATCTCTTGTCTTGTCGTCCTGGTAAAGCTGAAATTGAGAAATTTTTCCAGAGTCGAGCCCAATCCTTCAAAAAGAATTTACTAGTAGAAGAGCAACAACTATCACACTCTAATAATAATGTTTCCCGGAAGTAGGCTTTTATTGAATTGGGTGAGAGAGTCATACATACAAAATTTGCGTCCAATACCTCCCAAAAAAACCATAAATTATTATAGTTTGAGTGTGAGATAGAGGGCGTTACTTGTCTGTAATCTGACACAATATTGCTGCAATATGCTGTACACAAATAATTGTTGAATACTCTGCTACAGACAGTAATAATATCCACTGTCGATCTGGCACAATTTAGCTGAGGGCTGATTCAATCTTAGATTGATCAGACACAAATCTTTCAGATAATTGTGCGGTTTACTAGTGCGCAATTGATGGTGGGTACTCTACCCAAAATAATAATCATAAAAATATATACCCAATGAACGAGCAAGGAATTCAAATAACCTAGTCTGATACTGTAAGATAACTCAGACAATTTATTGACATGCAATAACTCAAAAATAGTGAAAATGAAAAAAAGTGATAATTTTCAATAATACTTCTCCTGAGGAGATTATTGTTTTCATTTGATTTTGAAATATTCCAGTAAAATTAATAGATTTACTCTGTGTGTGAGAATTCAAGTTATAGAGTTTGAGGGGTAGTTCAATGTCGAAGACCTGTACAGGCTTGTGTGATTTAATATCACTTATGCTGGAAAATTATATTTTTGCGTAGCACATACAATTGCGCGCACAATCAAATTTTTATATAATTGATACCTGGTCAGGATTTTAATTATTTTTCACTCTCTGCTGATGAATCTGGTGGCCTTGGATGTCAGGAACTGCCTTGACTGGTTTTCTGCCCTCGTTGCCATCAATCGGTTGTGGTGGGTGATTTCCAGGTTTCTTTTACAATATTTACGATTTTGACAATTAGACGTTCAACAGTTAAATACAGAACAATAAAATAGTAACTTTAAGATACTCTCGTGCTACATTACAAGGAAAAGACAGGGAAGTGATAGCCGCCAGCCGTAGCAGGTATCTGTTCAATCAGATAGAGATAAGCTGCGTTCTCGTAGGTCCTGTTTGTAACGGTGACCGATTAGATTGGCCAGCAAAAAAGACATTGTTCTCTGCTGTAAAATCACTTCCCGGTGGTTCGGAACCCACCTAAAACTGTAGGTCCAACTCATCAATCACCATCATCCAACTCATTACCCACGCACAGGTCTCAGACCTATGTGGGCTTCATCCTCAAAAAAAAATCAATAAATTCTAGGACCTATGGATTAAGCATCCATCTCCAACAAGTTACAAGTAGCAAGTCACTGAGAAAAAATCTACCCTCCCGGTACAGACTTTTTCCACAGCTTCTATGATTCAAATTTGGCAATGGGCCAATGAAACGAAAAAATGTAGCTTTAAAAAGTGAAATTTGCAAGTTAAACTCCAAACGGAGGCAAGAGAGGGAATGAGCTATGTAAACTATGTCATTTTATCATTTTAAAAAGAGAAAATACAAAAAATAATTTAAAAAATAAATTTTAACATATTCCACTATCAACTCAGTAACTTAAGTTTGGCGTTGAAAATCCCTTACAACCTGACCACGTTGACAAAAGTGTCAAAATATTTATTTTTGGCCCTAAATACTTGAAACTGGTTGAATTCGTATCACCGTTATCAGCAAACACGTGTGAGCCCATAGACCCTCTGACATATATGCGACAGGTGTCAAAATTCACATAAACTCAAAGTTAACCTCTCAACCAATTCTAGCCAAATAATTATACTCTATATGAAGATCTTAATGTTATTTCAAGGTGAGTACAGGCATTTTTATTCAATAAACAAATTATTTTTGCCATTACTAACTGATTTTCAATATATATCTATTATTCCTTCTCGTGTACTAGAGCCCTTTTAGCTTTGAGGTTATGGCTCAATCACAATCAGCTGACAAAGTTTTGAGAAGTGTTGTGTGGAATATATAAGTTTAAGAGCCGTTTACTACAAGAAATAATCTTAGAAAATGGATATAAATATTTCTAAAAGCTAGAAATGGAGTAAATTTCATCAATTTGGCATACAGCTTGCCTGTAATTTCACTCAAGATGGCAGTGACCACTCGTGACATCAGCCTAATAATTGAAAGCAAGTGAGCGGGCTATTCGAACTGTTCAAATTTACTTCCAGACACATATGTTGAATATTTACTCAAATCTAAATTTTCTGTCACAGTATGTTTCAAATTTTAAACTACATACGGATAGTGCTGTCACTATTGATATTTATTCAATCATTTCTCAAGTCTCTAACTACCATATCATTGCAATATTCTACAAAACACTCAAGAATGGCCTTAACCTGACAATAATTTTTTCTTTATTTCTTTCTCTTTCTCTTCCCCTTTCTTCACCTCTCACTTCCATCTCCCTCCTATTCCCTCTACTTCATTTTCTCTTTCTCCTTTCCCACACCTTCTCTCTCTTTCCAATTCAGTTTCACCAATCCTACTTTCACCTAATGTTCACCGTGATACAACAGTATAACCTCCTGGAAATGAAATCTCTTTTTCTATTCCTCCGCCTCCCACTTTTACCTCAGTCTCTCTTACTCCTCCTCCGCCTCCCACTTTTACCTCAGTCTCTCTTACTCCTCCTCCTCCTCCTCCCTTTCCCCCCTACCCTTCCTCCATCTAATGTTCACCGTGAAACAACAAGATAACCTCCTGAAAATGAAATCTCTTCCGTTGAAGAGTTTTTCCAATTTAGAAACAACGGGCTTACACCGTTTCTCGGGCGCTCCATAGCAATTTTCCTTTTTTCCTCTCGTCTCTCTTGAATTTGAGGCGTAATAACTTGTACTTTTTCACTCTGACTTTTTTTATTCCCATTGCCTCCCCTACTCATCCCTCCCCTACCACCAGCGGAAATGATTAAATTCTTGACGGAGTCCGCCACTTCTTGATGCACTGTAGGAATCTATTATAGGTGCGATTCTTCCCTTGGGCCTCATTTTTCACAGCGAGAGGTTCTGCCAAGCTGATGACTTGTATGGCTTGTGATGGGGCTAATATATATATATATATATATATATATATATATATATATATATATATATATATATATATATATGTTGGCAGTCTACGTGTGGAAAGAGAAAATATTAGTATTTTCAGAGCTGGAAATATCCACACCTGTGTATTCAATTGTTCTGACTTAAATGGAAGTCAGTGTGTAACCGGCATATTAATTGGAGTGTCAACGGAATTTCACTTTTATTCATAAACAAAAGTAGACTCTTTCAATAAATATTTCCTTTACAAGTGATTCCTAATAAGTCATGAGTTTTTTTCAACTCTTAATTAGTCCAGTAAATAGGTAGGTTTTCCAAGAATTTTTGTAAAAGTTTTTCCAAACGGTTCTATGAATTCGGGACGCTGAATTCGTTTTTAATCGACTTCCAAACAGAGGAGGTTCTCAATTTTCCTGTTTTTTTTTTTATGTTTGTACATCAATTATTCGAACACTATTTAAACGATTTCGATAATTTTATTTTAATGAAAGAGCATCATTCCATATAAGTTTCGCAATGATCGGCCCAACACTAAGCCCAATATTAAACAAAAAGGAGCATTCATCGATATATCTTCATTTCAATTTTGTTCGAATAGGATAGTTTCACACATAACCGCCAGTCGGATAACTGGTGTCGTTTGCCAGGCCGATCATTGTATCATATGGAGCGCTTCACACCTACCCGATTTCATATGATGCAATACCGGGTAAACGACAATCAGTTTCCCAAAAAATGGCTTCGGGTAACCGATTGATTGTCGTTTACCCAGAGCCGTTTTTTTTTTTGTAGATTACGTCTTGAAGACTCCAGTTCAGGAGTGTAAGACAAGTCAGATCAACAATGTGTGAAACAAGCCTGTAATGTCACTTTTTGACCAATCAGGTGAACTTAAATTGAATGAAGAGTAAGAAGAATATATTATTTCTCTTTATATGAACATTGTAAATAATTTAGTTGATGTTATAGAGTCGTAGCAATAAGGTTATTAGAGTATCAATCATGAATTGGAGTGAGAATTTTTTTTGAGATCGTTAATTTTCAAAAAATAATTAAACAATATTCTTCAAAGTTATCAATTTTTCAGTATATTATGAAAAGGAACTCATTACAATTACGAATTAAATGACATTTCACTATTAAGAAACCGGTCGCTATTATAATTTCCCTAAATACAATATTCTACGTTAAATAAAGAGTTGTAGAATTTTTCTCTGCTCATTAATTTTTCTTATAGGTGGATTATTAGTTACTTGAGTTTGGATGTTATATTGACTTGCTAAGTTGATAAATATTTCATAATGTAGGCTATAAGAGATTTTTCATGTTTTCAAAGTTTGAAAATTCTACTGAAAAGCTTAAAATAAAACAAATTTCAAAACAAGAGCAGAAACAAACTCCAATAAAATTATACTAAAAATTAAAATACTCTTGTACTAAAAAGTACTAAAAACTGTAACATGGGGAAGAAGAAATAATAGGAAAAGGAGAAGCAGGAGTAGAATAAGATTATATCAGGGGATCAGAAAGAGAATAAGAATAAGAAGACGAGAAAGAAGAAAATATGGAAAAAAGATGAGTGAGAAGAACTAGCAGGTACAGTGATGTGAGAAGATAACTAGAAGATGTGAGAAGGCAAAGAAGATAAGGGGGAAAAGAGAAAAGGAATAAGGAGGGAGAGGAGAAGAAACGAATAAAAAATGGAATGAGTAGAAGGAGAACTACAAGGAAGGGGAGAAGAGGACGAAAAGAAGAGTAAGAGGAAAAAAGGGGGTGGAGGAGAAGTACTAGAAGAAAGTGGAAGGAGAAGTACTAGGAGAAGTTCTAGAAGAAAGTGGAAAGAGGAGAAGAAAGAATGAGTAGAATAATTAGAAAAAGAAAGAGAACAGCAGCAAAATAATAGAGTTAAAAGTGAGTTGATGAGAATTCTTACTTTCAAAAGGAAAGAAAGAAAAGGTGATAGAGAAGAAAATCGATTTGAAAGACTGGGAAAAATGATGACGAGCTTTAATTTTACGGGGAAAGAATAATAAGAGCCAGCGTTACTTCCCAGAGGTGATGATGCTTTCTATTGGCTGTGAAATAATTGGAGAGACTGCCCCGATTGGTGTAATGAAGATTGAAGCTTCTGGGAAAACTCTGATATAAAAATGAAAGGTGAGAAAAGTCCTTAGGGAAAAGCGTACTGATAATCAATCTCGTTTTTCCTGGTTAGATACAAGAACAAAAAAAACTCTCTTGGAAACTTGATACAGTATCTGCGAGGGGCTCAAATTGTTGAAGATATTTAGCGTTTTATTTTTCATTAATAACTTTCGCAGGGTTCAAATTGTAAAAGAACTTTTTGTTTTATTTTTCATTAATTTTCTCAGAATAACATTCAATTTGTTCCCTCAATTTGTAACATCCATTTTTCTTCAATAATTTTCAATCGTGGTGCAGAGTTTACACTCATCGTTTGGGGCTATATTGTATGGAATGGTGTTCATTGAGTTTTAATTAATGATTTTCCCAGTTGATTGTCTCTCGTGGCGGCTCAGCCAGTTGGGACGTTATTTATTTATTTATTTTAATTTATTGATACAGTCTTACACCAAATACAGCTTATTGTAAAGAAACAACAGGCTGACAGCACAAAACTGTCCCTATTACAGAATTTCTAAAAGAGTCCAAATATTTGTAAGCATAAGTTATGTTTACGTTTTGACTAAAATATAATCTTATATCAAAAGTGACACTGTATTTTTATTTAATACATGATTTTGGTGGTGATTGGTCATGCGGTGAGCGTGGTGTTCAAGTGGTCGTGATGATCAGTCACGACCGCTCAAGACTGCGCTTGGATGGGTGACCGTGCTTCAATGACTTGATGTCATAAGCTTTATTATCACTTACCTGGTGGTTCGGAACCCACCTAAAATAGTAGGTCCACCATGTTCCCCGTAACATGGCTCAAACGGCGAGGTGGAACTACCCGTAAGGGTCTCCCCACCATTAAAATCCATACGCTTATTACTATTAATATCGGGAGACCGAGCTCCGCTCGGGGGGGAGGGGGTTAAATTTAAATGTTTGGGGCAATTATGTGTATCTTGAAGATCGAAGATGATGCTGTGGGAAGGGGATAAACGACGCGTTATGCTGTGAAGCGGTCCCACCTCATCTCTACATTTTCCATCATAAGCTAGTGCACAAGCAAATCAACAATAATGTTAATTCCAATTGGTAAAAATGTTCTTTTAGACACTACATATATGTATTTTGAGTAACAATCTGAATTTCGAGTTTACCAGCTCGTAGAACTGTAATTTTTCAAGATAGGTGGTGGTTGGGTTGATGGGATACCACTTTGTAACCCCTCACTCAAGAACGGCTTCTCACACCTTGTCTAATGGCTCATTGAAACGACCCAAATTCATACTTGTAAATTTAGCTTAATTTGTAATTCTTCTTGGAAGTGTAATGTAGGCTTTCTACTGTACTTGGAAAATGTCGATTTTTTAAGAACTTGGTAACTACTCAAAATATAAATGCAAAGTTGGTCTCAAATTGTAGGTAATATCTTTCTCTTCCACATCATTGACATTAAAATCTAAAAAAAATTTTTTCAAATTGAGCTATTATAATTAGCCAAATTTTCATGAGTTTTATAGTATTTTCGGCTTTCCGATCTTCCTAGCTTGCCTAGACCCAGAGTTATTGTACTAATTGTAATTAGAAAAGTTTTTTTTTCACCAAAGAAATAATTGCGTCATAAGCTGAGCTCTGACTTTCCAGTCATATGTTTCCTAAATGACTGCAAGGCTCAGACTACGACTACACGGTACGCGCGGAAGATTTTGAGTTCCAGACAGCGTTAATAACGCCGTTAATGGGCCTACCATATGATTAAAAACTGTTTCTCTTTTATCAGCTGTTCCTTTGAGGATAGATTTCTCCTTTTTGTGTCCTTCAGCGAGTTTTTACAGGAATGAGACCTAGCGCAATCGTATTTTTGCACCAAAAAGCTCCTATATTCGTAATTTCATCAAAATCGTTAGAGTCGTTTTTGAGATAGTGACTGGAAATACGTACATACATACAATTCCTTGCTCGTTTAATAGAATAAGATATATGATTTTCACTCACTTATCCTGGAGATATTGGAGGGATGCATCTTACTTCAAAAGAGAAGCTTCATCCTTAGAAGCTTATAAGTGAAATTCATCCCTCCAGTATCTCCAGTATAAGTGAGTGAAAATCATAGAAATTAAATAGAAATACAGTATCAGTTTTGATATTAGATTGTTCATCAAGTATTCTGTCATGGAAAACATCACAGATTAATATATAGCTTGAAAATTCTGGAAAACACAATTACCAATTTCAATTTAAACAATGAAGCACTTTGATTGATTCTATTTAATCTATTGATTCTATCATCTCTGACAGCACTGTGTTTGGTTGCTTCTCCTGGGGTTACGAGTTCGAATCTCGTTCAGCGTTGGGTGTTTTCACCTTGTCATCATCATTCCCATTACCCACGCAAAAATCTCGATACTCATGTGGGCATCATCTGACAAATTAAAATTAGCGTGGATAAGTGAATTACGGTGCCGGATATATTTAAATAGTCATGAAAATTATAATTTAATTATGAATATTTAAATAATTATTATATTTAATGATAGAACTGAATTTTCTTTTCTAATTTCAGGTTTACTATTCCATCGTGCTATCCTCATGTCAGGATCAGCCCTCAGTCCGTGGGCCCTCGTGAGGGAGCCGTACAGGTTCGCGAGGCAAGTGGCCAGGCACGCCGACTGTTCGCCCGACCTGCCTCAGCCTCACCTGCTGAGGTGCCTGAGAGACCGGCCTTTGGAGCGACTCATGTCCGCTCCTATCCAGGCGCCCGAGTTCGCATCAGCGTTTGGCCCCAGTGTCGATGGAGTTGTCATCGACTCGGGACTGCCTGAGAAGAGGCCACCTCCTCCCTCATCTCAGCAAGGTTAGTAGGCCGTACTCTCATAACTGGGAAGCAAGAACACAATTCTAAGAGTTAATTTATTCATCCGAACAATAAAATAAAAGATACAAGGTCGAGACGAATAATAAACGTATCATTTAAACATGTCATGTGATTGAAGGTTTGCTGTGGTTATTCATACGGGCAGGGTTTAAATAATTGCTGGCCAAGGAATACACCAGAGTATGTCATTTATTCATTTATTATTTTAATCACGTGATATGTTCAAATGTATTTTCAACATATTCAACGTATTTCAATGTATCTCATTACATAGCCTCAGACTTGCATCTGTACTCTGACTATAACGATTGTCTGCATTCATATTTTGGTCTCCCCGAAGTCAGAATTTGAAGCTGCTTAATATGTAGAATGTAGAACTTAATATGCAGCAGAATCGTAAGCTTCAATTTGTGTCTTGATCATTACATACTCATACTCGATCATTACATTATAGGGAAAAATTGGACGGAATTCTTTTAAACCCGGTCTCTTAACTTTATGTTCTGTACTAGAAATTCCTCTTCCTTCTCCTCCTCTTCCTCCTCCTCCTCCTCCTCCTCCTTCTCCTCTTCCTCTTCTTCTTCCTCCTCCTCCTCCTCCTCCTTCACCTTCTCCTCCTCCTCCTCCATCTCCTCCTCCTCCTTCACCTTCTCTTTTTACTTCTCCTTCTCCGTCTTGATTCTCTTCTTTTCACCTGTTCTCCTCATGTACCTGTACCTCTATCAATAGCTCTAGAAAGCACAAGACCTTTTGTTATGCAAAATAATAGTTATGGTGGAAAAGTATTGTTACAAAAGCAAACAAGCAGTTAATCACGCACTTGTTCTATTTATATTATTCCATTGTTTTCATGGACAGACGCAGCTGCAATTTGATTTCTTTTTGTTCTCACTCATGTCTTTCTCACTTCTATTCCTCAAGTCTTCAACTCTCTCACTCAATTGATCTTCTCGTCAATTCTACATTCTTCTAGAACAATCGAGGTCTAGTCCAAGCCTTCTTGAAGATTCTCGAAGTGTCTGGTGACCTCCAATTCTTGGAATTATACAACTACAACAGCTATATAAAGGAGTCCACGTGAACCAGTGAATCAGTTTTTCTACAAACCCGTGTGACAGATTGTATTACAGATATCGTGCCAGTGGAATGAACAGTGCTTTATTCAGTCTTTAGACAGTGTTAAGTGCAGAGACAAGTGTTTACTGTTTATGCAGCTTACTAATAGTTGAAAGACGTTGTGTTAAGAGGCCTTAATACCTTTGGCAAAACTCGGTGGTGGAGTCCGATTCTTGTAATCGACCTCAGTAGAGTCAGAGTCATAGTCCGTTGGCGAGAGGTGGGGAACGGGGCAGCAACCGTGCCGTTCTGAAAACTACAGTCTTTCCCCCACCACTCCGCCTAGCCATACTACACTCCTCTCCTACAGTCTCAACTCTTCTCACTTACTCACAGCTTCGGTCTCTCTTCTTCGTTTTCGTCTTTACGTAGAGAATAAAATAAGCTGTGTTTATGATTCCCAACCGTTGGGACGTGATCACTAGTATTAGAACCATCACTTACAATTATTACAAGAAAGACTTGAATAAATTACGCTTGCAGTTATAATATTTGAATGGTGACTTTCAATAAAAGTGCTATAATATTCAACAATAATGAAAAATGAGCATGAATTATTTTCTTTAAAATATATTAATTCATGATATGATAATAACAAATTGTATTGGAATATTATAAACAGACAAGAGACTTAGAATCGCCCAATCTAAATAAGATTTAGTTTGTTTATAGTAAAATAATGAACCAGCTGAAAAAATAGAATAATCAAGTAAAATGAAGTACGGTAGCCTAGTTCAAAATGCATTTCATTTCTTGGATACCAAGACTCTAATCTCTCAATGGAAGCAAGCTAAAAGGTACTCACAATAAAAAGTAAAATCATTAACTTTTCATGTGAAATTTAACGACTTGCAGTCAAATATTTGGTAAGAATAAGTATAATAACTCACTTAATCTGGCCGAGTACTTTCGAATCTATGAGATCCATCTTCAGAGGCGTAGGTTCCTAGATCATCATGTTAGTTTTTTGGTTAGAAGTGTTGTGGTTTTTGTAAAATATGATCAAAAAGTTTGTGAGATGTAAAATTTAGTTGTTCATTGAGAATGTTTTGTTTATTGTGTGTGGTGTGTTTGTATATTTCAAATTGTTCCAAGGTGTTGAGTTCGTGTCCTTTGGATTTTATGTGTAGAATGTGTAGGTTGGTACTGATGTTAGTAAAAGTGTGTCCAGTTTGAATGATATGGTCGGCAAAATTCGATTCAGCTTTGGATGTCAGGGCTTGAAAATGTTCCTTGTAACGTTGTTTGAATGTGCGGCCTGTTTGTCCTATGTAGAATTTGTTACAATCAGAGCAGTTCAGTTTGTAGATCCCTGGGAGATGGTATTTGTTTGTGTTCAGTGTGGTTTTGAGTGAAAGTGCATTTTTTATTTTGTTTTTTGTTCTGAATGAGATGGTGTGGCCGGCTTTTTTGAAGATTTTTGCTAGTCTGTGTGATTGTGGATTAATGTATGTCATTGTGATGTATTTTTTATTTCTGCACCGAGAGAAACAATTTTTTTCACAAGCCGAAGGCGAGTGAAAAAAGTTTCTCGAGTTCAGAAACAATACTTTGTGCTCGAATTACATGTTAAAATTTTCCTTCAGTAATGTATAAAGTAATTTAAACAAACAAAACAGGACATGCATAGCCTCACATAGCCTATCTTCGAATTAAATCGATTTCGACAACTAGGCCTACAGCTGACTGTGCGCTGACTTTTTGCGCGGCTGAAGCAGAGTAGCCAACCTATTTTTGAATGCTGAATAGGGAACCTGCGTATTACATGCTCACTATTTTATATTGTTAGGTTGCAAATCTGGAGTGCGGAAAAGTACTTTCGCGCACTGGAATTTACTTTCCCGCACTGGTGCAGGAATAGACTATTTTGCGTGCTACAGTTAGTGCAAAAATAGGCACTTTTTCTGGTCACTGTAGGAAAAGATTATTATTGGGCTTTTTTGACTACATACCTATGTTAAAGAGGGTTGTCGAGCTCAATATATTTAAAAGTAAGTACAGAAACAAGATTAATGTTGAGGACGATTTGAAGTTGTACCTAACAAAACTTGAGCTGAACATTGAGGAACTCAACGAACCTCAACAAACCCCTCCCCGGCACACGATAACTAGGGGGTACGCAAAATTTTAATTTTTCATAAAGAAAAGTAATTTTTCATCTTTGAAAAAGATTGAGAACCTCTGACGAAGCCTATTAAAATTTTTGTAATGCTTCCATGTACACTACTATATCCAATTATCAAAAATTATTTTCCAACATCAGCAACACTGTCACCTTCGAGGATAGAAAATGGAATTTATTAATAATAAAGTTTTTCAATATAATTTTAGAGCTCCATATTTTGGTCTAATCACAGTTTTGCCTGTCCCTCTCCAAAAGGGAGGACTTTGCAAACTGTGATCAACGTTTAAAAATTATTCAAGCTAGCCTGCTCCTATCCCATTTTTATTTAGTTACAACTTTTGTCAAATAGAAATAGAAAGAATTAGAATCTCTTGCTTCTAATAGAAAGTCCTTGAAATTGCCACCAAAAACATTATTTTGACAAAATTAAAAAATCCCATTTCCCCTGCCCTCTACTCCCAAAGAGGTAATTTTTTGGAAATTTATAATAGATAATCATATTCAATTCAAAAAGCTTTATCAATCAGAGGAGAAAATTTCTCAAAGATGTCAACTACGTTGAACATTTTGAGTAACTCCTAAAACATAAAAAAAATGGGTTGGTAAGCTTTTCTCCCAAGAACATCTGCAGAATCAGCTCACCGACGTCTCACAAAAAATATAATTTTGAATAAAATATTTCAAAGTATGATGCACTGTTCGAAAATGTAAGAGCCTACTCTACCTCAACCGAACACCGAACGAACCTAAACTTTGCAGCTGTAGAGTGAATATCCAACTAATATTTCTGTCTCACTGTTATTATAATGACAATAAGGAAATAATTGCCGAGATAACATTGTCTGGCGCCTAAATGCGTGCATGCGCTTGCGTGTGTTTATGCAACGGCCGGCAAGGCAGTGTGTGAGTGTAATACTCGGTTTTCGATGGAATGGTTAGTAGCAGCATTAGGTCTTGCAATGAAGAGTCTCCTCTAGAGTCAAAAACAGCACTTCGTAGTTTTCTGTTTCGGTCGCTATTTTCAATCCAATAAAGATGAAAATGGTACCAAATTGTGCAGAAAGATCTAAAGAATGGTCGTATAACCTCCGAATTTCGAATTTTTAACTTTATTACAGCCCTATGAGCCGTTAAACTTTGATAAACTTCGACATGTAATTATAAAAAAATGGTAAGTGATATTAAAATTCCGAGGTTATACGACCATTCTAGCAATATTTATCTACAATTTGACACCATTCACGTATCTCTAGCTTCAAAAATAGCGTCCGAAACAGAAAACTACGAAGTGCTTATTTTAGTGTTTTTTCCAAAGGTATTAAGGCCTCTTAAGTGATATTTTTTGGGACTGTCGAATAACGAATGGGACTGTGTTTTCGTAAGTGATAGTTGCTCTTTTTATAATTTCTTTCTGCATTACTGTACAGTTTATTGGACTCTAGTTTCTTTTGTTATTGATCAGTCTGTAATTAATTATTCATTAATTCTTGTAAATAATTACTGAAAATGAGTATTAGCTTGTCATTTGATGATCTGTTTTTATTTGATTAATTGAACTTACAATTAATTTGTGTAAATAAAGTGCAATTGTGAACTTTAGTGTTGCCAGCCTTATTTTAGCTATTAGAACCCGTAACAGTATACATTCAACCAATCAAACACACATATATTTCGAACAGAATATATCATGATATGAGACTGAGGCAGTAACACAGAGCGATAAATTATAAAAATGTGTGGAAGAGACAGGAGTACGAAAACAAAAGCGAGTGCATGATTGATTTATTGACACACATTGCAAGCTCTTAGAAGTCCCATTGCAAGGTGCAGCAGACGAGATTGATTTACAGCTATTGTGAAAGAGATGGCTTGAACAGCTTCAATATAAACTATTTCTGGGACAGAGTTGGAGGTGGAGGAGTGTCTATAGTTTCAAAGACTGATAAAAAACAGAAAGAGAGTGGAAGTAAGGAAGAGAATTAAAGAGATTCCCATTCAGATGACTTCATTTGTGTAAATTTACAATGTACATGATTATAAAAGTATTATTAATATTAGCAACTCTTGGATCACATAGTTCAAGTGATGTACAATGAACGGTTGAATAGGAAAGATTATAAATACAACAAATTTATATTTTAAGGTACTATCTAGCATAAATTATTGATGTGATTGTTAAAAAAAAGAAGTAAAATAGAGCTTGGATCTGAGAGATGAATTACACAAAGAGAGTCTTGGCCAGAGAGAGAGAGAGAGAGAGAGAGAGAAAGTGTGTGTGAGAGAGAGAGAAAATGTGAGAGAGTGAGAGTGAAAGAGTGAGAGAGAGAATGTGAGTGCGTGTGTGTGCGAGAGAGAGAAGAGATAATTTAGAAAATAGTGAAAGGGAAAATAGACAGAACCTGATCATGAAATAAAACAACTCATCCAGCAAAAAATAGCTGTGTTCAATAAAGAATGCAGTTTAAATGATTTCATTATTTACACTGAGATAAAATTGAAAAATGTCTTCTCATTACTCACATTATTTTTTATTTCTTTGTATATTTTTCAATTTCCCATCATTTATCATATTCCATCTTCGGATCTGTATGTAACTTTCTCCAATTCCCCAAGAAAATAGAACCTGTGATTACCTCTAGAGCCTTTTTCTGAAAGCCCTCTGAACTTGAATAAAGATTTGCTTCACTCTCTTTACAGTCAACAATTTCTTTCAAAATTCAATAACTTTCTTTACGAATAGTCTCCATAGAAAAATCCCCAAAACTTCAAGTGAATAAACTTTGAATTCCAGCCATTGAAGATAAGGTTTTTTAGTGGAAGGGACGGAGGTTAATGCTGGTGGATTGTATCAAACCCAATACTTCAATCCCCTATTTTACTCTTTCCTACTCTCTCTAATTCTTTCTTTCTGACATTCTCTACCCCTTTCTTCATCTTACACCATCATTCATATCTCCTCTCCTCATGTTCTCTCTTCTTCGTACACTCTTCTTATTTTTCTCTGAGTCTCTGTCACACGCTAACTTGCACATTTCTATCACTCTTTCTCTCTTTCCTTTTCTCGCCTTTCCTTTTCTCTCACTCCTTCTCTCTTCTTTGTCGCTTTTCCTTTTTTATTCTCTCTATTCTTTCTCTATCACTTTCTCTCATTTTTCCCCCTTTTTTGTCTCTTACTCTTCACTTTCCCTTTTTCCTTCTCTAGCATCCTCTTTCTCTCATACCATTACTTTTTCTTTCTTCCTTCTTTTGTTTCTTTTTACATTTATCTTCATTGATCTCTTCTCTTCATTTCTTTCTTGGTTTATACTGCTACACACCAACTTCACTTTCATATATCGCTTTCACTTTCACCTTTTCTCCTTTCACTTTTTCTTCTCTCTTCCATTCTCCCTTACATTCATTACCTTCTCACTTTCTTCCACTCTCTCTTCCACTCTCTCTTCCACTCTTTCTTCCTCTCTCTCTCTCTCTCTCTCTCTTTCTCTCCATATCCCTCTTACATCCTATCTCTTTCTACCACTTTTTTTCTATTCTTCTTACTCACTGTCTTTTCCCTTTTCTCTCCATTTGTTAACCTCATTTCACTCCTCCTCCCATACTTCTTAGTTTTCATTTTCTTTTTCGCCTTATCTCTTCCGTCTACCCCACTATTCATCACTACTCTATATCGCACTTTCTTATATAATTATATGCCACACATCAATCTCTCTTTTTCTTTTCGTCTCTTCTCTCTCCTTCCACTCCCTCTCACTCTCTCTTCCTCTCCCATGCCCTCTCGTTCTCTCTCACTCCCGTTCTTTCTCTGTCACACTTTCTCTCTCTCTCTCTCTCTCGTTCCTTCTCTCTCATTCAATCTATCACTTTTTGTGTGTTCCAATTGCTCTCTTTCTACTCAACAAATCCCAAATCCGCTCTGAGTAGGAAGAAGAGAACTTCGCATTTAAACCCAAGCTCTTCTTCCACCCACCAAATAAAACCCCGCCAAAAAAGCGAGGGAATGCTCAAAGCTTTCAAGGATCGATGTGATCAAGATGATTACTGTTGTACGTCTGTAACAGTCGGGTGGATTTCGAGGAATTTATACCTAGGTTTTTGGCAGATCATGCCGTGAAATACGTTTTTGAATGTTAATCGCCCCATAAAACTAATTGGAAACATGAATTGAAAGAGATTTTTAACCCTTCGAAATCAATGGATAAAACTGGATGGAATCCAAGTTTATCCTTTGTTTACCAATATATTCTCAAGTATTTCTCATCTTGTCTTTCTTCTTCTTTGAATTCATTTGCAAGGTGGCTGTACAGAAGCACAAGGCTCTGTAACTCATATCGCTTATAAAGTGGAGTCTCACTGTTATATCTCGATATCTCGACCACTTTTGATGAATTAAGAAAAATTTATATACCATTCCGTAACATTATTTTCTATTCTATGAAACGCAATTAATCTATACAACGGAGTATTAAAAGACTTTACTTTGAAATGAAATTACTGTCAACTTTTTGACCTGAAAAATTATGTGGTAAATGCTCTCTAAATTCTATGGTGTTAATCATGACGAAATACTTGATGAATGAACACAATTTAATATCAAAATTGACACTGTATTTCTATATTTCATATAAATAGAAATACCAAAACTGACACTGTTTTTCTTTATTTTATATAAATAGAAATACAGTGTCAGTTTTGATATTTCTATTTTAAAGAAATTGAAATACAGTATCACTTCCGATATTACTAGATTGCTCTGTAAATTATATAAATTTAGAAGAAATATATTCTCACAATTCACTCCCACATGATGAAAAATACTGATGCTGTCTGAATCACTTTAATTATCAATACACGAGATACCATAGTATCAACTGTCTCGTCATTTTCAATCTCTAGCTCAGAACTTCAAAACAGATTACTTTGATTAATATATACTGTTCATAAAGGAATACTCTTGGTTCACTGACTGGGAATGGTCAAACTCCACTTAGGTGTCCTTTCATTGGTTGATACTAGAAACGCCCATTAGAAACAAGACAGCCTCCTAATACGATAGAGCAACGATAGACAAATAATTTATGGGCGTGTCTAGTAGTAGCCAATGACAGGCCTCCAACGTGGAGTTCGACCAATGAGGGGCTCCCAGTCTATAAATCAATTTCTTTCACAATGAAATTCAGTACACTATACAAGAAATATTATTATTATTATATAATGAAATCTTTTACAGCTATTATAAACATAACCTATGCTTATAAATATTTGAACTCTTGTAAAAATTTAGTAATTTAGACAGTCTTGGGCTAAAAGCCTGTTGTTTCTTTACAATTAGTTGTATTTTGACTGTATCAATAAATAAATAAATATTATTATTATGTTTTCAATAAAATTCAAAGTATTATTCAATTATTATTCCTCTTGCACAATTGAATTAATGCAAGACATCAACAAATATTTATTTTCCACTATAAAATTCAGGACAACAGTACAAATATTATTCTTTTAACAACGAAATCCAAGTACAATTATTATTCTCTCTCAATCAAATGCAACAGCACTCATTCACAACTTTGCAGTTCTGATAAATGGATAGCAGAATGTGCAGCAACACGCAATGATGAATTATTTATTTAGCAGTCAGCTCTTCTCTTGTGTTCAATCCGTTCCGTTCAGCTCCCTAGCACCATTTCGGCTCCCTAGCCCAACTTTAATCCGTCTCCCCAGCCCATGTGCCATTCTTTGCGCACAGTCAACATTGCTGAATCTCATTGCGCCTGAAAAATTGGCCAACTCGGCGGCACTGCTTGTGCTGTGCTGGTAAAACGGCCTAAACCATAAACATGATCGATTGACCCATTAAAACCCGCGCTATATAACAGTATACAGCCACAAGGAGGGCAACTAATTTTCAACCGCCCTTTTAATGTGTACAGCTCTTCCTTTTTATCTCTTTCCTTCACTCTTTCTCTCTTTTTATTTATCTTTTTAACGTTGCCTCTCATTACAACTATTATGTTGATTCTTTCTCTCTTTGTAGATTAATGTAATATTTTAATAAAAAAGTAAACATAACCTATGCTTACAAATAATATTAGACTCTTGTGGTAAAAATCTAGTAATAGAAACAGCTTTGGGCTAAAAGCATGTTGATTCTTTGAAATAAGTTGTATTTTGACTGTATCAATAAACAGATTACCTCTTCATGACTCTCTCTCATTCACGCTCTCTCTCACACTCTCTCTCTCTCTCTCTCCTTATTCAATTACTCTTCTAATTTAGTTTGTTCTTCACTTAAAAGTTAATTCATTATTTATATTTAACTATTTTGCTGTTTTTTCTTATTTTTCATCCTTTATTTGAACATTTTCATACCATATCTCCATGATTGTATTGATCTTCATCTCTTACATTGTTGTATGTAACCTGTTCATAATTTTTTCTTCTCTTTTTTAGTATTTTGAGATGTTTATTTCTGGTTTTTTAATTATTATGAACATCATATATATTCTCCAGTTTCATTTAATCTAAACTAGTGTTTGCCATAGGTCTCTTAAGACCATCCTGACAACGTGATGCTTTGTCTTTTGTCATAGATATCAATTTTAGAACTCTTCATTCCTACAACTTCCCATGTTTATTTTCATTAACTTTTCATGTGAATTTAACACCTTAAAAAATTAAAAAAAGAATTTAAAAGTTAATATTAACAACGCAGTTCGTCATGGAACAAGAAATCCAGGAGTTTTTTTTCATATTTCTTGACCAAAAAATGCTCTGTTCTTTGTTTTTTGAATCGGTTTTTGATTGTTCCACTTCCTCCTAAACTTCCTCTAATGATTTTTTTTTTTTTCAATTTTCTCGTTACAGAAATGCTACACAACTCGTTCCCTGGCCAACCAAGCGTTCAACGATCATCGTCGTCATCATCATCATCATCCTCGTCATCTAGCCACGATCAGCACCAACTGCATGGCGGAATGGGAACTGCGCAGGCGCGCAAAAATATGCTGGCTAAAATCAGTCGCTACGATCTGCTGTTAGGAGTGGTCAAGGCGGAAGCGTTCCTGTCGTTTACGGGGGATGACGTCACGTACGGCATTGAGACGGATCGGCGCACTAGAATACTGCGCACCTATGTCAAGAATACTTACAAGTGAGTGCATCATATATTGTTAAACTAGTTCTTCGCTTTTATCAACTTATTAGCACAGCATCACTTTAAATGGTCTGTTGGCCGAGAGATTGTAGTGGAGCGACGCCTACTGAGTCAATGGTTGAGTTCATGGGAGCCTTACCGGTAACTGATGAATGTTACCAGTAAATATTACTGGTGGCGTCTGATTGGTTTATTCAAATTCGTAGATGTTGAACATTTTGAAAAGACCAATCAGATGCCACCAGTAGCATTTACTGGTTACCAGTAAGGCAGCCCACCCCGTGAACCCAACCAATAACTTGACGGTTGGACCGATTCACAGGCCAGATCATAAAAAAGCTGAAAACAATCGGTGTTGAGTAATATGTCCCAAACATTGTCTAAGTTTATGTAGGTATAACACCCAATACAAGAAACTTCCAAAAAAAATATGATCAAAAATCCTGCACATACCCTTCCTTAATTTTCTGTCCATTATCTGTGAATGCAACTTGGTGGAGCCATTATATTTTAATTTGTAAATTCCAGGTCTATTGTGAAATTTGTTCACAATTGCTCACTTCTATAGTTTTATTTTTTATATATTTTTTTTTAAGAGCCGTTCTATTATATAATCAAATTTTCCATATTTCTTTTTTCTCAAGTTGATTTTTGTCCATTTGTTTTTATTATATCATGAATTTAATCATAGTGGTGTCGGCTGGTGAGATTAATATTGTAATTTAATAGTAAAACTGTAAATGATAGATAATAATAGAGATTGGATAGAAAAACTGTTTCAATCTGCAAAATTGAAATTGTGTTTTATAGGTTTATAGGTTATGTTTTCCCGCCATGTAACCGGAGCAGCAGAAAGACTGCTTCCAGCATAAATTGCATCAGTAATACGTTTGCGAATAGAGGAAAGGAGAGAGCAAAAAGAGGAAGAAGAGAGAGGGAGTGAGTGAGTATTGTAGAAAATAGGGGGGGGGGGGGGGGGCGCATTCATTTTGTAGAAAACTACATTAACAACGACGATAAAATGCGCCATCTACAGTTTTGCCAACATAAAATGTCTCCTAGGAGAGCGAAGCGCGCGAAATTCAAAATGAAATTATTGCTTCCGTTTCCGCATGACGTATAGTGCGTGATTGTGCGAGGTGCGTGCTTGAGTGAGATGGGGAAAGAGAGGAAGAAAGAGAGAATGAGTGAGAGAGTGTGTGTGTATATGTGAATGAGAGAGAGAAAGAGTAAAAGAGATAGAGGGCTTTAGATAGAAAGAGAAATTTTGAGAGGGGAGAAGAGTTGGGTATGTTTTTTTGGAATCGAAATGAGAGTTCCTAAACTGAAGTGAGATTTGAAAAGTTTTTTCTGGAGGATTTTCGAGTCTTCCTTGAGTTGAGAAAGCCTTGAGGTAGGTTCATGGATAAGGGCCTCAAGTTATTTTCAAGTTAGTGAAATGGTCGGTAAGGATGGCTGTGAGAAGATATTATGATTAATATTGGTTATTTGGTGGTGTAGAAAAAAAAGAGAAGAAGGAGGAATGGGTGAGATAGAATGAATAAGAATTGAAAGAGATGATTATGATGAAGTGTGAGAGATTCAGATTCAGATTCAGATTCAGATTCAGATTCAGATGACTTTATTTGTGTAAATTTACAATGCATTTGAATGATAAAGTATTATTAATATTAGCAACTCTCAGACCCACTAGTTGAAGTTAAGTACAGTTGATTTTGAATCGTAATCATAATGGTTGAATAGTTTGAGTAGAAAAGTTTATAAATACAACAAATATATATTCAGAGGTATAGTACAGCAGAAATTGATAAAAAAAAAAAAAAAAAAAAACATAATGAAAATAGAGCTTGGATCTGAGAGATGAATTACACAAAGAGGCGAAGTCTTGGCCATTGAGGCCATTCTTACACTTAACCTTTTACCTCAACATGTCCTACTAGTTTAAATTGATTTAGATGAAATCGTCTGATATGGGTTATCTAAGTAAGATAAATCAATTCAAATGAGGTAAATTTAAATTTAAACAATTTTAAATTTATACATTAGAACATAAAATGAAAGCATATTGAAAATAATTTGTGGATTAAAAAAAGTATTATAAAAATGAATAGATAAATAATTTAGTTTATAGATAATAACCTAACCTAACTTAAAGGATTATAGTATCATTGATCATGCAGTTGCCTCAAGGCCGGACAGACGCTGCCATTTTCTCCAACAGATGTCTCCTCAGAGACAGGGAGAAGCCCACTCGGCTCTCATGATTCCTAATTGAAAGTGGGAGTAGATTCCAAGCACGACAAGCGCTAACAACAAAAGACTTAGTATAAAGTGTCGTCCGGTGATTTGGCATCCTAAGAGTTCTGTCACCATTTCTGGTGTGGGTAACGTTGTTTCTCCGACCTTCAGACACAAACTTAAAATCATTTTTAAAATATTTAGGAGTTCCACTATTGAGAATGCTTTTTAGAAGTTTAAGTATTCTGATAAGCCTCTGATCAGGTAATTTTAAGGTGCTACTATGGATGTAGGATTGGGTTATATGCTCATGACGCTGTAGGGAGTAAACAAAACGCATGCAGTAGTTCTGACTACGTTGCAACCTTTCATTGAGTGTTACTGTCATATCGTTTATAACTGAATTGCAGTACATGAAGTATGGGAAAATGAGAGTTTTGACAAGTAATAGTCGGATATGCCTAGGAAGGATGTCTTGCATTTTCTTCAAAGAGTGCATGGCAGAGAAAACTCTTTTGCAGGTGCCGACAACATGTTCAGTCCAGTCAAGAGAAGTATTCATTATGATTCCTAAGTTTTTTACTGATTTGCAATAGGAAATACTAGTCCCATCGACAGTGATTTTTGGAATTGATTGGAAGTCTATGCCATTGATTAAACGAGAGCAGCCAATTATTATAGGTTGAGTTTTAAGTGGATTAAGTTTGAGGCCATTCTTTTTAGTCCAATCAGTGATTTTCACTATTTCTTCATTCATATTATGGATGGTTTGGTGAAGGTCTCTAACAGAGCAACTAGAATAAATTTGAAGATCGTCAGCATAGGTGTGGAATTTGGAAAACCTAATTATGGAAGAAAGATCATTTGCATACAGTGTGAATAGAAGGGGGCCAAGAATTGAACCTTGGGGGACGCCATGAATTACATTTTTCCACTCTGATTGCAATTCACCATCAGTGACACACTGCTTTCTGTCTACAAGATAAGAATGAAACCATTTTACAGCTTTGTGACTGAAACCAAGGAGGAGTAATTTGTTGAGAAGGATCTGGTGGTCAACAGTATCAAAAGCTTTGGAAAAATCAAACAGACACAGTATGGTACACTTTCTGTGATCCATGGACGACCTGATATCTTCAGTAACACGCAGTAGAGCTGTTTCAGTAGAATGGAATTTTCTAAAACCAGACTGGAAGTTATGAAGTTTGCTATTATTTTCAAGAAATTCAACTACTTGTGAATGAACAAGTCTTTCAAGTGCTTTGGAAATTGCTGGCAGAATACTTATAGGCCTGAAGTCTTCAACTTTAGTTGGACATGAAACTTTGTTAAGTGGGCGAACATGAGCATATTTCCAATTTTTAGGAAAGAGACCACTTTGAAGGGAAGCATTAAAAATGTAAGTTATGACAGGAAGAATTGCAAAGAGAATTCTCTTGATAAATTTGATAGGAATTTTATCTGCTCCCATCGCATTGCTATGAATATGCTGGATAGCTTTGAGAGCCTCATGCTCAGAAATTGGACGAAATTGAAACTGGGAGGCTGGTGGAATAGGAGAGTTGGAAACTTGATCAATTAGGCTTTCTAGATGGTTTTCAATTACTGTCTCATCACGTTGAGAAGATTGGGATACAAAATGTTCATTAATATCATCAAGTGAGAGTGAGAGTGAGTGAGTGAGAAAGTGAGTGGGTGGGAGAGGAAAACTATTAATAGTGACAGAAGAGTGTAGGAGTGATTAGTACTGTATTGGAGTATGAAAGTATTATTTATTTATTTATCATCTGTGTACATCATCACATTGCAGTAGAATAAACAATGAAGAGGAAGCAACAGGTTTTACTGCCCAAAACTGCTTCCTCTTCTAAATTTCAATACATGTCCGAATAAAGGTTTTGCCTAGAAGTCACAGTTTCACTATTCATTTTCACTGAAAAGAATATTATCCATTTCTTTAAAAAAAACTGTACATGAAAGTCAATAAAAATAAATTACCAAACAATACGAAAAGATTTGAAATTTTGAATCATTTAGTCTGAAAATTAAACAAATTCACAAATCTGCACACCAACTATTAGAGTATTACGGCCGGTCGCACGAAAGCCAATTAAATAAGGAGTTTGATGTGATAGTTATGAATGATTATCTTGAATTATGTGTATGATCTTAATGATATTAACTACTGTAATCAGAGTCTAGGTGATGCAATTACATGAAATGGTGAAGTTTGGACAAAGATTTGTCCATTCTTGAATATGCTTTACTGTTGGAGAGAGTGAGTAAGAGTATAAGCGGAAAAACAGAGGTGAGAAAGAGTATGAAAAGAAAAAAGAGGAAAGTGAGAGAGGAGAAAAAAGGGTTCAAGAGAAAAATAGAGAGAGAAGAAAAGATAAAGATGAGGGAGAGGGAAAGAGGAAAATATAGAGATAAAACAACGGGGAAAGAGAGAGATAATAAAGAGATATAAGAGAAAAGATAGAGAAAAAACATAGGGAGAAGAAAGAGAGAGGAGAGAGGGGATAAACAGAGGGGAAAGAAAGGAAGAATAGGTAGAAGAAATGGGGAGAAGAAAATTGAGAAGGAAAGAGAGAAAAAATAGAAGAAATATCTAGAGGAAGACAGAAAAAATGAAAAGTAAAAATTGGCAGGGTGTTTTAGTATTTAATGGAAATAAATATCAACTTAATGTGGAGTATTATTTATTAGAACATTGCTTAACGTAGCGACATTAGTGAATGAATGCTAATAACAACAACTGTTTATTTTTTCACCATCGGGTTGGCATAGTAACCGGTTCATACTATAACATCCCCTTCGTTTTATTTGAAAGAGTAACTAAATTAATATAAGTAGTAATCATTAAATCTCTGTGGAATATTTCTAGTTCTTTGAGGCCTAGGCGATTTTTCTACCATAATAGTTGGTTTCTGATTCTCAACTATTTGGATTTGGTCAGTCTTATCAGGCCTTACAAATATCTCATTTCTCCTAAGTACTGAACCATCTTCTGTTTCAATGTTGAATGATCTGTTTCCTGTATCAGTGATAATCTTCCCTTTTGACCACTCGTCATCTTCGGGTAGCTTCTTGTACCAGACGTTTTGTCCTATGTGAAGATCTTGACTTCTTGTTACTACACTCTTATCATAGTATGTTTTACTTCTTGTTTTATTTTCCTCAATTCGATTTTTTATTTCTTCTGGCGCTATTAACATTTTATTTTTGTTAATATTTGGTATATCGCATCTCAACCATCTACCCATCATCCTCTTTGATGGACTAAGGCCAATTTTATTTGGTGTGTTTCTGAACAATAACAGCATCTTGTAGAAATCCTCACCCTCTTCTAGACATTTTTTCATCATTCTCTTCATTATTTTAACAGATGCTTCTGCTTTGCCATTACTCTGAGGATAATGCGGACTACTGTTAATGTGGTTGAAATTCCAATCTTTACTGAATTCCTTGAATTCTTTAGATGCAAAATTTGAACCATTATCTGAAATTACCGTTTTAGGAACGCCATATCTTACAAATTAGAATTAAACTTCTTGACGTCATGTCTTTCAGTTCATCTATCTCTATAAAATCAGAAAAATTATCCACAGTTACCAGAAATCTTCTTTTTCTTCCATGCATATCAATTTCAAAAACATCCATACTGATTATTTCAAAAAGTGAATTTGGGGCTTCGTATGATTTCATTTTCAATTTCTTTTGTTTATTGGTGAATTTTGCACAGGTCTCACAAGTCTCAATCAGTTCTCTGATTGCTGTAGTTATATTTGGCCAAAATATAGATTGTCTTGCTAATTTTTGTGTAGCTTCCACACCCATATGGCCCAAGTGAAGTTTCTTCAAGTATTCTTTTCACAGTTATTTTGGAATTATTATTTGGTTTTGTTTTAAAATAATATTTTCTTCTATGGTTAATTCACAACGGTAATTCCAAAAGCATTTTATATTATCGGGTACTTGTGCTCTAGTTTGTGGCCAACCTTTTTGGATTTGAATTCTAAGTTGTTTCAATTGTTCATCCTTCGTTGTTGATTCAGCAATTCTTTCAATTGACTTTTCTGAAACATCAACTCTATATCCATCATCATATTCAATTCCAGTTTTCAGTGATTGTATAGTGCTTATTTCATCATACTCGTCTATTTTTTCACTATTCACTTCGTATATATCGTATTGTTTTTCAATGTTTTGCATGCTCTCAGGAGCTCTTGATAATGTATCTGCTAAATACATGCTTTTTCCTTGTCTATACTTAATCATAATGTTGTACCGTTGAAGAGATAAAATCATATTTTGCAATCTTCTTGGTGTTTTCAAAATAGGTTTCTTAAATATGGTTACTAAAGGACTATGGTCAGTTTCAATGATGACATCTGATTTTCCAAAAATGTATTGATCAAACCGTTGACAAGCAAACAAAATTGCAAGCATTTCTTTCTCTATTTGTGCATAATTCTTCTGAGTCTTTGTAAGTGTCTTCGAGGCATAAGCAATAGGGAAACCTTCCTGCATTGGAGCACATCCAACAGCAAATGATGATGAATCGGTCTGAATCACTACAGGTTTCTTTGGATTATAGTATCTCAGAAGGGCTGCTTCCGACACTATTTTTTTATTATTTCATTGTATGCATCTTCTTGTACTTTTGTCCATATAAACGCTACTTCTTTTTTTACTAACTTTCTTAATTGTTCAGTTTTATCAGATAGATTAGGTATATATCTTGCTAAATATGTTACCATGCCTAAAAAACGTAATACTGCTTCTTTATCTTGAGGTTGAGGCACATTAATGATAGCTGATATTTTACTTTTATCTAGTTTAACTCCTTCTGATGTTAATACATGACCATAGAATTTTATTTGTTTCTTGCATAGGTTTGTCTTTTCTTCATTCAACTTAAAATTTTCTTGTCTGAGTCTATGGAATAATTTCTCTAAATTTTCATCGTGATTCTTCTGTGCATCACTATTATTATCGCCATATCCCACTACAAGTATGTCATCAGCTAAGACATGTACTCCTCTAAGTCCATGTGTGATTTCTAACATTTTCTTTTGAAAAATTTCCATTGCTGTAGATATTCCAAAAGGTAGTCTGAGATATCTGAATTTACCAAAAGGTGTCCAAAATGCTGTTAATTTACTAGCTTTTTTAGTCAGCTCAACTTGCCAGAAACCTTTCTTTGCATCAATAGTGGAAAATATCTTGGCTTTGTTCAGTTCTGGAATAATTTCATCAAGTGTTGGCAATTGTTGTTTAGTGTCTTTTATTGCTTGGTTCAAAAATGTTGGGTCCAAACAAACCCTTAGCTTGTTATTTTTCTTTACAATAGTAACATTACTTGTCCAATCAGTGTATCCAGGTTCTTCAACTATGATATTTTGTTCTACCATATTTTCAATTTCTTTTCTCAAGTCATCTTTCAGTGCTACCGGAATTATCCTTGGATTTTGTTTTATTGGTGGTCTGTCATTTATAATTTCAATGTCTACTGGCCCTTTCATTTTTCCTAGTCCTTCAAAAATGTCCATGAATTTCTCCACTATTTGTCTAGTTGATTTTGGAATATTTATCAATCTGTCGTTTATGGTACTCTTTTCATGCGATTTTCTACTGTTTTTATTGTTGTGATCTCTTCACAGTATTTGACAAGTTCTAAATTAGCACATTCTTTGTAAGATAAAAGAGGAGTGTGTTCATAAGCGACTATAATAAAACGAATATTGTGAATTCTATCATCTTTTCTCACTTTGATATAATATTCTCCTTTGACATCTAAACTGGTACCATTAACCGCTCTTGAGTTAGCCTTACATGGTGATAACACAGCCTTTTTTTTATTCAAAATATTACTTAGAGCTTTTTCGCCCATGATATTACAACTTGCACCAGTATCAATTTGAAAAATTACATATTTTTCATTGTTCTCTAATATCACTTTCAGAGTTACAAACACGCCTTCTTCACTGAAGATCTTATTTTCAACTTGAAGTTGATTATATTTCTTAATTTCTTCAGAACTCACATCAGATTTGTCATCATTTTGAATTCCTTTAATTTTCTTTTTCCTACACATGGATGCATAATGACCTTGTAATTCACAACTATTGCATTTTACTAATCTTGCTGGGCATAAATTCAATTTTTATGCCATTGTTTTCCACAATATGAGCAAATTTTTGATTCCTTACTAGCTCTGTTATTGTTGTTTTTGAATGCTATCTTACCTATTTCATTCTCTTTTGTAGTCTCGATACTTTCTAACTGCCTTTTTGTTTCTTCACATGATTTACAAATTTCTATTGCTTTTTTTAAAGTTAAGTCTTTCATTAGCCAAAGTTTTTCTCTCAAATGGATATTATTAATCGAGCATATAATTTTGTCTAACATTAGCTCGTCTTCAATATCTTTGTAGTAATTGCAAAGCCTAATTTGTGTTTTCAATTTCATGAAATAGTCTTGGAATGATTCATTATCTGATTGTTTGAGATTGTTAAAAATGTACCTTTCATACCTGACATTGAGCTCTGGGGCGAGTTTCTTTGTGAGTGCATCGAGTATCTCATTGATAGTTCTTGATTCTGGGTTATCTATAACCTTGTATATCACTTTGCATGCTTCATCTCCTATCACAGCCATCATTTGTGCAACCTTAATTCGTTCTTGTTCTGAATCCAGTCCACTTGCAAGTTCATAATTTTTCCATTGTTTTTTGAAAAATTCTACGTTGTCTCGCAGGTTTCCGTTCAATTCCATCTTGTTGGGTGGTGGTACATATCTTACCATTTTCAGCTCCATTTTTTCTTTTGGATCTTCTTCCCAGTCTAAATTCATATTTTAATAACACCTGACACCATGTTTTAGTATTTAATGGAAATAAATATCAACTTAATGTGGAGTATTATTTATTAGAACATTGCTTAACGTAGCGACATTAGTGAATGAATGCTAATAACAACAACTGTTTATTTTTTCACCATCGGGTTGGCATAGTAACACAGGGCAAACAGGAAAAATAGATAGTAAGAGAGGATGAAGAAAGTGTAAAGAAGGATGAAGGGAGAGGAAGAGAGGAAAAATAGGTAGGAGAGAGAGAAAGAGAGAAATAGAATAGGAGAGGTACAGAGAGCGTGAGAATAGGAGTGATTGAAAGATGGGAAGAGAAAATAAATAGCAATAAAAAGAGCTGCTGATGAGTGATTTGGAAAAGAGAGAAAGATAACCAGAAAGTGAAAGTTTAGCTTGGAGTGCTAAATAAAAGTGAATGACGATGGAGGAAGGATGTCTGACATTTTACGCTTTAAAAACTGAATTTTCAACCACTCCTCCTCAGTGACATGTATTCAAAATTACTGCTCCATATTTTGTGACAAGAAGAGTTACAGGTTTAATTAATTAAGGAGAGTTGTATGTCATTTGTTTCAAAAAACTGACATTGTAATAGAGGAAGAAATATAAATGTGTTCTTGTATAGAAATACAGCGGTACAGGTTTGTCGAGAAATATATGGATGTTATCTGATCCACGATTTAACAATATTTTTAATGACTGAGTTGCTCGGGTATGAAATATGGAAGCAGACGGAATGTAAATTTGTGGAAAATAGCTTCTGGAAGGGAAATGGTATCCTCATTTGAAATGCTGGTCATTTTATTGTGGAGAGAATGATACCGAAATATTGAAAATCGAATGGCAAAAATTACACGATGACTGAATTCTCAAAACTGGATGTGACGAAGAATAAACTGCATTGTAATAAAAAATAAGGTGTACTGGAAAATAGATTGGGGAAGAAGAAAGAGGTATATGAGGAGGAGAAGGAGGAGGAGAGGAAGGAGGAGGCGGAAAAGCGGGAGGAGGAGAAGGAGGAGGAGCAGAAGGGAAAGGAGGATGAGGAGAAGGTGGAAGAGGGGAATGGAAGGAGGAGGTTGAGAGGAAGAAGAAGGAGGAGAAGGACCATGGGAAGAAGGAGGAGATTGTTTGATTGATTGATTACTTTATTCATACAAATAATAATTCAACAGTTACAAGTATAAAATACAATAATACAAGCATCGCCAAGTATTATTACATAGAATATTATTAGTCACATATAAAAACCATGAAATTATGACTTAAAATGAGATTATAAAAACTTGGTGATGCATTTGCATGAAAAGGCAAAGTTAGGGAAGAGGGAGAAGGAGATAGATGAGGCGGAAGTGTGGAAGGAGGAGGAAGAGCGATAGGAGAAGGAGGTCGAGGGGAAGGGGAATGAGGAGGATAAGGAGGAGGAGGAGGAGGAGGAGAAGGAGATAGATGAGGAGGAGGAGGAGGTGAAGGGGAAGGAGGAGGAGTAGTCGAAGGGGAAGGAGGAGGAGGCGAAGGGGAAGGAGGAGGAGGAGGCGAAGGGGAAGGAGGAGGCGAACGGGGAAGGAGGAGGAGGAAAAAGAGGTTGGGGAGGAGGAGATTGATGATGGCGATGGGAAAGGGGAAGAGGAAGAAAAGGAGGAGGATAGGAAGAAGGAGAGGAAGTAGGGAAAGGAGAAGGGGATGAGTAGGAGGAGGATGATAAGAAGATGTAGGAGAAGAAGGGGGGGGTAGAAAAAGCAGGAGGGAGGACTGTGGAAGCAGCGTGAGAGAGGAGGGAAGAGAAGAAACAAGAAGAAGAATAAGGATTCTAATAAATTAAATGTTTAAGTAGTTTATGTTGTGTTCTGGATATCCCGATTCAATTGAATCAGGCAACCTGCTAGTCTGCCATAAATTATACATCCGTTATCAAGATGAACTGAAGCAGATTTAAGGCATAATGTCTTTACACTGTAGCGAGGTGTGGGCTCATCTATAATAACACTGCCTGTTTGAAAATTAGATCGAATATTCTATGACAATCACATACGGGTGGGGGGGGGGGGGGTGTTCAGGGGTGTGTGAACGATTTTCGGGGAGGTTTAGTTGGGAGAGAGGTACATAATAGGGGGGAATGCTTTAGGGGTGTCTAGATTGTAAAGGAGGTGGTACAGGAGGTAAGGTGTGTGGTGGGTTTGAGGGGGGGTTTACGGGAAGAAGGGTGTATATAATGGGGTGGGTATGTTAGGTTGGAGAGTGGTGGTACATGAAATGATTTTAGAGGGGTACGTTCGCAGACCTGTGTTTAGCCAGGGCCCCATACACGATCTACTGCACAGATTTGAATCTCCAGCCCTACACAAATTTGAAACTCCCGCTCAACCATATTCTGGGAACATGGCTGCTATATTATTCATTCCACACCAAGGCCATTCTGGTTTCGTCAATTACATAGGAAAATAGATGACAAATGCATATGTATAATCATGGTAGCCAACAATGGTAATAGGCCGATCGCCATATGGCCGTTTTGAAACGGAGGTAGCGAACGGTAATCACAATGGCGGTGCATATCAATGCAAAGCCTGCTGGGAGTTGAATTTGCATCATCATCATTATTTCACTGTAGCCGTTTTAGGCGCCCAATGATGGTGATCAACGTCCCATGCGTTGATTTCTGATAGTGGCAGTGATTTTTGAGAATGTGTTGATTGGTTGCGCAACTGATGTGTTGATTTGGAATCAGAATAGAATAGAGTAAATTTATTGTTGTGGTTATCCATTTTTCGTGAACTGCAGTAGAACTATTCATATGTATTATCTTGCTGTGCAGAACTGACCTTTTTGAGTCGCGGCGGACGCGTTTCGAACTATGTTGTTCTTCTTCGGCGCTTGGTTGCAGACTCTTTTTTTTTGCTATTTTGTGAGCTGGAGCAGGTGTATGATTGACTAATGGTCTGATGGGCATGTCGGAGTCTGCAACCAAGCGCCGAAGAAGAACAACATAGTTCGAAACGCGTCCGCCGCGACTCAAAAAGCTCAGTTCTGCACAGCAAGATAGTACATATGAATTTAGTAAATTTGTGTTATTTTTGAAAGTTGCTTAATCACTTTATAACACCCATGAACAATATACACTATCAATATGCTTTTAAAATATCTTTATCAGTAGTGCCATTTCAGTTCAACCTATGGTGGGTGGCGGGGGGAAATCGGTCCGACTTTTTGAAAAATCAACCTAAATTGCTTGAACTGTTGCTCAATTATGTTTCTTATTAATATGTTTTTCAGTTTTTTGTTATTCCAATAAAGAAAATTTCTTCTATCTTAATATCAATACACGCATTTTTCTATTTTTGGCATATCTTGGCCCATACAAACGGCGAGAGCTGAAGTTACACCTATTTCGAGACATAGGCCATATCTTTGTGCACCTTAAGGCATTCTCAAGGTAGACTTGAAAATCATACACTCTAAATAATTTCAAGCTTCTTTTGAGTTAAGGAAACCTCAAGGTATGTTTATTAGTATGTTTGTATAGTACGATTTCGACTGGAGATGACTCTCAACATTGTGTGTTGGTCCAAAGAGCGTACTACTGAAACGAGGAGTTAGGTAGGTTGCGACTACTTTCCTCACTGAGCATTCAGAGTTGTATCTATGCCAAGCCTCTATTCTGATGCTTTATGCTTAATAGTCCCCTTCCACCTTCACACAGGACACGGATTAAATGACAAAAAGTTACTTTTACAGCTTACCATGGGCTCGTTCTGTCACATATTAGGTATGCTATCTTGGTATGAGGTAACTCATCAAAACAAAACCTTGATAGGTGTTTAAGATCCAAAAGAAAGCTGTTAGGTGTATGGAAAGAGTGGATAGATTAGATTCATGTAGGCCGTTATTCAAGAGACTTGGTCTCCTAACTTATATGTGTATGAAGCTACTTTATATGTAAAAAAGAGTGATATTAACCAAAAATTTGACGTAAACGATTATAATGCAAGGAGATTATCACTTGGTGAGTCACAATAGTAGCTTATTCAAACAAAAGCCTAGTTATATTGGTAGGAGATTCTACAACATGCTTCCGCAGTTTTTAAAGAGTCTTCAAAATATAGAAATATTGAAAAAATATTTAGTTGATAAAGCGTTCATTGTGTACAACAGTTCCTTTCACAACAAAAATTAAGCCTCACCTCAACTAATAGATATAGTAGTTATGTTAACTAGAAGTGTAATATAAGATTGTATAATTGTTTATCTGACTTGTCTTCTACTGGAGTCTCCAAGACGTAATCTACAAAAAAAAAATCATTACATTGCTAAAATTTATGATTGTTATTCACGGCATAATCTACGAAATATCTACTTTTGAAAAATTCTCCTGTAAATAGAGACCCTATCATACAGCTGTGTTGGGACTATGAGTCTAGAATTTAAACAGTCTAATTTGAATAATACAGACTGACAGACAGATGCAAAACGGTCGACTTGAAACAGAGATCTCTCTTCGTTCGGTCAATTATAAGATCATGATGAAGTTGAAAAATCAAAATTTGAATTCCTTTTCAAGATTTGAAATCTTGATGTACACGATTATAATACAAGAAGCCGAGGAGATTATCACTTAGTGAGTCACAATAGTATCTTATTCAAACAAAACCCTAGGAATTGGTAGCAAATTCTACAATATGCTTCCGAAGTTTTTAAAGAGTCTTGAAAATATAGAAATATTTAAAAAACAATTGAAAAAATATTCAGTTGATAAAGCTTTTTATAGAGTATAGGAGCTCCCTTCACTTCAAAATTAAGTCTCACCTCAACTAATTATTGATATAGTAATTATGGTATTTAGTGTATAAGATTGTATAATTGTTGATCAGACTTGTCTTACACCAACTGGAGTGTGCAAGACGTAATCTAAAAAAAAAAAATAAAAACCCCGGCTACACAAGTAGTGTATTTACTATCTAACACACCTCTGAGCTATTTCTTTCGTCCAAGCCATTATTCGATAGAGACGCTTGGAAAGCAACACAATTGATTATTGATGTAGTCCTTCTTCGTATCTGAGATGAATAAAACTTCATTCATATCAGTGTAGATTTCAAACAGTGTAGATTTTTTTTTTTTTTGGTGGATGAAGCCCACATAGGTCTGAGATCTGTGCGTGGGTAATGAGTTGGATGATGGTGATTGATGAGTTGGACCTACAGTTTTAGGTGGGTTCCGAACCACCGGGAAGTGATTTTCAGCAGAGAACAGTGTCTTTTTTGCTGGCTAATCTAATCGGTCACCGTTACAAACAGGACCTACGTGAACGCAGCTTATCTATCTGATTGAACAGATACCTGTTACGGCTCGTGGCTATCACTTCCCTAGATAAGTTGCTAGAGCAACAATTATGTTTCACTTATGCAGTTGATTTCAATCTAGCTCTAGGATGGACCTCTGGTGCTTGTAACACTATTTTGCAGCTCCGTGATATCTATATTAGTCACCGCTCACAAAAGCAATTCAATAATTGTTTACCACGTCTAGTTGATCATTCACCGATGATTATATGGGTCAGAACGTTTGGTCTCTCTTCCTTATGGAAAATACATTGTACCACATTGTATCAAATTTACATATGGTAGGCCTCAACGGGCGTCTATATATATATATATATATATATATATATATATATATATATTTTATAACTGGATGCGGATGCCTTTATATATTTTATGTAACAATATTCGTGGTTAAGTCATGCGATAGTTGAACATCGTTGTCTAACCCGTAATTATTGGTAATGCTGTAAATTTTATGTGCAGTGCTTCTGTTGGTTTAGTCTTGTGTGTCGTCCAGTAGGGTGGGATATGGCCAGAGTGGTATTGTGTGAGGTTAATCATGTGAATTGGAATTCAGACACAAAATAATGAATGAATAGGTGCACTTTGAGATAAATAGGTATTGCGTGAGTTCTATCATGTGAATACAATTCAGATACAGGAACAATAAAGTTAACATTCAACTGTGCCTGGATGGTACCATGATAAATTACACTGAGGTCGGCATACAATGAGGAGACAATAGGCTAACTATACAGTAAATGGAATACAATGAATACCATAGGCTACAATTTAATAACGAAATATAATGCAATACAAAACAGTATAATTTGGTGCAATGCAACACAATAAATAGGATACATCAACGCTTCAAATAGGTCTGATATAAAGCTTCAGCTTCTTATTAGTTATGCCACTCATTTTTACTAACATTGCATTTCTTTCTTTTGTCTCATTATGAAATTAGTGGGTCAAATCCATAATTTTTAGTGGTGTATGCTGCTTAATAAAATTGATTTTAAAAGAAGACTATTCCGACGTTGTTGACTTCATTTGCATTATTTTTTGCTGAATCAAATTCTCTACAAAATGTATTAAACATGTTCTAGTTTTTAAAGGTAATTTAACTGAGTTATTGTAGTCTAAAAAATGTTTTTTGACCTTAACCTTCAGTGTTTTACCCCAATTTTCTCTTAAACTGCTCATTTTCAGCTCATTTTAAACTAAACCTGTTCAATTACCAATCTTATTTATCTCCCAAAAATTTCAGTATGGCAATTTCACAGGAGGAGCTGAATTCCAGGCGAAATCTTCCACCAGCCGTAACTCGCTAATAAGCATTTTCAGACCCATGTTTATGTGATTTTTTCCATTATTTTTATGAGAGGAATAAGCTTGTTCAGTACTGCAGATTCCTCCTGAAACATACTGTATATCTATCTTGTCAAATTCCTCTTCTGATATAGCGCACTTCAAAAAAACGTCACGAACTTCCTCCACAAG
>OX418216.1:10315479-10430642 GCA_948455865.1 Conomelus anceps
TTAATTCAAACGGATAAGTAGTATTTTTGTTTATTATTATTAGTATTTATAATATCTTAATAATTTACATCATTAACTTGTCTAATATAAGTTAAAGTATTTAAATAAAAAGTCAAATTCTATTTTCGAGGTTAGGTGTACCGATATTGATAAATTTTCTTGTAATAAAATAGTCTCAAGTTGACAATTGTAATAAATTAAGCAATATTTCATTAAACATTTAACTAAAATCAATTGAAAACAATTTTTAGATAGGAAAATGAGTCCAAACAAGGCATCTAAATCTAATTGTTTAACTAAAACTCAGGTAGCTACGCGATCTCAGCAATTATTAACAAAAAAATCTCCAACAGCTCTTAAAGCTACTGTAGATGTAGAAGAAAAGGTTGCTAAACTATTGAGTGATCACACCAAATTGAAAACAAAATTAGAAACATCGCTAAAAAATTCTGAGGAAGAACGAATAGGGTTAGTGGATCACATAAAATCTCTGGAAGTTATTGTAAAATTGCAGCAGGAAGACCATAAAACTGAAATACTAAATCTCACGAGTCAATGTAGGTCTATGTCAGAGGAAATCGAAATATTAAAATAAAAAATAAACTTGGCTAATGTAAGATCTGAACCTCTGATCAATACAAAAAAAAGTAGAACCTAAATCAAATGGGGAAAAAATTAATAGAAATGGTCAAACAAAAACGTATAGTCAGGTTTTGCAAACAGCAACCAAAACTAAAGTAAGGGAAAATAACGATAGGAAAGGTAGAGTACTGCTCTTGACATCCAGTCATGGACGAGACTGTAGTGACCTACTAAATAAAAGATTAAAAAATAAGTATGAAGTTCAGAGCTTTTTCAAACCAAGTGCCCCTATAAACGCTATCGTAGAGTCAACACAGGAACAAACTAAAGATTTTGGAAAAAACGATTTTCTAATAGTACTGGGTGGCTCAAACAATATAAATGAACCTAATCTAAAACATCTTCCTGAAATAAATGAAAAAATTAAAGAGATTGTGCCACTCAGCCAAAAAACTAATGTAATAATAAGTACAATTCCGTATAGGTTTGATAGGCCAGAGCTAAATGAAGCCATTAAGTCAACAAATAAATCAATTCATAATACAATCAACAGCCTAAAAAAAAAATAAGAATTCTAAGCAGTTGGGGATTTGTTTTCTAAATGAAAGGCTGAAAAAACATAACTTCACTAATCATGGTCTACATCTAAATCAATCTGGCAAAGTAATATTTTGTAATAGGCTGGCAGAGCTGATTGAAAGTCGTTTGCAATCTACTGTCAATAATTCTACTAAACAATCATCTAACGAACCTTTTTTAGTAAAGTGGCTCAAAATCGGGAAGGGAAACTAGTTTCAGATGATAAATTCATATCTTCAATTGTATTAAAGGACGTTAATCGATTAGGAAATCAGGATAGCATTAGTGGAAGGAACTCTTGTAACAATCTGATGGGCTCCCAAGGTTCTAAGAGATTAAGTAGATGTACTTCAATATGCAAAAGCAACGATAACGTAATAAGGGATGATAGGGAAGTACCGGTACTCACTGTGTTCCATCAGAATATTCAATACATTCGTAACAAAATAGATAGAATCGAAGTATTTTTTAAAGAAGAGGCTCCTGATATAGCTATTTTCACAGAGCATGGTTTAAAAGAAGATGAATTGTCACAACTTAATATTCCAAACTATTCATTGAAAACGTCGTATTGCAGGACATCTCATCGAAGTGGGGGAGTAGCTATCTTCACTAAAAATGCTAAGAATATGCAAACATTTAATTTAGAATATGTAGAGAAATTTGCTGTAGAAATGGATTTAGAAGTTACTGGTTTGAGAGTAAAAATCGACAATAATTTCGAAGTAGCGGTGTTAGGTATTTACAGGTCACCAAATGGGGAATGGAACAATTTTTGTGAACTATTCAATAGGCTTTTAGAGATTACTACTACTCGTTTTACAAACGTTATTGTAGCGGGAGATTTCAATACAGACTTTGCAACACAGAATAAAATGACAGAAGATTTAAAGGATATTATATGCATGAATAACTTGGAAATAAAAGATCATGAATATACCAGAGCCACAAGAACATCACAAACAATAATTGATAACATCCTTACTAATATAGATTACTCTAAAACAAGATTAGGCGGCTCGGAACTATCTGATCATGACTATCAAATCTTAGAGGTGGGGTTGCAAGGTCATAAATCAATTAAAAAGAGTAGAGTAATGAAAGAAATTCAACAATGTGAACAGGGGAATATCGATTGTTTGAAGCAGAATCTGCTACAAGAAAACTGGAGTAGGGTTTACAATAGCAATAGTTTAAATGACAAATATGATAGTTTCATTAATATTTTAAGGTTTCATATTACTATGAGTTGTCCAGTTAAAAAAAGTCCCTGTAAAGAACAAATTAGACAAGATTGAAGAGTGGATAACTGATGATATCCTTGCAGAAAGAAATAGGGTTAAAGATGCATATGATGAATTCAAACTATCTAGAAATATGTTAAGTGAAGATAATTACAAAGCTCTAAAGAAAAATTATACAAGAGAAGTGAAAAGAGCGAAATGTAAGAAAACAGCTGAAATTTTGAATAATAGTGTGTACTTTAACACAGCAGTGTGGGATGTAATAAACAAAAATAGGCAAGTAGCTCATGTAGATGCTTATACTAGTGTCCCCAGAATAATTAACGAAAATAACAAATATATTGATGATAGTGTAGACATTTGTAATTTCTTTAACAGATATTATCAACTGGTTGCTAAGGATCTTCAAAAATCTCTTAATACAGGTATTAGTGATGCAAACATGAGGAATACTGAGGGGATTCAGAACAAATTAAAATTCCACCCAGTATACCAAGACGAGTTGTCAAATATCATTGATAGTTTAAATAATAAAAAAACTGTAGGAATGGATGGGGTATCCAGTAAAATTCTGAAAGAATGTAAAGATCAATTGTTAGACCCCTTGATTCATCTGATCAATCATTCATTAGAACAAGGTGTTTTTCCAGATAACTTAAAAGAGGGGAAGATCTTACCAATCTTCAAAAATGGTGATAGAGAAAAGGTAGAAAACTATAGGCCCATTAGTATTTTAAATGTAATAAGTAAAATTTTTGAAAGAGTAGTTCTAAATAGGTTACTTCTGCACCTTCAAGAAGCTAACTTTATCTGTGATGAACAGCATGGCTTCCAGAAAGGGAGATCAACAAAAACAGCCATAATTTCTCTAGTTGAAAAACTAATAGATATAATAGATTCAGGTGATAAAGCTACAGCAATCTTCTTAGATCTGTCAAAGGCATTTGATTGTGTTAATCATAGAACTTTATTGGAAATACTGCAAAATGTAGGTGTAAATGGGGTTGAACTGAAATGGTTTGAATCATATCTTATTGGGAGAAAACAATGTGTAGAACTAACTACAGTAGTTGGTAATAGTATAGTAAAGAATAAATCTAATAAATTAGAGGTGCAAGCTGGAGTGCCTCAGGGGTCAATACTAGGTCCATTGCTTTTTTTGTTATATGTCAACCGTTTACCTAAAGAATTAATTAGTGGTAGAGCCCTCTTATTTGCTGATGATACATCACTCATTTTCAGCAATTCCATTCTAGATAATTTAGAAATAAGTGCCCATATAGGTGTGCAGTCCATTGTCCAATTTTTAAATCAGTTGAAATTAACTATAAATAGTCAAAAATGCCAATACCTTCAATTCAAAAACAAACATAATTTAAATGAAGATAGGGCTATAAACGTGTTTGTAAACAATAATAAATTAGACCAGGAAGAAAAAATTGCATTTCTAGGAGTTATGTTGGATAGACGATTGACCTGGACTCCATACATTGAGAAAATATGTAGTAAAATTTCATCTGGGGTATTTGTCCTGCGACAGCTCGCTAGATTGAATGACAAAAAGTTACTTTTTACAGCTTACCATGGGCTCTTACTGTCACATATTAGGTATGCTATCTTAGTATGGGGTAATTCATCAAAACAAAATCTTGATAGGGTGTTTAAGATCCAAAAGAAAGCGGTTAGGTGTATAGAAAGAGTAAATAGATTAGATTCATGTAGGCCGTTGTTCAAGAGACTTGGTCTCCTAACTGTACCCTGCTTATATGTGTATGAAGCTACTTTATATGTAAAAACGAATGATATTAACCAAAATCTTAATATACATGATTATAATACAAGAAGCCGAGGAGATTATCACTTGGTGAGTCACAATAGTAGCTTATTCAAACAAAAACCTAGTTATATTGGTAGGAAATTCTACAACAAGCTACCGCAGTTTTTGAAGAGTCTTGAAAATATAGAAATATTTAAAAAACAATTGAAGAAATATTTAGTTGATAAAGCTTTTTATAGTGTACTAGAGTTCCTTTCACATCAAAATTAAGCCTCACCTCAACTTATTGAAGTAATTATGTTATCTAGTTTATAATATTGTTGATCTGACTTGTCTTATACTCCTTAACTGGAGTCTCCAAGACGTAATCTACAAAAAAAAAAAAAAAAAAAAAAAAAAAAAAAAAATTAATTATGTAGAAATTTGCGAGGATACAGACAACAGGGGATAATATAAGTTTCAAACAAAAGTGTTATATTAAGAGTGGTGAGACATATTTCTCCAAGTCAACCATCACTTTCTCTCCTATTGCCAAAGAGGTCAACCTAGATGAGCTAGGTCTTGTTAAAACCAGTAATCTTATACCTCAAGTTTTAAGAAAAAGAACAAACATAACCTCCAAGCTTGCTCCCTATCCTGTTAAAGAAATAGATCCCTTGTCTCCAATCACAGTGCTATCTGCTAGGAAGCGTAAGCTAGAGCTGGACAAAATTATTCTTAAACGTAGGAAAGTTGAGTTTTTAAAAGCTACAGAGTCCATAAAGAAACAGCATAAACAGCTAGTACAATATGAGAATGAAATCAAAGATTTGAGAGAGCAGCTTGAACCATATTTTTATTCACATTGGAAGAATTTTGAACCAAGTGGGGTGTATCATGTGACTGCATTTACTATGAATAATAAGGAAAAGTTTACATACATATGTTGGGGTTCTAGGGGAAAAAGATAGCTTGAAACAGGTTTACTTTGTAAAAGGGTACCATAAAAAGGTTTTTCTCAATGCATACAAAGAAATAGAAGATCTTAAGAAAGTAGGCTATTTTGTGATCCCCTACAATGATGAAAAAGATATGATTTGCTTGCCAAGAGGAGAAACCATTTGTCTAATTACCATTAATGGTATGACAAGCTACAATGGTTACACATTTCCAAAAATACAAACAATTGAATTTTCGTCCGATGTGTGGAAAAACTTGGAAGACACTTCCTTTACACAGTCAGAAGTGGACCAATTCAACAGCATTACAATGCTGGAAATTAAAGGGGAAAGTAAAAGTAGGACAGTGCAAACGATTGGAAGAGTTAGCAGAAGGTACAGAGTTGGTCATTGTTGCAATTAGACAAGTATAGGCTAGAAATAAGAATCGGTATATTCTACAGTTTGAGAACCTAGAAGCATTGTATATCTCGAATTATTGGGTGGAGGAAGAATTTGAGAACTCTAATATAGATTTAAATTATAAAATTAGAATTAGGTTGAATGTTCTTAAGCATACCCCCAGTAGAAATAAGGAAAGAGTTGTTTTTTTGTATTTAATATATTGCATTGTAACTGGAAAAATGTATTATTATATGTTGTATCAATAAATGGAGAAATTATTATGAATCTGTCTTTTGTGTTTTCCACAAATCCCTACAATCCTATCCTTATAAATTAGATTAACCTAAGACATATTTCTCTAAGTCACCTGTGGGGTGTTGACTGTTGGCTTATACTATATATGAATTAGTCACTCCAATTGTGCACCAAGTAAGCCATAAGGGACAAAAGTGGTACACCAAGATATCCAAAAGTGGTACTAAGTGGGAGTTGAGTGTGCACTACTACACTGAGTGGAGCACTGAGTGTGCAGTAAGTAGGTGCAGTGGCTCAGTAAAAGAGCTCACAGTGAGTGCGAGCTTATCTTACAATTAGCTTGAATGCTTACATATTAGAGCTGCTAGAGCACTAGCAGGAGCACTAGGTCACTAGTGCTCCCCTAGTGCGCCAATAGTGCGCCTTTAGTACACCACTAGTGCGCCCCTAGTGCTCCCCTTCCCTGGGTAGTTAGGTCATGTTAGGTTAGGTTAGTTTTGGTTAGGTTAGGTCAGGTTGAGTTATGTTGGGTTAGGGTAGGTCATGTTAGGTTAGGTTAGTTTTGGTTAGGTTAGGTCAGGTTGAGTTATGTTGGGTTAGGTTAGGTCATGTTAGGTTAGGTTAGGTTGGGTTAGGTTAGTTGGATTTAAAAGTGGCGCGCCACTTTTAAATCCAACTAACCTAACCCAACCTAACCTAACCTAACATGACCTAACCTAACCCAACATAACTCAACCTGACCTAACCTAACCAAAACTAACCTAACCTAACATGACCTACCCTAACCCAACATAACTCAACCTGACCTAACCTAACCAAAACTAACCTAACCTAACATGACCTAACTACCCAGGGAAGGGGAGCACTAGGGGCGCACTAGTGGTGTACTAAAGGCGCACTATTGGCGCACTAGGGGAGCACTAGTGACCTAGTGCTCCTGCTAGTGCTCTAGCAGCTCTAATATGTAAGCATTCAAGCTAATTGTAAGATAAGCTCGCACTCACTGTGAGCTCTTTTACTGAGCCACTGCACCTACTTACTGCACACTCAGTGCTCCACTCAGTGTAGTAGTGCACACTCAACTCCCACTTAGTACCACTTTTGGATATCTTGGTGTACCACTTTTGTCCCTTATGGCTTACTTGGTGCACAATTGGAGTGACTAATTCATATATAGTATAAGCCAACAGTCAACACCCCACAGGTGACTTAGAGAAATATGTCTTAGGTTAATCTAATTTATAAGGATAGGATTGTAGGGATTTGTGGAAAACACAAAAGACAGATTCATAATAATTTCTCCATTTATTGATACAACATATAATAATACATTTTTCCAGTTACAATGCAATATATTAAATACAAAAAAACAACTCTTTCCTTATTTCTACTGGGGGTATGCTTAAGAACATTCAACCTAATTCTAATTTTATAATTTAAATCTATATTAGAGTTCTCAAATTCTTCCTCCACCCAATAATTCGAGATATACAATGCTTCTAGGTTCTCAAACTGTAGAATATACCGATTCTTATTTCTAGCCTATACTTGTCTAATTGCAACAATGACCAACTCTGTACCTTCTGCTAACTCTTCCAATCGTTTGCACTGTCCTACTTTTACTTTCCCCTTTAATTTCCAGCATTGTAATGCTGTTGAATTGGTCCACTTCTGACTGTGTAAAGGAAGTGTCTTCCAAGTTTTTCCACACATCGGACGAAAATTCAATTGTTTGTATTTTTGGAAATGTGTAACCATTGTAGCTTGTCATACCATTAATGGTAATTAGACAAATGGTTTCTCCTCTTGGCAAGCAAATCATATCTTTTTCATCATTGTAGGGGATCACAAAATAGCCTACTTTCTTAAGATCTTCTATTTCTTTGTATGCATTGAGAAAAACCTTTTTATGGTACCCTTTTACAAAGTAAACCTGTTTCAAGCTATCTTTTTCCCCTAGAACCCCAACATATGTATGTAAACTTTTCCTTATTATTCATAGTAAATGCAGTCACATGATACACCCCACTTGGTTCAAAATTCTTCCAATGTGAATAAAAATATGGTTCAAGCTGCTCTCTCAAATCTTTGATTTCATTCTCATATTGTACTAGCTGTTTATGCTGTTTCTTTATGGACTCTGTAGCTTTTAAAAACTCAACTTTCCTACGTTTAAGATTAATTTTGTCCAGCTCTAGCTTACGCTTCCTAGCAGATAGCACTGTGATTGGAGACAAGGGATCTATTTCTTTAACAGGATAGGGAGCAAGCTTGGAGGTTATGTTTGTTCTTTTTCTTAAAACTTGAGGTATAAGATTACTGGTTTTAACAAGACCTAGCTCATCTAGGTTGACCTCTTTGGCAATAGGAGAGAAAGTGATGGTTGACTTGGAGAAATATGTCTCACCACTCTTAATATAACACTTTTGTTTGAAACTTATATTATCCCCTGTTGTCTGTATCCTCGCAAATTTCTACATAATTAATTTTTTTTTTTTTTTTTTTTTTTTTTTTTTTTGTAGATTACGTCTTGGAGACTCCAGTTAAGGAGTATAAGACAAGTCAGATCAACAATATTATAAACTAGATAACATAATTACTTCAATAAGTTGAGGTGAGGCTTAATTTTGATGTGAAAGGAACTCTAGTACACTATAAAAAGCTTTATCAACTAAATATTTCTTCAATTGTTTTTTAAATATTTCTATATTTTCAAGACTCTTCAAAAACTGCGGTAGCTTGTTGTAGAATTTCCTACCAATATAACTAGGTTTTTGTTTGAATAAGCTACTATTGTGACTCACCAAGTGATAATCTCCTCGGCTTCTTGTATTATAATCATGTATATTAAGATTTTGGTTAATATCATTCGTTTTTACATATAAAGTAGCTTCATACACATATAAGCAGGGTACAGTTAGGAGACCAAGTCTCTTGAACAACGGCCTACATGAATCTAATCTATTTACTCTTTCTATACACCTAACCGCTTTCTTTTGGATCTTAAACACCCTATCAAGATTTTGTTTTGATGAATTACCCCATACTAAGATAGCATACCTAATATGTGACAGTAAGAGCCCATGGTAAGCTGTAAAAAGTAACTTTTTGTCATTCAATCTAGCAAGCTGTCGCAGGACAAATACCCCAGATGAAATTTTACTACATATTTTCTCAATGTATGGAGTCCAGGTCAATCGTCTATCCAACATAACTCCTAGAAATGCAATTTTTTCTTCCTGGTCTAATTTATTATTGTTTACAAACACGTTTATAGCCCTATCTTCATTTAAATTATGTTTGTTTTTGAATTGAAGGTATTGGCATTTTTGACTATTTATAGTTAATTTCAACTGATTTAAAAATTGGACAATGGACTGCACACCTATATGGGCACTTATTTCTAAATTATCTAGAATGGAATTGCTGAAAATGAGTGATGTATCATCAGCAAATAAGAGGGCTCTACCACTAATTAATTCTTTAGGTAAACGGTTGACATATAACAAAAAAAGCAATGGACCTAGTATTGACCCCTGAGGCACTCCAGCTTGCACCTCTAATTTATTAGATTTATTCTTTACTATACTATTACCAACTACTGTAGTTAGTTCTACACATTGTTTTCTCCCAATAAGATATGATTCAAACCATTTCAGTTCAACCCCATTTACACCTACATTTTGCAGTATTTCCAATAAAGTTCTATGATTAACACAATCAAATGCCTTTGACAGATCTAAGAAGATTGCTGTAGCTTTATCACCTGAATCTATTATATCTATTAGTTTTTCAACTAGAGAAATTATGGCTGTTTTTGTTGATCTCCCTTTCTGGAAGCCATGCTGTTCATCACAGATAAAGTTAGCTTCTTGAAGGTGCAGAAGTAACCTATTTAGAACTACTCTTTCAAAAATTTTACTTATTACATTTAAAATACTAATGGGCCTATAGTTTTCTACCTTTTCTCTATCACCATTTTTGAAGATTGGTAAGATCTTCCCCTCTTTTAAGTTATCTGGAAAAACACCTTGTTCTAATGAATGATTGATCAGATGAATCAAGGGGTCTAACAATTGATCTTTACATTCTTTCAGAATTTTACTGGATACCCCATCCATTCCTACAGTTTTTTTATTATTTAAACTATCAATGATATTTGACAACTCGTCTTGGTATACTGGGTGGAATTTTAATTTGTTCTGAATCCCCTCAGTATTCCTCATGTTTGCATCACTAATACCTGTATTAAGAGATTTTTGAAGATCCTTAGCAACCAGTTGATAATATCTGTTAAAGAAATTACAAATGTCTACACTATCATCAATATATTTGTTATTTTCGTTAATTATTCTGGGGACACTAGTATAAGCATCTACATGAGCTACTTGCCTATTTTTGTTTATTACATCCCACACTGCTGTGTTAAAGTACACACTATTATTCAAAATTTCAGCTGTTTTCTTACATTTCGCTCTTTTCACTTCTCTTGTATAATTTTTCTTTAGAGCTTTGTAATTATCTTCACTTAACATATTTCTAGATAGTTTGAATTCATCATATGCATCTTTAACCCTATTTCTTTCTGCAAGGATATCATCAGTTATCCACTCTTCAATCTTGTCTAATTTGTTCTTTACAGGGACTTTTTTTAACTGGACAACTCATAGTAATATGAAACCTTAAAATATTAATGAAACTATCATATTTGTCATTTAAACTATTGCTATTGTAAACCCTACTCCAGTTTTCTTGTAGCAGATTCTGCTTCAAACAATCGATATTCCCCTGTTCACATTGTTGAATTTCTTTCATTACTCTACTCTTTTTAATTGATTTATGACCTTGCAACCCCACCTCTAAGATTTGATAGTCATGATCAGATAGTTCCGAGCCGCCTAATCTTGTTTTAGAGTAATCTATATTAGTAAGGATGTTATCAATTATTGTTTGTGATGTTCTTGTGGCTCTGGTATATTCATGATCTTTTATTTCCAAGTTATTCATGCATATAATATCCTTTAAATCTTCTGTCATTTTATTCTGTGTTGCAAAGTCTGTATTGAAATCTCCCGCTACAATAACGTTTGTAAAACGAGTAGTAGTAATCTCTAAAAGCCTATTGAATAGTTCACAAAAATTGTTCCATTCCCCATTTGGTGACCTGTAAATACCTAACACCGCTACTTCGAAATTATTGTCGATTTTTACTCTCAAACCAGTAACTTCTAAATCCATTTCCACAGCAAATTTCTCTACATATTCTAAATTAAATGTTTGCATATTCTTAGCATTTTTAGTGAAGATAGCTACTCCCCCACTTCGATGAGATGTCCTGCAATACGACGTTTTCAATGAATAGTTTGGAATATTAAGTTGTGACAATTCATCTTCTTTTAAACCATGCTCTGTGAAAATAGCTATATCAGGAGCCTCTTCTTTAAAAAATACTTCGATTCTATCTATTTTGTTACGAATGTATTGAATATTCTGATGGAACACAGTGAGTACCGGTACTTCCCTATCATCCCTTATTACGTTATCGTTGCTTTTGCATATTGAAGTACATCTACTTAATCTCTTAGAACCTTGGGAGCCCATCAGATTGTTACAAGAGTTCCTTCCACTAATGCTATCCTGATTTCCTAATCGATTAACGTCCTTTAATACAATTGAAGATATGAATTTATCATCTGAAACTAGTTTCCCTTCCCGATTTTTAGCCACTTTACTAAAAAAGGTTCGTTAGATGATTGTTTAGTAGAATTATTGACAGTAGATTGCAAACGACTTTCAATCAGCTCTGCCAGCCTATTACAAAATATTACTTTGCCAGATTGATTTAGATGTAGACCATGATTAGTGAAGTTATGTTTTTTCAGCCTTTCATTTAGAAAACAAATCCCCAACTGCTTAGAATTCTTATTTTTTTTTTAGGCTGTTGATTGTATTATGAATTGATTTATTTGTTGACTTAATGGCTTCATTTAGCTCTGGCCTATCAAACCTATACGGAATTGTACTTATTATTACATTAGTTTTTTGGCTGAGTGGCACAATCTCTTTAATTTTTTCATTTATTTCAGGAAGATGTTTTAGATTAGGTTCATTTATATTGTTTGAGCCACCCAGTACTATTAGAAAATCGTTTTTTCCAAAATCTTTAGTTTGTTCCTGTGTTGACTCTACGATAGCGTTTATAGGGGCACTTGGTTTGAAAAAGCTCTGAACTTCATACTTATTTTTTAATCTTTTATTTAGTAGGTCACTACAGTCTCGTCCATGACTGGATGTCAAGAGCAGTACTCTACCTTTCCTATCGTTATTTTCCCTTACTTTAGTTTTGGTTGCTGTTTGCAAAACCTGACTATACGTTTTTGTTTGACCATTTCTATTAATTTTTTCCCCATTTGATTTAGGTTCTACTTTTTTTTGTATTGATCAGAGGTTCAGATCTTACATTAGCCAAGTTTATTTTTTATTTTAATATTTCGATTTCCTCTGACATAGACCTACATTGACTCGTGAGATTTAGTATTTCAGTTTTATGGTCTTCCTGCTGCAATTTTACAATAACTTCCAGAGATTTTATGTGATCCACTAACCCTATTCGTTCTTCCTCAGAATTTTTTAGCGATTTTTCTAATTTTGTTTTCAATTTGGTGTGATCACTCAATAGTTTAGCAACCTTTTCTTCTACATCTACAGTAGCTTTAAGAGCTGTTGGAGATTTTTTTGTTAATAATTGCTGAGATCGCGTAGCTACCTGAGTTTTAGTTAAACAATTAGATTTAGATGCCTTGTTTGGACTCATTTTCCTATCTAAAAATTGTTTTCAATTGATTTTAGTTAAATGTTTAATGAAATATTGCTTAATTTATTACAATTGTCAACTTGAGACTATTTTATTACAAGAAAATTTATCAATATCGGTACACCTAACCTCGAAAATAGAATTTGACTTTTTATTTAAATACTTTAACTTATATTAGACAAGTTAATGATGTAAATTATTAAGATATTATAAATACTAATAATAATAAACAAAAATACTACTTATCCGTTTGAATTAATATTCTATGCTTCAAAATTCTCAGAGCCTGTTCTGACAACGTATGCACAGTACCACTGCTACCTCGATCTAATGGGTAGTAAATTGAAGCTAAATGCATAAATGATATAGGATATTATTTTATTTCGATGTTCTGGATTGGTGGGCAGCTTTACTTGTACTCCAGTCAATTTCTTGGTGTTGCTATTCTCCCAGTAAACATATTGTAAAAGATTGTTATAAACCAAGCAACAGCTATTCTTTAAACTATCTGTCAGTTTGGACCACATCTTAGACAAGGATACAGAATATATTGGAGCATTTTCAAAATAATTTTTACTGTCATTTAAGAGTGACAAGCTATCTCAAATAGGATCGAATTTCTTAGAGTTGGAGCTATTTCTTATGCTATAGTTATAAATTGTTGCTTCCAAACGTGTAATGCCATGCATTCTAGCTAAATCAGAAGTAAAGGTTTCCTGTAATCTTGTATCTGGACAGGTAATAAAGTCTACAATATGGTTACCCAGCTGCTTATTTACACCAGGGCTTGTCATTTGGCAAATTAACTTATTATACATTTTCACTCTTACATTATTATTAACCCAAGTTAAGCAATCAATCCCAACAGTTTTATCATTATCTACAATCACATTATAGGGTAAACATCCTGCACAATTGGATTATGCAAGCATTACAAAAAGATATACATTTCTGTCAAAGTTTGCTTTTCTCAATAAAAAAAATAAAAAATAAAAAAAATATGATTATTGTATCATCATTTACCCCACCACTCCCCTCCTAGAGTATAAGGTATAGCTGAGTAGGAGAAAACATTAGGGGAGCATTAGAGGGAACAGTGAGTGAACACTAGGTGAACAGTGAGTGAACACTAGGTGAATACTGAGTGAACAGTGAGTGAAAAGGGAGTGAACACTAGGTGAACAGTGAGTGAACAGTGAGTGAACAGTGAGTGAACAGTGAGCGAACAGTGAGTGAACAGTGAGTGAAAAGGGGGTGAATACTGAGTGAACAGTGAGTGAACACTAGGTGAATACTGAGTGAACAGTGAGTGAACAGTGAGTGAACAGTGAGTGAAAAGGGAGTGAACAGTGAGTGAACAGTGAGTGAACAGTGAGTGAACACTGAGTGAACAGTGAGTGAACACTAGGTGAACAGTGAGTGAACAGTGAGTGAACACTAGGTGAACAGTGAGTGAACACTAGGTGAATACTGAGTGAACAGTGAGTGAAAACTAGGTGAACACTGAGTGAACAGTGAGTGAACACTAGGTGAATACTGAGTGAACACTGAGTGAACACTGAGTGAACACTAGGTGAACAGTGAGTGAACACTAGGGGAGCACTAGGGGAATTAAGGGGTGCACTAGGGAAACACTAGGGGAATTAAGGGGTGCACTAGGGAAACACTAGGGAAACACTAGGGAATTAAGGGGGGCACTAGGGAAACACTAGGGGCATTAAGTGGTGCACTAGGGAAACACTAGGGAATTAAGGGGGGCACTAGGGAAACACTAGGGGCATTAAGTGGGGCACTAGGGAAACACTAGGGAATTAAGGGGGGCACTAGGGAAACACTAGAGGCGCACTAGGGGCACACTAGGGAAGCACTAGGGGTACACTAGGGAAACACTAGGGGTACTAGGAGGGAGCTCCAGGGACACTAGGGGAGAACTAGGGTAGAGTGCACATGCATATGGGTGAGAGTTTCTTGGGGGTGTCATGTTAGGGGTACCTAAGTGGATCCCAAACCTCTGAGTAATGCTCATGAGTTATGGTCACCCATCCATGAGTAGACACAACTGCAATGAGAAGGCTGGTGGGCAGGGCCAGTAGTTACATAATACAGTAGATTGTTGCATAATGTGGTGCAATTACACAGACATGTTTTTTCCTGCATAGATATGACTCATAGCATTGGAATGCAGCAGTGACGTCATACAAACTAGTTGAAGTATGAGTGATGGAAGTAGAAGTGGGACTCACTCTCTCTCTCTCTCTCTCTCTCTCTCTCTCTCTCTCTCTACCCTCGCTTTTTCGTTGAAACTGTCTTCGTTGAAAGCACAGCAAGGTGATTTCTTACCTATATGAAAGCATAGCAAGGTGATTTCTTACCTATATGAGATGTTACAAAATTTTTCTAAGTCCTGAGATGTTACAAAATCTTTCTAAGTCCTGAAATGTTTTTTTTTTTTTAATTTTTTTTTTATTTTTTATTTTTTATTTTTTTTTTTTTTTTTTTTAATTTTTTTTTTCAATTTTTTTTTTTTTTTTTTTTTTTTCAATTTTTTTTTTTTTAATTTTTTTTTTTTTATTTTTTTTCTTATTTTTTTTTTATTTTTTTTTTTTTTTAATTTTTTTTTTATTTTTATTTTTTTTTTTTTTTAATTTCTTTTTTTTTTTTTTTTTTTTCTTTTATTTTATTTTTTTTTATTTATTTATTTTTTTTTTTTTTTATTTATTTTTTTTTTTTTTGGGGGGGGGGTTTTTTTTTTTTAGGAGGGGGGATGTTTTAGGGTGAGGGGAAACGTTTTTTGGGTTGGGGGGGGGTGGGGCGGCATTTTTTAGGGGGGGGGGGTGATGGTAGGAGGCGGGGGGGTGGTAAGGTCAGGGTGGGAGGGGGGGGGGTGTTGTCCCAGATCTACAGGTTCCCACGCTGTCCCAGCTCCCCCATCCGGTTCAAGAAAATTAATTAATTGGACAGGATGGACAATAGATAATTGATTCACACAGGATGGCAATTATAACCTGACAGATAAGTGGTTCACACGTTGTGCCAGGATTGGTAACCATTTCAAGACAACTTCCGGGGTCAGATCTGTCATACAGGTTCCCACGCTGTGCCAGCTTCCCCCATCCGGTTCAAGAAAATTAATTAATTGGACAGGATGGACAATAGATAATTGATTCACACAGGATGGACATTAGATAAGTGGTTCACACGCTGTCCCAGGATTGGTAACCATTTCAAGACAACTTCCGGTTCCCACGCTGTGCCAGCTTCCCCCATCCGGTTCCTGACCACATCCGGTTCCTAGAGGTCAAGTTCAAGGTCATTTCCGGGGTCAAAGGTCAAGGTTGTCCCAGCTCCGCCAAAAACATACTACTAGTTGTCTCTTTTTCCTTACTCTTCTCTAATACTTAATTTATCAAAGTTGCGGTTTTTTTATTCACAATACGTCACACTTGACAATAATTATCTTTTGAAACCTGCACAGTTTCGGCCGGAAAACAACAGCTGGTAGTGCTAAATTTATTCTTATTCATACACAACGACTAGGCTGAACCTTACGATGCATTCTTAGAAGGATTATTATCTATAATCTTATTTTTACAATAATTTTATATATTATTTCAATTATATTTTTCGAAATGGAAGTGTTTATGCTATCTTTTCTTATTGAAGTTTTACCCAAAATTCATATTTTTAATTTGATTGGGTGGCTGAGCAAAATTATCCCTGTCAGTATGTTCAAACTTGTTGAAGAGAGACGAAAATTAATCAGATAAGGTAAGAGATGATGCAATAACAAGAGGAAAGAAAAAAGAGAAGAATTTTGAGAGATGAAAGAGAAAGCTCTGTAAAGTGTGGAATGACCCAACAAAAGAAGAGAGAGGGAAGATAAATAACAAAGTAAAAGAATAAAGGGGAAAATGTGATAGGAGAGGGAGCTTTGTTACACGTTGCTGTGTTTTCATTGGCTGTCAAAAGGTGCACCAGCTCTCGTTAGGGCATCCAGGTTTTCCAGTGGTGAATTTTTTCTCTTCTTTTTTTTAATGAAAATCTCGTTGCACAATTGCTACCGCTGTTGTAACATGTATGTGTGCACACATGACCGACCGGTTGTCGCGGCTTGATGAATCGTCCCATGTGAAAGGCCTCACTGTACTACTGTAGTTTGATAAGGTCGGGGTGAGTCAGCTGACCCACACACACCAGGTGTGACAGGGGCCTCTGCTCTACGGCTCTGAATCATTTTCCGAAATAATTCGCAAACATCCTTCTCCTTCTTCTTCTCATCCCACCACTCTTTCTCCTCCACCTCTTCCTCCAACTCCTCCTCCTTCTCCTCCTCCTCATCCTACTCCTCCACCTCCTCACAATCATCCTACTCCTCCACCTCTTCCTCCTCCTTCTTCGCCTTCTCCTCCTCCTACTCTACCAACTCCTCCTTCTTCTCCTCTTCGTCCGTTTCCTTCCACCGTTCCTCCTACTCCTCCTCATCATCCTCCTGCTCCTCCACCTCTTCCTCCTCCTACTTCACCTTCTCCTCCTCTACTTCTCTAACTCCTCCTTCTTCTTCTTCTCTTCTTCCTCCTCCTCCCACCGTTCTTCTTCCTCCTCCTCCCACCGTTCTTCTTCCTTTACATCCTTTTCCTCTTACTCCTCCTTCTCCTCCTCCTCCTCTTCTTCCTCCTTCTTCTCCTGATCGTTCTCTTCCTCGTCCTTCACCATTACCATCTCCTCTTTCTCCTCCTCCTCCACCTGCTCCTCCTCCTACTCTTCCCCCTTCTCCTACTCTTCCTCCTCCTCCTACTCTTCCTCCTCCTTCTCCTCCTCCATCACCTCTTCTTCAACCACCACTTCCTCCGCCACCTCTTCTTCAACCAACACCTCCTCCATCTCCTCTTCTTCAACCACCATCTCCACCAACTCCTCTTCCACCTCCTTCTTCTTAAACTATTCTTCATCCTCCTCCTCTTTCTCCTAACCCTCCTTCATCTCATCCGCCTCCTCCTCCTCCCCTCCTCCTCCTCCTCCTCCTCCTCCTCCTCCTCCTCCTCCTCCTCCTCCTCCTCCTCCTACTCCCTTTCCTTCTCATCCTTCTCCAGCTCCTCCTTTTACTCCTTCTTTCTTCTTCCTTCTGCTCTTTATCCTCTTTCCTCATCCTCTTCCTTTTCTTTCTTCTCGTCCTCCGTATCCTATTCTTCATTTTCTTTCCTCTCCTCCTCATCATATATTCCTCCTCCTCTTTCTTCTCCTTCTCCGTATCCTATTCTTCATCCTCTTCCCTCTCTTTCTTCTTCTCTTCCTTGTCCTTCTCCACCTCTCTTTCTTTTTCTTTTTCTTTTTCTTCTTCTCCTCCACCTCCTCCTCCTTCTCCTTCTTCCTCCTCATTTTTCTCCTCATTCTTCTTCCTCTCCTCTATACAATCCCTTATTCTCCAGCATTAGTGTGGATGACAGATGATAGCAAGTTGCTGTTTATGACATAGCATGATAATAATTATTTATGAATCCACATCTACTGTGATATTATTTATATCCTTTGAAGTGATGCATCCCATTTACTCAGGTATTAGATGACTCTCACCGCGTCAAGAAATGCAATTATCTACTTTGTTACCTCACAAACACACCCGGGTTTTTTCCAGGCTGTCCGTATAACCGTGTTTTTACTTATGCATGAGTTTTTGGACATTTTTCATGCTGTGCACTCACTCCCTGGAGAAGCCTGCTACACACTGGACTCTCTCTGTCTGCTAACCCCCGTTTAATTCCGTTGAGACCAAAGCTTCCCGCGTTATGGACTGCTACGTGTGTAGCCGTATATTTTAGTTGTTGGAAAACATGTCAAAGTTACGTCCACGTATGATTCTAGGTTACCGGGTTACGTTTTAGGGCACTGTCACACTTTTACGATTTTTATGCAACAGATTGTGACACAAATGCTGACTTGATTGTTAAAACTGGTTATCATTTTATTAATATCGGTTTCTTCTATGTTTTAATTTTTTTTCCAAAGAATTTCAATTACTGTCCTTAGTTGAATTTAAGTTGAACACTAGTTAGATTAAGCGTTAGGGTCGTTTTTCTTAAACTATTCTATAATGTTTGGTTGATAGTCTCATCCAACAGAAAAAGTATTTGAATGGTAAGTCAAGTTTGATGCAGAATTCCAAGATGAAATAATCATAGAAAGACTTGTACTGCACAACAGTTTATAAACTATTATGCAAAAGCCCCCTGTTGAAGTTTCAAATAAATCAATCAATATTTTAGCTTGGGATGATACGAAGGCTAAAGCGGAAGAAGCCACACGAATTAGTATAGTGTGAAGTGTAAAAGCAGAGTTTTTTAATGTGCAAAAGTTAAAAGCAAAAGTGTGAAAAAGTGATTTAAAATATTCTTTAAATATTGTTTATTGTTAAAATAGAGGAGGTCAAGCCAATGGGTTAATCCTTTCCATAGTAAATAATTAGCAACTTAGGTTAAAATAAAATAGCTTATTAGTCTCAGACTAGGTGCTAGAATAACTTCAGCAAAACAAAAAATAAAATATTTCAGCTTAACAAGATCACCAAGTTCAACTTTTTCCACTAGTAGTTCTGTGAGCAGTAGACCTTACGCCCAAAAATAAGGGTGCTTGCGCAGAGGAGCATGCTCGATGTACTGAATGATAATCACCATCACAAAATTAGAACCAATCATCACACTTAACCCTTTATTCAAATTGTGTAATCTATTTTATGTCTGCCTTCCACATAAAGTGGAAGTGATAGCCGCGAGTCGTAGCAGGTATCTGTTCAATCAGATAGAGATAAGCTGCGTTCTCGTAGGTCCTGTTCGTAACGGTGACCGATTAGATTGGCCAGCAAAAAAGACACTGTTCTCTGCTGTAAAATCACTTCCCAGTGGTTCGGAACCCACCTAAAACTGTAGGTCCAACTCATCAATCACCATCATCCAACTCATTACCCACGCACAGGTCTCAGACTTATGTGGGCTTCATCCTCCAAAAAAAAGAGAGAAAAAGTAATTTTGTCTTACATCACCAAGGCTGTGTTTCTATCATCCAGAAGCTGATTGCTCAAATCAGATCAGATATCACATGTCTGATGAATGAATTTATAGAACAATATTAATTAAATTTGTATAACTATCACTTATTTGGTAATCACTTGACATTATACTTAATTGGAATAAAATAGATGTTTTTTTTTCCTCAAACAAATATGTTATTCTCATGAAGGCTCAACCAGATGAATAAGTGTGCTGTAAAATCACTTCCCAGTGGTTCGGAACCCACCTAAAACTGTAGGTTGATATGTGATTGCAAGAGGGGAGTGATAGCCGAGTGCCGTAGCAGGTATCTGTTCAATCAGAGATAAGCTACGAAACTCCTGGTCATCTTTGTAACGGTGACCGATTGGATTGGCCAGCAAAAAAGACTCTGTTCTCTGCTGTAAAATCACTTCCCGGTGGTTCGGAACCCACCTAAAACTGTAGGTCCAACTCATCAATCACCATCATCCAATTCATTACCCACGCACAGGTCTCAGACCTATGTGGGATTCATCCTTCAAAAAAAAAAAAAAAAAAAATTGCATTCGACGGAGAAGCAGCCCATCTTGAAAAACTTTCAAATCAGATCAGATTTCACGTCTGATCATGAATTTAAATAAAAATATTAAGTTAATTTGTATGATTTTATCATTTACTTAGTAATCACTTTTAATATACTTCATCTAAATATTAGAAATAATTTGTTTCTCTCAAACAAAATATGTTATTCTAACTTGATAACTTTATTTATATGGATGAATTAGGCTCAACCAGGTGATTAAGGGGGCCCCGAGGGCTTTTTATGAATCTGATTCCAATTGCATATGATGGAGAAGCTCATTTTAAAAATCATATGTTCCTATAGAAGAAGGCCAAAGCGCTTTACTTTTTGCCTTTTCAAACATCCTTTAAATGCAAGCAAATTTTGAAAATCTTAACACATACAGTAGGAACAATTAGTCTGGGCGCACGGCCGTTTGGTAGTCAGCCATTGCGAGGGGAGTGTTTATCGCTCATTTCTAAAAACATGTGGCCCGTGCGACGCTGCAGATGTCTTCAAGGTCAACTAGTCAACTTTTAACAGGACGGCTAGTAGTGAAACCAGAGCCACGCGCCCAGACTAATTGTTTCTACTGTACAATGCTGGAAATTCCTTGAAGGAAAATTCATGCAAAATTTCATAGAGTTTGGTCCTTGCATTTAGCTGTAAATGCGTTACAGACAGACAGACAAATTCAAAATGGCCGACTTGAATAAGAGACCTCTCTTCGTTCGGTCAACTAGATTGTCAAGTGTTATGAAACAGGCCCCTGGTGAAATTTCAAATACATCATTCAATATTTCAGTCAAACAAGATTACCAAATTCAACATTTTGCCCGTCCATTGACTCAGAACACATCGACAGAACACATCGACTCAGAATCACAATCGACACCAGCCTGTTTAAATAGAGATCAGTGTATTGCTTGAGGCCTAATCTACATTGGAATCGGAGAGACAAAATTTATGGCCAGTCTGTTAATTACTAATGGACTTATCGCTAATTAGGAGCAATATAATTCAATGGCTTATGCAACAATACATCAAATGTTCTTACAGTGTTTCATGTGAGTCACCTCAATGCAATTGGTGATTCATGAATCACCCAATATGCAGCCGGTTATTATCTGAAGCTTTATTCCACATGGTTTGTAGGCCTTATGTTGCATAGGAAAGGCACAGGGAGCTTGCAACATGAGCCATGTGGCAGGTGGATCAGCCAAGATTCGTATCTCAAATGTTGCAAGAGATTAACAGTTGAATGAGGCAAGCTGCAACAAAAGTTGTAAGAGTATATTGCTAGAAGCAGGGTGCAACAAAAGTAGCAAGATTGTGTTGCTAGAGGCAAGCTGCTAGAAAAGTTACAAGAGTGAATTGCTAGAAGAAAGCTGAAACAAAGTTGCAAGAGTATATTGCTAGAGGTAAGTTGTGAAAAATGTAGCAAGATTTTATTGCTGGAGAATAATAATAATAAGCGTATGGCTTTTAATGGTGGGGAGACCCTTACGGGTAGTTCCACCTCGCCGCCTGTGCCATGTTACGGGGAACATGGTGGACCTACTATTTTAGGTGGGTTCCGAACCACCGGGTAAGTGATAATAAAGCTTGTAACATCAAGTCATTGAAGCACGGTCACCCATCCAAGCGCAGTCACCCATTGCTGGAGAAGAGCTGCGACAAGAGGTGCAAGAGGCAAGCTGCAACAAAAGTTGCAAGAGGAAAGTTGCATCAAAAGTAGCAAGAGTAAATTGCTAGATGCAAGTTGAAACAAAAGTTGCAAGAGTATATTGCTAGAGACAAGCTACAAGATTGGTTACAAGAGTGTATTGCATGAGGAAAGCTGAAACAAAAGTTGCAAGAATAAACTGCTAGAAGCAATCTGCAACAAAAGTTTCAAAAGAATATTAGTAAAGGCAATTTGTAATAATGTTGTAATCAACTTTCGCATATCTCATGCTAGTGGCAAATAGCATGAGACATGCGAAAGTTGATTACAACATTCTCAAAAATCTCAAACAATTCAAAATTATATCAACCTTCTTTGGACTGTTTTAGATAAATGAATGGCTTTATTTGTGCACTTTATACAAAAAAGTGCTATGTGTGAAGTTGAGGTAAACAAGCCTCCTCTACTACCTGAACCACTTTCTTAGTGTTGCGTGAAAAGTGAACTTTTTAATTGTTACCTATTCTTCAATTGAAAAGGATTGGTAATTGTGCTTCAGAGTGAAATTTTGAGTAAAACTTGGACCTGACCTGAGATTTTGAATCTTCAGTTTAAATTTTGTAAAGAAAGCAGTTGTGGACAAATGTTTCTTGATTGTATTTTAGTCATCTATATACAGTACAACAAGAGAAAGTGCGTGTGCGTGTTTGTCTCTAGGATTTCGCAAAAACGGCAACGATTTGGAACACTAAATTTGGTCCATAGCATCCTCTAAACTCAATTCAGTGCAAATCAAAATCAGATTTCTCATTATTTTTATCTCTACATTTTTCAAAAGTAATGTTCAAATTTCACTTATGGACATTATTACTGTTTTAAAAGGAGTTTAGATGCAGGAAGCTCATATAACTGCTGATACATGATGCATCACTGTGATGCAAAAAAGCTTTAAGTCAACAGCCAAAGCAACACATTTCTTTCATATCAATATTGCAGCACTCTTTTGGATTTTTTTACTATTGGAACCTAGTTTAAGAAGGCTAATGATCAGTTTTTCCTGATATTATACAGTTCAAATAATAGGTTTAGTAGTTCTCACCAGAACTACTACTTCTAAATACTAACTATACAATAAGTATAAATTAAACATTTAAAAAAATTATTTATGCACTGTTTAACACATTCACACTGTTATCACTGCTCTGCTTTATCACAACACCCCAACGCTACACAATTCGAAGGTTTTGGTCCTCTTCAATCTTCGCAGCATATCAGTGTTGTCGACCAGATGCATAACTTTATTGGCATTGACGGTTGTAATCCATATATCACAATTCAATTTAAACATCCCGTTGCAAAGCACGGGTAAACTACTAGTGATAAATAAACAAGAATTTTCCAAGATTCAAATGTCGCAAGGGGATAAAAGTATCAGAGAGGCAAGTTGCAAGAGCATATAATAGTTATAATATTGCTTCACACATTTTGCAATAAGTTGCATGTCACATGAGGCATGCAAGTGTTGAATACAACATGAAAGCATCATGACTCAAATGCTGCAACAGGGTAGCTGTGTTGTAAGAGGCAAGTTGCCAGTTGAAATCGAGTTGCAAAAGTGTGGAAATAGGTATGAAATCACACATAAACTGACTGTTCTATTCCACGATTGCTCGCTAATAGTGAAGCCCTTTTGTCGGATTGATAAATTCAAATTGCATGTGCATATTTGTGGATTATTGAAGCCCATAGCTGCTGTGTTGGGAGTCATTCTATTTCAACTCGGTGAATCCACTGGAATCTAATTATTATGGGATAAATGTTTCCTGATTATGAGCTGATTCCTGTGGTATTATTTAGTTGAGCATTTCAAGTTTCGGACCCATCGATCTGTGTCAAATTTTCAGTCCCAAAATATGAAACATAATAATGAAACAATACAATAAAGGAAGCTACAGAATTTCATGTAATAATGATGATTTTATCTTCTTGTCCTTACATGTTCGGTTTTTATTGTTTTTGGTTCCTTGTTATATAACCTATAATATTGGAATTTTATTGAGGATGAAGACCTGAGCGTGGGTAATTAATTGGATGATTGATGAGTTGGACCTACAGTTTTAGGTGGGTTCTGAACCACTGGGAAGTAATTATCCAGCAAGGTCAGAGTTTTTTCTGGCCAATATAATCGGTCAACCTTACAAAAAGTGCCCAGGAGCTCGTAGCTTATCTCTATCTGATTTTTTTGAAGATTACGTCTTGGAGACTCCAGTTAAGACATGTACAATAAGACAAGTCTGATCGACAATAAATTATACAATCTTATACACTAGTTACCATAGTTATTACTATATCAAAATAATAAATAAAAATAATAAAAAAAATATATATTACTATATAAATAATAAAAAAAAAATAATAATAATAGAAAACTGGACGTGTTTTTAGGTATCAATTTTTTTATTATTTTGCTTTAAATATCCAATTGTATCTTTTAAACTAATAGCCTATACTAACATTTATTTTAATATACTAACTTTTGTATATGAGCAGAACAGATATGTTTTTTTCAGGTTTCTTGTAGTATACATGTTATTTTTTAATTCAATGTCTTATATGATATTGGCATTTTAGAGATGCACCATCCCTCAGCACAAGCTTTGCCTAAAGAGGGATGTAACAATTATTTCATTTATGATGTTTATGTAGATATTCATTATTATGATAAGAAGTGATGTGATTTTTGTTTGAATATATGAATGTTTATTATGTATTGTTGACAATAAATAAATTGAATTGAATTGAATCAATCAGTTGAGGTGAGGCTCAATTTTTATGTAAAAGGAACTCTTGTACACTATAAAAAGCTTCATCAACTAAATATATTTTCAATTGCTTTTTAAATATTTCTATATTTTCAAGTCTCTTTAAAAACTGCGATAGCTTGTTGTAGTTTTTCCTACCAATATATCTAGGTTTTAGTTTGAATAAGCTACTATTGTGACTCACCAAGTGATAATATCCCTGGTTTCTTGTATTATAATTGTGTACATCAAGAATTAATATCAATCTTTTTTCATGCAAGGTAGATTCATACACATATAAGCAGGGTACAGTTAGGAGACCAAGTCTCTTGAACTGGGTGGGTTCCGAATGATTTTACAGCAGCGAACAGTCTTTTTTGCTGGCCAATATAACTGGTCAACCTTACAAATAGGGCCAAGGAGTTCGTAGCTTATCTGATTGAACAGATAACTGCTACGGCACATGTCTATCACTTTCCTCTACTCATCAAAACACCATCAGCTCATCTCAGGAAATACTCTAATCTGTGATACCATAGAATAAGGATAAGTTCGGTGATGGTTGGTCTATGGTGATACCCACTATTCATCTAGTCTATCTCCTTGGAATGTAAAAGACAAAAAATATGTGTTTCTTCACATTAATGAACTTGAACTAATTGAAAACAGTGAGTGAATGAAAAAAATCAATAAAATGAAGTATAAATCCAAGCTTATAATCGTTATTAACATCGATATTACCAACAGTTCATAAAAATATAAAAATCACTGACGAAAATCAAGTGAAAGAGTTATTCGTTTGAATTTTTTGATCAGTCCTTATAATAATTATTATCATTTAATTCACACTTTAAATTCGCTGCAAAACACGATATGAACTAAAAGATACAGCATTAATGATAGAAAAATTGAAAACTTGAAATAAGGTACTTTCTTTGTAGTGCCGAGTGTGATATTGTGGAAGATATCCATAATGAATAATAAGACTTGAAGTTGTCACAACCAAATTTATTATGAATACTAGTTTCGGTTGTTATACCATTATCAATCTCAAAAAAACTGAAACTAATGTACAAAGGATTCAAAACTTCTGTTTTTGGTTGAGATTAATAATGGTGTAACAACTGAAACTAGTATCTCACGATTTTCAATAAATGTGGTTGTGACAGCTTCATGTCTTATTATTCATTATGAAACAAGTTATACCAAAGAAAACTTGTGTGGGAGTTACCATCTTGTTAAAACATGAATCTTTCCATTGAATAAGGTACTACGAATAAATAAACATCATATTCTTGCAAATATATTTGCCCCCATTCCTAAATATAACTGGTGAACAACCTCACAAATTTATATATATATATTTTTTTTAATAATATTTCTTCTTGAGATAGGCTTTCTCTATTGATCCTTAAGTTGCACTCTGCATAATGTACAGTTTTTGTTGTCTATTTTAAACTCGTGTTTCAAAATTGACAGCCTCTAAAAAGATTTATTTTCAAGAAGCAAGGTTTATTTTTCAAGCACAGTTTTTTGTCCAGATACTAACTTCAGGAATTCGGATGGGTCAGGATAGAAAATATCGCTCTCATGGTTTTCCCTGTTTTCTCTCCGAAAAAAAAAGATATTGATTGGTCAAGTATTGGAGGGAAATTGACCTTCTATCAGTTTCCCTTTGTAGATTTATCCGTAAAGTTAGGGAAAGAGCCATGGAGAGGGAAAAAGAGAGAAAGAATTTCCCTCCAGCCTCGGACAAAGGACATAGTGAAACCAGGTTATTTGTTTTGTATTTTTTTTTTTGTAGTAGTAGCAGGGAGGAAAAGGGGAAAAAGGACCAGGAGACTGAACAGCTTTCAACATTGAATCAATATAGAGCTTATAAAGGAATCAAAGGCCTTTAGAGTGGAATAAGAAGATCTGAAAACTTACTCTACAAGGTGGAACACGAGTGTTTTACATAGCAAGTGGATATGTCCTATTGTTCTCAGCTGTTCCTTTTATTTTAGAACTTTTATTGCTTTCACTTATCTTTAACTTATTTTTCTTTTTCTATGTATGTAATGTAATGTGATATGATGGAGGAAAGTGTAAAGGAGTACACCAGCAATTTGATAGTTCAGGATCAAACTTACAATCAGTTCATTTTTTCTTATTCAAAATTTTCTTTTTAGTGGTGACGCTGATAAGGTGGAAGATATTCATAATGTATAATAAGATTCCTGGATTTCTTGTTCCATGACATACTGCGTTGTTAATATTAACTTTTTAAGTTGATTCAACGATTGATGATGAGATTCAATACCTCGAAAACGTTCGTTTGTAGTGGTGAAGCTGATAAGGTGGAAGATATTCATAATGTATAATAAGATTCCTGGATTTCTTGTTCCATGACATACTGCGTTGTTAATATTAACTTTTTAAGTGGATTCAACGATTGATGATGAGATTCAATACCTCGAAAACGTTCGTTTGTAGTGGTGAAGCTGATAAGGTGGAAGATATTCATAATGTATAATAAGATTCCTGGATTTCTTGTTCCATGACATACTGCGTTGTTAATATTAACTTTTTAAGTGGATTCAACGATTGATGATGAGATTCAATACCTCGAAAACGTTCGTTTGTAGTGGTGAAGCTGATAAGGTGGAAGATATTCATAATGTATAATAAGATTCCTGGATTTCTTGTTCCATGACATACTGCGTTGTTAATATTAACTTTTTAAGTGGATTCAACGATTGATGATGAGATTCAATACCTCGAAAACGTTCGTTTGTAGTGGTGAAGCTGATAAGGTGGAAGATATTCATAATGTATAATAAGATTCCTGGATTTCTTGTTCCATGACATACTGCGTTGTTAATATTAACTTTTTAAGTGGATTCAACGATTGATGATGAGATTCAATACCTCGAAAACGTTCGGCCAACAGATTAAGTAAATTCTACTTATTCTTAAAGAAAATTTGACTGCAAGTCGTTGAAATCAATTAAAAAGTTGAGAATAATAAGACTTGAAATTGTCACAACCACATTTTTTATTGAAAACAGTGAGATACTAGATTCGGTTGTTACACCATTTTTAATCTCAAACTAAAATACAGAGTAGCTTAATACAGGATGGTCAATATGTATGGAAACCCCTAAATAAATTGGAAATTGTTGCAGCTAGAATATTTTAACTTTCAGGATGAGTTATTCGTCAACTACTCTTCCTTTTGTAGTACCACAGAATTTCTACCCCTTCTCAGGGGTTGTCACTCAAATATTTTAGATGGGAACACCCATTGTGTGACACATCATTTTAAAGGTCTCTTTAAAACAACAAAATTTACATAATTAAACATTTTCTACGATACTTGTATCCAAACTGGCGGTCAATTGAAATGTTGGTTTTCAAAGAAATAATTGGTATAGTAATGAAACTTAAAGTGTTCGTGTTTGATCAAAATTTTATTGAACAAATACATTGAAAAAACTCTGTTATTTATTGAGTAAATTGTTGAGTACTTAGTAGATGAGGTATCCCAAAATTAGGTTATGTCTGGTGTGATTGGTTATTACATCACAATAATACTAAATTAGGTAAACTTTACCTAAATTGTTGAAGAAACAGATCTAGATGTAGTATTTTTTTCCAAAATTTTCCGTGTATAGATGTGTTTAGATTTGAGAGTTTAGATTATTATCGTTCGACAACACATTCCAAAATTTAGTTCAAATTTCACACCAATAGATTCAAGAACAAGAAGTGGTAGTGGGAGAAGAAGAAAAAGAAGAAAAAGATAAAAAGATGGTGAAGATGAAGAAAAAGATGGTGAAGAAGAAGAAAAAGATGGTGAAGAAGAAGGAGCAAAAAAGAGAGGGAGAAGAATGAGAAGATGAAGAAGAAGATAGTAGGAGAAGTATGAGAAGAAGAAGAAGTTGGAGGTGAAGATGAAGGAGAAAAGTATGGAGAAGAAGAAGAAGAAGAAGAAAAAGATTGTGAAGAAGAATGAGAAGGAGAAGAAGAAGAATAAGAAAAATAATAGGAAGAAGTTGAGGAAGAAGAAGAAGATAGTAGGAGAAGTATGAGGAGAGGAAGAAGAAGTAGGAGGTGAAGACGATGAAGTAGAAAAGTATGGAGAAGAAGAAGAAGAAGAAGATTTTGAAGAAGAAGGAGACAAAAAAAGGGAGAAGAATGAGAAGAAGAAGAAGATAGTAGGAGACGTATGAGAAGAAAAAGAAGTAGGAGGTGAACACGATGAAGGAGAAAAATATGGAGAAGAATGAGAAAAAAATGGGAAAGAAGGAGAAAAAAATGGAGAAGAAGAAGAAGAAGAATGAGATGGTGAAGAAGGAGACAAAAAAGAATGAGAAGGAGAAGAAGAAGAAGAAGAAAAAGAAATAGGAGGTGAACACAATGAAGGAGAAAAAGATGGAGAAGAATAAGAAAAAGATGGTGAAGAAGAAGGAGACGAAAAAGAATGAGAAAGAGAAGAAGAAGAATAAGAAAAGAGAAAGAATAAGAAGAAAGAGAGGGAGAAGAATGAGAAGAAGAAGAAGATGGTGGGAGAAGTACGAGATGAAGAAGAAGAAGAAGAAGTAGGAGGTGAAGACGATCAAGGAGAAAAGGATGGAGAAGAAGAAGAAGAAAAAGATGGTGAAGAAGGAGACAAAAAAGTATGAGAAGGAGAAGAAGAAGAAATAGGAGGTGAACACAATGAAGGAGAAAAAGATGGAGAAGAATAAGAAAAAGATGGTGAAGAAGAAGGAGACGAAAAAAGGGAGAAGAATGAGAAGAAGAAGAAGATAGTAGGAGACGTATGAGAAGAAAAGAAGTAGGAGGTGAACACAATGAAGGAGAAAAATATGGAGAAGAATGAGAAAAAAATGGGAAGGAAGGAGAAAAAGATGGAGAAGAAGAAGAAGAAAAAGATGGTGAAGAAGGAGACAAAAAAGAATGAGAAGGAGAAGAAGAAGAAATAGGAGGTGAACACAATGAAGGAGAAAAAGATGGAGAAGAATAAGAAAAAGATGGTGAAGAAGAAGGAGACGAAAAAGAATGAGAAAGAGAAGAAGAAGAATAAGAAAAGAGAAAGAGAGGGAGAAGAATGAGAAGAAGAAGAAGAAGAAGAAGATGGTGGGAGAAGTACGAGATGAAGAAAAAGAAGAAGAAGAAGAAGAAGAAGTAGGAGGTGAAGACGATCAAGGAGAAAAGGATGGAGAAGAAGAAGAAGAAGAAAAAGATGGTGAAGAAGGAGACAAAAAAGTATGACAAGGAGAAGAAGGAAAGAAGGAGAAGAATAAGAAAAAGAAGAAGAAGAAGAAGAAGAAAGAAAATAGATCTGTTGGAGAAAGAATTGCAGTAAATTGGAAAGTAAGAGAAGCCATATAGAGGCAACCACCAATTTGCTTTGTATTATCATAGGACAGCAGGAAAAGGCTGATAAAAGGAAATATTCCTGTTAACAATCCAAGTACGCGTAGTATGCTTCGCTCAAAGGTTGCCCTATCTCTTCTGTTCTGCTTGTGGCCTCAAGGAAGATCATTGATTCTTTGTTTTCTTTCCGAAGATCCACCTTTTTAAAAAAGGCAGATGTATCATTAGGGAAACAAGCAGGAAAATGTTCAACCTGCTCTAGTCCATTATTGGTGCATTATGTACGAGACTTTTGACATGCATTTTCCTATTAAACGAAATTCTATACCACTCGCACAATGACATGTTTCAGCTTTGATACAACAAAGGATTTACCTTTGAGCACGTGCATGTTGTTTGAGATTTCTTTGGAATTATTGTACAAAAGCACTTAGCCAGATCCCACATCATACCAGACGCCAAATTATCGTACAATAATGTTTTTGTAAATAAGACGTAATCTACAAAAAAAATATTGTACGATAATTTGGTGTCTGGGATGAGACTCCAGTTAGGACAAGCCAGATCTGTATCATCATACAGCTGGCAACACTGAAGCTTGCCAGCTGATTATTCCCAGATAATTTTTTATAATCTCAATGATGGCGCATTGTACAGAAATAGTAATTTCATACAATTATTGAATGGAAATCAAAAACTGCAGTTGTTGGAAAAATGTATGAATTTCAAGTGTAAAGATTCTTTTCATCATACTCATACATATTCACCACTTTACCAAACATTGAATCAAGCCGGTAAACCTCTGTTTACAGAAAGAACATTGCTGATTTTCATTACCACATCATTTTTCAGTGCGGTAATGGATTTTACCGCATTCCAGCTGATCAATTGTGAAACTGTAATGTATACATTATGACATGGTTGTAGATAAAATCAATTACCACACTGAAAAATGATGTTGTAATGAAAATCAGCTGTTATTTCTGTAAACAGACGTTTACCGGCTCGATTCAATGCTTGGTAAAGAGGTGAATATGTATGAGTACGAATATGTACACCATTTCCCGCACATGTAACGTAATATACATTACAGTTTCACAATTGATGCCAAAACAGCTGTCTTTTCGAAATGCTTTTTGAAACCCGTTGCATAATGAGCTCATTATAGTACAGGTTCTACATTATAACACGGGTTCTGGACCAATCAGAAGCATTTTTGATGGAATCAATATCGTAATTCAATATTGTGAAACTATCAGCTGATTTCATCAAACTGCTACACCAGCTGCTTTAACCTAACAATCTACTATAACTTCTCGTATTTGAGATGAGAGGTTAGGTATCTCTGACAGTCACAGGTAAAATGAAATTGTTTTAATTAAATGTATACTAGTGATCGTAGATGAAATAGTGTATGCAACGATTTTATTTGGCCATTAAAGCACTCGTGAGATATTTATAACACTCACATTCGCTCGTGTTATAACTTACATCTAGCTCGTGCCTTAATAAGGGTCAAAATAAAATCGTTGCATAAACTACTATTATTACTCTCAAAATTACCGCACTCCACTATAGGTTGAGTGGTAACTCTTTAGCTCGAGTGATAAAGTCACTCTTTGAGCTCTTAATGCATAAATAACTCATTATCATTTTTAAAATGACAATAGTATATTACGTTACAAGTGCGGGAAATGGTGTTTAACATACGAGTATGATAAGTTAACGCACGAGACGAAGTCGAGTGCGGTATTATCATACAAGTATGGTAAACATCTTCCCGGACGAGTTATGTACGATATTTTTCGTCATACAAGTCTAAAATAGCAGATAAGTTGAAATAAGAAACTATAAATCATTGTAATACAAACATAACCTCAACACACCAACTCAAGGTGAAATGTGGCAATAATGGTTCTAGATCAGCTGATCTAGCTTTCGAGCAAATGGTTTGTCAGTGAAGTGGTAGCCACAACCACCCATAGAGTGCGGTAATAATCATTTGATGATTTTTACCACACAGTGTACAGTAATAATCATCGAATTACATCAGCTGTTTTTGATTTCTGTAAACAGCTGTTTACCACATTGATTGCTTGACTGGTAAACTGTCCATAACCTACAAGTATGACGAAAATGTAATTTTCCACACACTAATATCAATGTAGTCAATGATGTTTGTTTGCAATCCCGTACTCTCTGGGTGCCCGGTGGCAGATTTAAGTTCGGGACCCCTTTCCACTTTCCATGACCTCTTTGAAAGTTTATCAGGGGGCCCCGGGGTAGGAAGTAGTTTTGGGTTCTTTTTTGAAGTAACTTTTTTCTGTAAGTTTAAATACTTTGGGACCCCCCTCCCTATGTTCAAGGACCCCAGGGCAGTACCGTGCCTGTTCCAGCTTGGCTATGAGTCTGTTTGTTGTCTTCTGCACAAATAAATGCTTCTCCAGAAACTGTTTGGCATAAACAACACCAAAGTAACTGTCAGCTATCATTCATCCACACGCAAAACTGCTTACGTTGCATTTCCTCTCCGCCACGGTTGCCTTATTTGTTTATCAAATTGGCGCCCGCCATTTGTTATTTTCAGGTCGGTCCATCGCTCAAAATCTGGGCTGCGTTGTTGGGGAATGTTGCCTCCTCTAAAATAGGAGCAGGAAGAAGAAAAAGAAGAAAGGAAAAATATGATGATTAAGAAGAAGAAAAAGGGTAGGACGAAGAAGAAGAAGTAAAGGAAGAAAGAGGTGGAAGATGGAGAAGAAGGAGAAAAAGATGATGAAGAAGAAGAAGAAATAGAAGAACAAGAAGAAAGAGAAAAAAAGAAGTAGGAGGAGAAGAAGATGATGAAGAAGAAGGAGGAGAAAAAGAAGAAGAGAAGAAGAAGAAGAAGAAAAAGAAGAAAAAGAAGTAGGAGGAGAAGAAGATGATGAAAAAGAAGAAGAAGAAGAAGAAAGAGAAATAAAAGAAAATGTAGTGTAATGATTTGTTAAATAACAAAACGGACGAAAAGAGGGGAAAATAAGAAGAAGTTGTAAAAGAAGAGATAAGTAGGAGACGAAGAAGTAGTAGAAGGAGAAGAAGAAGATTGAGAAGGAGGAGGGGGAGGAGGAGGAGAAGAAGAAGAAGAAGAAGAAGAAGAAGAATGATGAGAAGAGGTAGAAGAAGATAATAATGATGAACAAAAAGAGAAAAGGGAGGAAGAAGAAGTAGGAAAAGAAAAATAAGTAGATGAAGAATGAGTAAGAGGGAAGAAGAAGAAGAAAGCAGGAAAAGAAGAAGGAGGAAAAGAAGAGTGAGAAAAAAATATCAAGAAGGTGTCGGAGAGGGGAAAAGAAGAAGTAGTGGTCGAAGTAGAAGAAGAAAAATGAGGAGGAGGAGGAGCAGAAGAAAAAAAGAAGAAGAATGATGAGGAGAGGAAGAAGAAGATGAAGAATATAAGAGAAGAAGAAGAATAGGGAGACGAAAGAGAATAACAAGAAGAAAAAGAAAGGAAAGAAGAAGTAATAGAAGATGAAGTGATAGCCGCGAGCCGTAGCAGGTATCTGTTCAATCAGAGAGATAAGCTGCGTTCTCGTAGGTCCTGTTCGTAACGGTGACCGGTTAGATTGGCCAGCAAAAAAGACTCTGTTCTCTGCTGTAAAATCACTTCCCGGTGGTTCGGAACCCACCTAAAACTGTAGGTCCAACTCATCAATCACCATCATTTAACTCATTACCCACGCACAGGTCTCAGACCTATGTGGGCTTCATCCTCAAAAAAAAAAAAAAAAAAAAAAAGATGAAGATGGAAATGATGGAAAAAAAAGGAGTATAAGAAGTGATAGAATAAGAAGAAGGAGGAAAAGGATAAGTTGAGGAAGAATGAGAAGAAAAAGAATAAGAAGAAAAAAAGAAGAAGTAGATAGGAGAAGATGTAGAAGTAGAAGAAGAAGAAATAATAAGAAAATGATAGGAGAAGATGAAGTAGAAGAATAAGAAAAAAAGATAAAGATGAAGATGAAGATAGGAGAAGATGTAGAAATTGAGAAGAAGAAAAAGAATGAGGAGATGAGGAAGAAAAAGCCGTTTAAATCGGCTGTTGTGAGGCCCGAAGAATTATTGTAGAGGTCAGCTCTATCTGTTTTCTTCGCCACTTTCTCTTCTTCTTCTCTCTTCTCTTTCTCCTTCTCTCCTCCATCTCCTAGCCGGCTAAAAGCTTGCCAATATAAATCAAAAACCTCACTTTGAAAGGCCTCGGGTCCGGCGTTCCTTCTCATGAGCACTGAAAACTGCCCAAAGTTGATGTACCCTAACTTTTCATTTCCAGCTCTGCTGAAAGGTCTCAGCTTTTGTTCTCAACAAAATTTTTCTTTTTCTTTTTCTTCTTCCCTTTTTTCCCAATACTCGAGGATAATCACCATTGCAAAATCAAGCGCATGGTATTTTTATAGTATAATTATGAAAGTTTCGAATCAATGCATCAAAATTGAAATAAAACTTAAAGAAACCTTTTTGAGTTGATATTGTGACTCACGTTATGGAGTGACGGCCGTTTCACTCTGTTGTTAAGAGCAAAAAGATGCTCTTCACAACAGAGTAAAACGGCCGTCACGCCATAACGTAAGTCACAATTTCCACTCAAATGTGTTTTTCAAGTTTCTCGCTTAACTTTGAATGGTTTCACAGCAGGTGCTTAAAACACTTATACAGTGAAACCTTGATAAATCGAATCTCAAGGGGAACGGCAAAAATTCGATTTATCAAGGTTTTCGATTTATTGAGGTTCGATTTATCAAGGTCCATCTTAAAATACTTCGATTTATAGAGGTTACTGTAATCAGTTACTGTATTCGTGCCACAGCATCTTATCCAATAAGCATGCAACTTCGATTTACTAAGGTTCTCTTATTACAACTTCGATTTATAAAGGTCCGAAAACTGCAAAACTTCGAATAATAAAGGGTTTTCTGCCGAACCTTCGAATTATAGAGGTTAGTATTAAAGCTCAATAGATCCAAAAACTTCGATTTATCAAGGTAATATCCATGAAATCTTCGATTTATAAAGGTAAAATAACATGGTGGTAGGATAGCAAGTTCTAGGGGAATTGGAAAAATTCGATTTATCAAGGATTTCGATTTATTGAGGTTTGATTTATCAAGGTTCCACTGTAATATAATATCACAAGATAAGACATAAATTAATTAATTGATTAATCAACCAAATAATACAATATTTTTTTCCTACAACTGCTCGTAAAGTAGTTCTTAACGTACTGAAAGCTAATTGTAAAATACCTCTTTACTGCTCAGCAAGCGGTAAAGTACTTTACGCTCGCCAGCTGTTTTTTTTACGCTTCTGTTTTGATTTTGATGCCTTCTAATTGGTGGATCACGGAATCCGTGAAATTCACATAACCTCAACAATGGCGTACGCTAACCAAATCCGCGCACGGTCTGTGATGTTACAAACTACAAGCTTTTATTGTGTTGGAATCCAGAACTTCAGTTGTAGGAAAAATATTGTATGTAATTCGCGCGTGAAGCTTCTTTATTGCTCTCGCAAAATTACTGCGCTCCGCTATGCGTCGCGCAGTAAATGTTTTGGCTCGAGCAATAAAGTCGCGCTTCACGCTCTTAATACATAAATAACTATTAATTCCTTGTCTTTTGACAACTAGTCACATTCAAAATGTATTATTAGTCTCTTGTGAGGTCAATAGGGCCATGACCACGTATTTACCAATTAATTTAGCATCAAATAAATAAAAAGTAACAAGTATTGAATAAATTTAAAAAAAAAAATAATATTGAATGATTTCTTGAAAGTTGTTTTTGTTAGTATTAGTTATGGTGATATTGTGGTGATGCAATGGTTGTCACAACCACTGAAATTATTAATACCATGTTACTACGGTGTCCGGACAGAAGCCACTTTAGACAAATGCCACCATAGACATTTGCCACTATTTTTACGAGCAGGTATACTGGCAGTAGCCAAACAAAAGCCCTTCCTCTCTATTGTAATAAATTTGAGGTGGTTCAGTCACATCTAGCCAGGTTAGGAAAGGTTTGGTTATGCAGTTCCATTCCACTTCATTCCATTCACGCAGACTATAGTGAAATAAGGTGGCAAATGTCCTGCTTTTAAAGAAAGTGGCATTTGTCTGTAGTGGCTTCTGTCCCAGATTCGTTACTACGATACCAGGCTATGTAAACTAGGCTATGTCTCATGTTACTAAGATAGGTTACTAGGCTATTAATTTATTCAACCACAAAACACAATCAAGTAAAGATACAACAGGCATAGCCCACTACTGCTTTCTATACAAATGTTTAAATGAAAAATGCAAATTTTAGATTAAGTCAAGTTAAACTAGGAATTTCACTTCAAAAACAATTACTGATTCTTTCCAAGACAAAAATATCAATTTAGGAGCTCAATTTAAAAACGAAGCACTAACACAGTCCAATAGTACAGAAAAAGCAAACATAATTTTGAATAAAATTATTTTTTTTTTCCAGTTACTTTAGATTGAATTGATGTTCAATTCATTCAGTAATTGCATGGCTTTCCAAATTATTTGCCTTCATTTTATATTATAAATTTGTGTCACGTGTCACTTGTTTCCTTCTTGTTCATCATTTCTTATTTCTGTAGACTATTCTTTTCTTGGTCGGGTCTAGTATCGACCAATAATAGCATAGACCAGGAATTAAGTAACTTGATGGTTCGTCTATGATAATAGGCCTCTAACTTGGAGTTCGACCTATCAGAGGTTACCAGTGTTTTAACCAATAGCTTTTGTCAAAGAAAGAGTTAATATTAATATAATATATTGAATACTAGCTGGCCCAACGCGCGTTGCTGCATTCTCATAAAAATTCTCCTTGATTTTATTATTCGCCACCTCCCGCTGAGGTTACATTTAAAATTAGGAAAGAAGTTAGTCCTAGGGCTCTTCCAGCTGATCATAGAGACTTCGTTGTTTTCTTAATCACCACCTCTGAATGAAGAAACATTTCAAATTTAAACCTCCTATGACTATAAGAGTAGAAGCTAGGTTTTTTATTTTATTATTCGCCACCTCCCGCTGAGGCTGCATTTCAAATTTCTAGCTGCATTGGTTAACAGATGTCATCAACCTGGCATAATTACATTTCATCATCATCAGTCACGTCAGAGGCCCTGAACTTATTCAGGTGCGACCTGATAACTCTGACACCAGACCTGAGCCAGCCAGGTCACACGATATTAATATTAATATAATCATACCCAGTCGTATGTTTCCTACATATTGCAAGGCTTCAACTGCACGGTAGCCTACATGCAAAGTGCAAAGTCTTTTGCTGTTCAAAGACAGCGTAAATAACGCCACTAAGGGGCCTGCCATATGATTAAAAACTGTTGACTTCTATCAGCTGTTCCTTTAAGCTGTTTGGCTGGCAAGTTCAGTAGGTTAGGTCTATAAAATGGTTCAATTAATAATAATTATTAGCTCCCCTATTGAAATTTATGGTCAGAAACCATCCCCAATATTCACACAACATATTCCTAAAGTTTCATGCCGATCTGTCAAGTAGTTTTGGAGTCTATAGGGAACACACATACATATATACATACATACATACAGACAGACATTCATTTTTATATATAGAGATTTATATTTGAAGCTACTCTGTATTTTAGTTTTGGTTTGACTGAGATTGAAAATAGCGTGACAGTCGAAACTATAGTATCTCGTGTGTTGATAATTCAAGTGGTTGAGACAACATCAGTATTCTATATCTTTGAGTATTATTTAATTATTTATTTATTGAACTATTCATCTATAGATTCATTTATTTATGTATTCATGTATTTATTTATTAATTTATTTATTATTTCATTTGCCCACTACTGCGAATATTTCAAGTAAAGATACAACATGCACAGCTCACTACTGTTTTCTTTACAATTTTTTTAACAAAAGTTCTAATTTTCTTTACTAACAAATTCTAATTTTTTAAATGTTATGTCCAAGTTTAACCAGAAATTTCATTTTTAAGTACAATAATTACTGATTTTTTACGAATGACGCATATCAATTTAGAAGTTCACGTCACAATCAAAGTGAATAATAAGACGAAATTGTCACAACCACATTTATTAAAACTTCGAGAAACTAGTTTCGGTTGTTACACCATTATCAATCTCAATCAAACTGAAAACTGAAGTGCAGAGAAGCCTTATATATACTGTGCAATTGAATGATACTATTTTTTTTTTGTAGATTACGTCTTGGAGACTCCAGTTAAGGAGTATAAGACAAGTCAGATCAACAATATTATACACTAGATACCATAATTACTTCAATTAGTTGAGGTGAGGCTTAATTTTGATGTGAAAGGAACTCTTGTACACTATAAAAAGCTTTATCAACTAAATATTTCTTCAATTGTTTTTTAAATATTTCTATATTTTCAAGACTCTTCAAAAACTGCGGTAGCTTGTTGTAGAATTTCCTACCAATATAACTAGGTTTTTGTTTGAATAAGCTACTATTGTGACTCACCAAGTGATAATCTCCTCGGCTTCTTGTATTATAATCATGTACATCAAGATTTTGGTTAATATCATTCGTTTTTACATATAAAGTAGCTTCATACACATATAAGCAGGGTACAGTTAGGAGACCAAGTCTCTTGAACAACGGCCTACATGAATCTAATCTATTTACTCTTTCTATACACCTAACCGCTTTCTTTTGGATCTTAAACACCCTATAAAGATTTTGTTTTGATGAATTACCCCATACTAAGATAGCATACCTAATATGTGACAGTAAGAGCCCATGGTAAGCTGTAAAAAGTAACTTTTTGTCATTCAATCTAGCGAGCTGTCGCAGGACAAATACCCCAGATGAAATTTTACTACATATTTCCTCAATGTATGGAGTCCAGGTCAATCGTCTATCCAACATATTGGCTAAGAGGGAAAGAGGCTGACCTTTCTTAGTAATGGCGAAGGTGATAGATATTGTGGAAGGTATCCATAATGAATAATAAGACGAAATTGTCACAACCACATTTATTAAAACTTCGAGAAACTAGTTTCGGTTGTTACACCATTATCAATCTCAATCAAACTGAAAACTGAAGTGCAGAGAAGCCTTATATATACTGTGCATGGAATGATACTATTGGCTAAGAGGGAAAGAGGCTGACCTTTCTTAGTAATGGCGAAGGTGATATTGTGGAAGGTTATAATGAATAATAAGACGAAATTGTCACAACCACATTTATTAAAACTTCGAGAAACTAGTTTCGGTTGTTACACCATTATCAAGAATTGGAAAAATTTCTAACAATGCCTAAAATTAAAAACGAAAAGAATATTATCATGATGGGTGACATTAATATTTGTTATTTGAATGATAGGTATGGATCAGAGGATTATCTGGGTGTGTTGTATTCGAATGGTCTTTATAATAGTATCCAGAAGCCCACTAGAGAAGAGTTCTATAATAATGTTTTGGTTTCATCTTGCTTAGACCATGTTAATGTTAAATTAAACGATGAAAACTCCTACACTGCGTTCATAGTAGAAAACAAAATTTCAGACCACTACTGGACAGGGGTGAAAATAAGTTTTAGTAAAGATTCAGATATAGATATAGAGAACGAGCATAAGAATATTATCAGCACAAGAAAAGTTAATGAATTAATTCAAAAAGAAAATTGGTGGCCAATACTGGATTTAAGAGACCCATCAGATATATATAATGAAATAGTGAAAAAGTTTAAAGACATCTATGATAAAAGTACAATAAAGATAAAAATAGATAAAAAACAAGAACAAAATCCCTGGTTCAATAATAATATCAAGCAATTGATTGATAGAAAAAATCTTACATGGCAAAGGTTGAAAAGAGACAAAAATAATTTAGAACTAAGAGATCAATTTAAAACACTAAGAAATGAACTGACATATAAGATTCGTATAGAAAAGAGAAACTATTATCATAAATTGTTTTCTGACAACTTTAATAACACTAAAAAAACGTGGGAAATTATCAATCGATTTATAAATAAGAAACGTAAACCAACTATAATAGAATCAATAAAGAATAATTTTAAAGTAACAGATGAAAAAAATATGCAGGACTTGACAGAAAAATTCAAAAATAATTTTAAATCAGCAATCGAAGATATCATCGCTGGCATGAATGGGCAACCGTTTGATTTAGCACAAAGTTTTAATGAAGGAAATTATTCAATAGGAGATAGATTAAGTATGAACTTCAGAAAGATGAACTTGGAATCGCTTTATACTGTCATGTATAAACTAAACAGAAAATCAGGACCAGGACCAGATAGGATCAAAGCACAGGATATAATAAACAATATATTCTACCTGAGATTGATATTGATACATTTTATTAATAGAATTATTGAGACTGGAAATATACCACCACTTATGAAGGTAACACATCTCAGACCAATTTTTAAAAAGGGATCAAAAAAAGACCTGGGGTGTTACAGACCAGTGGGATCAGTTTCAGTTTTCATGAAGATTCTGGAGCATTTTATGGGTGCGCAGTTGCAACAACATCTAACTAGACACAGAATAATAAATGAGAATCAATATGGTTTCATCCCCGGAAGTTCAACTATTGATTTACTAGAAAATATGACAGGTGACATTAATAGATCTTTAAATGATAGTAAATTTGTTATATCTGTAACAACTGACCTGACAAGAGCGTTTGACCTTGTAAATTATGAAAACATGATTCATAAATTAAGTAGAATAGGTATTGGTGGCAAATTACTAGGGTTGTTCGGGAACTATTTCATAGATAGAACTCTGCAGATTGAAATAGGTACTTGTATTAGTAGCAGTTACGAACAAACATGCGGATTGATCCAGGGAAGCATATTATCGCCAATTTTATTTAACATATATGTAAATGATTTCGCCAGCCTAAAATTTAAAAGTAAAGTTATGCAATATGCTGATGATAATATTCTGTATATAATACATAAAGATTTAAAAGTAGGTTTAAGACATATACAACAAGATCTTGATTTAGCAGTTAAGTACTTCTTTAATAATCATTTCAAAATAAATTCACAAAAGACTAAAGTAATAGTATTTAAGAATCAGAGAATTCAAGTTAATGAAAATGAATTAGTTAAGTTAACCTGTCATAAAACAGAATGTTTAAAGAATCAAATCATGAATGGATGTGACTGTCAAAAACTTGATTTTTGTGAGAGTATTAAACATTTGGGAATAACGTTTGATGCTGATATGCGATTCAGATCACATAACAATTCACTTTTGAAGATAATGAGAGCTGCACTTTACAAATGTTCTAGAATAAGCGGTTATTTTCCTGTTAATACTAAAAGAATGATATACTACTCAATGATTCAAAGCACTCTTTTCTATGGAATTACTATATATTACTTGGCACCAAAATATATAAAACAGCCACTGCATAGGACCATAGAAAGAATTATTAGAACTCTTTTTAATGGTATTGAACATCAGTTATTAGGCATTATGACAGTAGAAGCTCTAGCCAAATATACAGACTTGTCACGTAACTATTTCAAGAATGAATATAGAGAAATGAATGAAATAGATTACAGATTAAGACATAGAATCTATAGAACTCAGAGATATAACAATGCCTATGGTAAAAGAGCCCCAGAATGTAGAATTCCATTTCTTTTAAACTCATTACCATTGGAGTTGAGAATGTTACAGAGGAACAGTGAGATTCGAACAAAATTAAAAGTCTATTTTATGAGAATAAATGATTTAGTTTAAGCTAAAAAAAAAAATATTTATTAATGAAGGTTAGAGTTGTTCAATAAAAAATAAGAAACACATTATGATGTAGAAAATAGGAGTGTCAAGTGAGTATTAAAGTGTATCCCAGAGTGATAAGTGTCAATGAGTGAAGAGCGATACCATATTGATTGGTTGTTTAAGTGACTTGATTTTTTACGGTGCAATAGACAATAGACAGATCAATGGATTACAAAGAAAATATAATGGGCTATATACAGTTATATAGATTACGAAAAGGAATCTATTGTTATTCATTGTTGAATTTGATTGTAATATAGTGTCTTAATAAAATATCCCTCAAATAGCTTACAGCTAGAGGGATACTATTGCATTGTGTAATGTTCAAAATAAATAAATAAATAAAAATAAATCTCAAACTGAAAACTGAATCACAATCAAAGCACTAAAGCAGGGGTTCTCAAACTGTGGTACGCGTACCCCTTGGGGGTACTCGAAAATTTTCAGGGGGTACGCGAGGCAGGTTAATGAAAAACTAAACCCTTTTTTTCTCGTTTTGCAATCACGCAAGGTTATTATTGAATAATGAAATCTAATAAATTGAATACTTTGTGGTCGAGTTACTAGGAACCAACAAGTGCAATAGGTTTGCATAACTATTTCGTAGAAGTTCAGAGACAAGGTTAATGCTGGGTACAACTGGGGTTGTACCTTGATTGACTTGAGTATCTTGATTGACTTATTGCATTGAGTAACTTTGTTAAGAAGCAAGCTCATCCTTTTCATTAATTTTTTGGAATGGGTTTCCAATATGTTTCCAAATGTATTAATTATTCATTAAGGGGAACAGCCCTTGAAAAAGATTGAGAACCCCTTCACTAAAGCATTATCTTTTCGAAATCTGTTTCAACCCAGATAATCTTTCCAATATTTCCTTTCTCTTTCTGTGGCATTTCGCTCAAAAAGTCCACTGCGCTACCTTCTCTTTCGCTCAATAAATAACGAAACACTTTTTATTGATTTCTATATCATTCAACGTCAATCTCGACATTGATCTTGGAAAATAACTTTGATAGAAATAATAAAAAACATGTCATCTTCACGGAACATACACAATTTCAACTTCAATCAAAACATGGCAGCTTGTGCTTGAATGTTATTTAGATCATCTCATCTTATCCTAAGTATATTTCTTCTTTTCTTTCTCCTACTTTCCTCTCAGTCTTCCTTTTATTTATCGTTTTTTCTCATCTATTTCCATCAAATAATAATCCATCTCATAGAAACATCAAAGAATATCGAATAGCGGAACTATTCAGATCATAAATACTTCTTCACAACCTTCTTCTTCTGCTTCTTCTTCTCCTTCTCCATCTTTTTCTCCATCGTCTTTTTCTCATTCTTCTCCTAATATCTTCTTTCTCTTCTCATTCTTCTCCTTCTCATTCTTTTTCTTCTTGTCTCCTCCTTCTTATATTATTTTTCTTCTTCTCATTCTTTTCCTTCTCCCTCTCCTTCTTCTTTATCTCCATCTTTTTCTCCTTCTTCTCCATCTTTTTCTCCTTCTTCCTCCTTTACTTCGTCTTATTCTTTTCCTACTTCTTCTTCTCATTCTTTTTCTTCTTCTTCTACTTCTTCTTATTCTTCTCCTACTTCTTCTTCTTCTTCTTTTTTTCTCCCTCTCCTTCTTCTTCTTTTTCTTCTCCTACTTTCTTCTTCTTTTTCATCTTCTTCTTCTCCTACTTTCTTCTTCTTCATCTTCTTCTGCTCCTACTTCTTCTTCTTCTTCTTATTCTTCCCCTACTTCTTTTTCTTCTCTTTCTCCTTCTTCTTCTTCTTCTATTTCTTCTTCTCCTTTCCATTATTTTTTTCTTCTTCTTCAACTTTTTCTCCTTCTTCTCCATCTTTTTCTCCTTCTTCTCCCTTTACTTATTCTTCTTATTCTTCTCCTACTTCTTCTCCTTCTTTTTTTTCTTCTCCCTCTCCTACTTCTTCTTTTTCTTCTCCTCCCAATTTCTTCTTTTTTATCTTCTTCTCCTCCTACTTTCTTATTCTTCTCCTACTTCTTTTTCTTCTCTTTCTCCTCCTCCTTCTCATTATTTTTCTTCTTCTTCTTCTTCTTCTTCTTCTCCTCCTTCTACTTCTTCATCTTCTTACTCTCCTCCTACTTCTTCTTTTTCTACTTATTCTTTTTCTTCTCCCTCTCCTCCTTTTTCACCCTCAACCCCTTCTTCTTCTTCTTCCATCTTTTCCCTTTTCTTCTCCCCCTCCTTCTCCTCGTGCTTCTTCTACCTTCGTCTCATGTCTTCTTCTTTTTCTTCTTTCTGAATATTGAACCATTTTTTTCTACTCTGAAAGGTTTCCTACGTAATTTCTTTTTTCATCCTCATTTTCTCTTTCTTTCTTTTCCTAGATTTTTCTAATTATTCTTCTCCTTCTACATTCATTTCAAGTTACTAATAAACAAGAACCTTCAAAGAGACTCAGAAAAATGCTATCTGTCTGAAAAATCTTCCATTAAGTATTTGACTTTTATTTCTCATGTTCTCTCTCTTTCACTCTTCCACATTCTCTCTCTCTCTCCCTCTCTCTCTCTCTTTTACTCTTTCTTTCTCTCTCTCTCTTTCTCTCTCTCTCTCTCTCTATTTCACTCTCACTTCCACTGTTCCACACACTCTCTCTCTTCCTCTGTATCTCTCTCTCTTTCATTATTTCTCCCTCACTCTCGCAGTCTCTTTCACTCCCTCTTCCACACTCTCACATTCACGCTCTCTCTTTAACTCTCTCATTCTCTCACACATACACTCGCTCTCTTTCCCTCACTCCCTCACTCTCTCTTCCTTTCTTTCCTCTTTTTCTCTTTAATCTCTCTCCTTGATTCGTTATTACATCCTTCTCAAAAATGAGTCTCATAGAACCGACCGTCTACTCTCCGCAGACTTCTTTTTTCGTTTTTTTTTCTTTTCCTCTTTTTTCCACCATCTAAAAAGCTTTGAATAATTCATCTGCAGAAACTTGAAAATGTATCTCTGGCTTTTCAAATACGTTGCAGTGTCAAACAACCGGAAATACGTTTGATAAAGTCATACAGCACTAAAAATGTATTTCTCTTCCCCTACCTACATTCAATGTTCATTCATGATGCAGTAAATTATGTTCATCTCAAATGAGACGTTGAAAAACATGAGGTTGAGATCTAGTAGGTGTGTGACTGCATTGTAGGGTATGCAAAAGCACCATTTTGCTTTTAAACATTTTTTAACAAGCTTTAAAAATCTCAAGGTAATTAGAAAACAAGGTAGTATTCACCAGCATGATTCGCAGTAGCAAGCTACAGTGACTGATGCAGTGACGTCATCCGGGGCTCTTTTGACAATTTCGCCTATCTTTTACATGTTAAATTGCATAATTTATAACCCTTTTTCTCAAAATATATATGATTTTCAAGAAACTTGGACGTCTCCTATGGTTTAGTATATTCTGTTAATCTTCAGCACTTTTGATACTGTTGTGGACATAGAAAGAAAGAACAGTAATTTTAGGTGTTATCTGCTGTGTCAATATTAACTTCCGTTTACCATTAAGCAGCGTGTTGAACTATCACTGCACTCTCTTTGCCTTAAATATCATTAGAATGTTTGATTAGAACTTCATGAAATTTTATCGAAAGTTGTAGAATGTCTTATATGTTTATAAGATCGTTTGAACGTGATTTATTCATTAAAAACAAAAAAGAATTAAATTACACGTATTTACAATAGTAAAGCGGGTTATAGACGGGGAAAGTAGAGACGGAAAGTTACTGGCGGCCAGTACTTGCCTCTTCAACTTACCGCTTACTTTCCCTGTCTAAAGGGGTACTTGCCACTCCAGCGGAAAGTAATCACTGGCGGCCAGTAAAAACAAACCTGTTTGTTTTTACTTGCCACTCCATGGAAAGTAGCGGGTCACGTGGGTGGTCATGTGACCACTGGCGGCCAGTACTTTCCTGTACTTTCCTGTCAAAACATGCACTTTCCCCCACTTTCCGCCAGTAGAGCAGAGGAAACGCATCGCATTATCGCATTGTGGATGTGGTTGTGGTGAATCAAGTTGTTGTGTTGTAAATATAAAATAATAAATATAGAGTAAATATAAAAACGGTATTTATTTTGATGAAACAGTAAGAAATCAATATGTTTACAAGAAAATCATTATTGTCTTCTTTTTCAACTATTCAATTCCAATCGATTGCTTTTGCCAGGGGACAGAACCAGGACCTATGAAGTAGGTAGCAAGCTTGTTTCTTTTGTCAGATGCACTCTATCTAGTGGTTACGGTGGCCTACTGGCGGCCAGTACAACCGATAAACTTGCAGCCAGTACTTTCCCTGTGTAGATGGAAATTGGTGGAAAGTGACGCAATGGCAAGTACTGGCCGCCAGTAACTTTCTGTCTCTACTTTCCCCGTCTATAACCCGCTTAAGTGAAGTTAAACAAGTAAGCCATGAAATCTGAATGATGGATTACTCATGAAAATAATAAACAGAGGTTGCTAGGCAACCTTACATGTTTATTTTAGAATTTGATAGAAGTTGATAGAAAAATTAAGAAAGGTTCTTTCTGGATTATGAAAAAAATGTATAGAAAGGAGAAACTCTTGTAAAAGTCAGTCAGTTGTGATTCGAACGTGATAACGTGATAAAGTGACAGTGACAGTTCCCGCTCATACAAACCGGATTACCAGTGAGCGCTTATACAGACCGTGTTGAACAAACGTCTGTTGTTAAAGTGATAATCGCAGTATATTGTGACGAATTATTATTCAGGCTTACTTAACAGTTTATACAGTGACTCGTTAGTGCTTGTAGTGTTTCAACTGTTATGTATTAGACGCTTCTCCTTGAAATGTTGAACAGTTTATTGAACAGTTATTATTTAATAGTAGATCGGCCTTTTAACATTTAGTGATTGATTTTTGTACAGTAATATTGCAAATTCTTTATTAGCTGAACATTATCGATTTATCTGTTTTTGATTACATTATTCTGTACGATATTAGTGATAACTATCAGTGATTATTATGATTTCTATTACGATATATATTAGTGCGAGCTGTGGATAATTTGTGTTAATAAAGTGCGAGTGTTGCCAGCGTTATTTTAGAGATAGAACACATAACAATACAATCATACAATTGTTTAATTCAAAGCACTCGATAATGTTATAGCATGTACACCACATCAGTGATAGTAATTCTCGGGTATTTAAGTTATTTTATTAGTCTTCAAACTCACTTTAATTAATTTTTAAGTACTGTGGAAGATGTTCATTCAATTTTTAAAGAAAATTGATTGGATAAATACGAGATATATGCAACTTACTGTAACAGTAGATACAACTATGATCTACAACAGTAGCTATGCAACTTCAATAAGCACATATAATAATTAGTTGAAGGTCAATTATTAGGTTAACATTAATTTAATTTCTTTTTTTACTATAAATTTCATAAAAATTTGAATATATAACCTTTCACAGTACTTAGAAATTACTTCTTATTTTTCTTTATCTTGTTCAACAGATGTCATTGCATCAATATTTTCTCAACGCTTGCACTAAAAATAGAAATAAAAAGTTGATAATTGATCATCAGCCTTCATAATCTCCAATGTTTCGATTTTCAAATGGAGAAGTGATAGCCGCGAGCCGTAGCAGGTATCAATCAGATAGAGATAAGCTGCGTTCTCGTAGGTCCTGTTTGTAACGGTGACCGATTAGATTGGCCAGCAAAAAATACACTGTTCTCTGCTTTAAAATCACTTCCCGGTGGTTCGGAACCCACCTAAAACTGTAGGTCCAACTCATCAATCACCATCATCCAACTCATTACCCACGCACAGGTCTCAGACCTATGTGGGCTTCATCCTCGAAGAAAAAAATGTAAACATTAACAGCTGTCAATGCTTTGATATTCACTGGCCTATAAAAACTAACCTAGATCCTATAGTGTAAATCTGTTCTACATCATAATTATTTTTTCCTACAACTGCTTGTAAAGTAGTTCTTTACGTACTGAAAACTAATTGTAAAATACCTTTTTACTGCTCCGCAAGCGGTAAAGTACTTTACGCTCACCAGCTGTTTTCTTTACGCTTCTGTTTTGATTTTGATGTCTTCTCATTGGTGGATCACTGAATCCGTGAAATTCACATAACCTCAACAATGGCGAACGCTAACTAAATCCCCGCATGGTCTGCGATGTAACAAACTACAAGCTTTTATTGTGTTGGAATCCAGAACTGCAGTTTTAGGAAAAATATTGTATTCAATTCGCTCGTGAAGCTTCTTTATCGCTCTCGCAAAATTACTGCGCTCCACTACGCGTCGCGCAGTAAATGTTTTGGCTCGAGCTATAAAGTCGCGTTTCACGCTCTTAATACATAAATAACTATTTATTTGATCCCCAAACTCCAAAATCAATAGCGATATCTCACTTGGAGTATGAGAAAGCTATATAATATATAGCTTTCTCATACTCCAAGTGAGATATCGCTATATTATACTAAGTTAAAAGAGTCCAGAATTTTTCTTTCGAACGCCAGGGCACAGATGGACGGCGGCGCAATTTCAATAGGGCCTTGTCTGGTCCTGAATAAAATAATATTAGTTTCGTGTGTTACTAAATTTAGAAATTAAATAAAAAAGATTGAATGTAGGCCTATTGAGTAGCATCATATCAAAATTCAATTTATTATTAAAAACATGATTGATTTCATTTTTCAACGATTCCCACTCACTTTGCCGAATGGCTGCTGCTGATATTCGGAGGTAGAAATTAAATTCCTTCAAAAGCAATAAACAATTGAAACGTGGCCAGTTTATTTTTCACTTTCTTCACCCCGCAATCTACTTTCAAATCGAATTAAATTCCTTTCTCTGGCGCAGTTTTTTTACAGTTTATGAAAAATGTGTCGCCGTTGTTTGGGACGGAACAAAACAAACAATATTCTGCTTTTTAGCGGTGAGGTTAGGTAGGTACCTTACCACCAGTATCTAAACTGATTGTCTCTCTGGGAATATTATTACTTGATAGGGGAGCGAGGGTGGAAAATGGGTGAAAGGGTGAAGATGGGGAGAAAGGGTGATGAAGAAAGAGAGTGTGAGAGGGAAAGAGAGAAAGAGCTTGAAAAGGAATTAGAAAGTGAATGCTGCGAAATAAAAATGAAAAGTACACAAAGCCTTATTATGGAATCTTCTCATTTTTCTCCATTAAAATGCAGCAAACTTTCAGGAGGGGGCGGAGGAGAAAGAGAAGAAGAAAAATAAGATGATGGGAGGGGGTGGAGGAGATGACAGATGAGCCAGTAATGGCGGAAGAGCTGTTCTTTTGTGGCCTGGTCGAAAAATGGCCTCATGAAAGTGTTATCATAATTTAACCAGTTGTTATTCTATCATTATATTGTAGAAAACCGACCGACATTATTCTTGCTATCAGCAAAAAGAAAACTCGGTGGAATTGCTTGTTATAGATAATGAAATGTAATGAATAATAAGACTTGAAGTTGTCATAACCACATTTATTGAAAACAGTGAGATACTAATGGAGTTTTCACTAAATGTGGTTATGACAACTTCAAGCCTTATTATTCTTAACTTGTTATGTAAATTTAACGACGTGCAGTCAAATAATGCCTTGCAGCCTTATTATTCATTATGTATATCTTCCACACTAGTGTGATTGAAACGAGGTGACTTGTACAATTTCGGCTCTGAAATCTCGAAAAAAAATTCAAAATTATATCCACTTTCTTTGAACTGTTTTAGTGATTCGTTTTTAAAGTGAACTTTTAGATTAATATTCATGTTTTGGAAAGAATTAATTAATTGTACTTCAAAGTGAAATTTCTAGTTTAACTTGGATATAACCTAAAATTTGTACTTTTTAATTGTAAATTTGTCAGAAGGCAATAGTGAACTGTGCCTGTTGGATCTTTACTTGATAAAGTTTCTTGTAATGAATGAATGAATAATTAATTAAATAAAGTATCACCTTCGCCTTTACAAAGAAAGAAAACGAAAAGTGTAAATTATATTCCTGGATTTTTTGTTCCATGACGAACTGCGTTGTTAATATTAACTTTTCATGTGAAATTTAACGACTTGCAGTCAAATATTTGTTAAGAATAAGTATAATAGCTCACTTAATCTGGCCGAGTACTTTCGGACAACGTTACAAGGAACATTTTCAAGCCCTGACATCCAAAGCTGAATCGAATTTTGCCGACCATATCATTCAAACTGGACACACTTTTACTGACATCAGTACCAACCTACACATTCTACACATAAAATCTAAAGGACACGAACTCAACACCTTGGAACAATTTGAAATATACAAACACACCACACACAATAAACAAAACATTCTCAATGAACAACTAAATTTTAAATCTCACAAACTTTTTGATCACATTTTACAAAAACCACAACACTTCTAACCAAAAAACTGACGTGATGATCTAGGAACCCAAGCCTCTGAATATGGATCTCATAGATTCGAAAGTACTCGGCCAGATTAAGTGAGTTATTATACTTATTCTTAACAAATATTTGACTGCAAGTCGTTAAATTTCACATGAAAAGTTAATGTAAATTATAATTGGAGAAATGTTGGTCCCACCCCTCTATAATAATTATAATAATATAATTTTCAATTTAATATTAAAACTGACACTGTATTTCACTTTTATATGTTGTTTTACTCACTTTTATTGAAGATGCTTGAGGGATGCATTCCACTTCTGAAAAGAAGCTTCGTAAGCCCTATATTATACAGAATATGATTATATTATATATAGAATATAATTTTATAAATTCTAATTCTCATGAATGAATAAAAAATATTGAAACTTTGTATGAAATCAAATTAAAAACACAGTAATATTGCGATTATATGAATATAAACAGATTTTGAAAGTTTTCTTATGCTACTAAATTATGATCTGATGCTGTTCTTTTATATTCAATATTATGTTTGCGATCATTTAAAACTATTATTCTTTTCGGAAAATTTTGATCCACAGTTTTTTTGTAGGTTAAGTCTTGGAGACTCCATTTGAGGAGTATAAGACAAGCCGAATTAACAATCTTATACAATAGATACCATAATTACTATTATCAATTAGTTGAGGTGAGGCTTAATTTTGATGTGAAAGGAACTTGAGGCTTCATTTTGATGTGAAAGGAACTCTTGTACACTTTTTAAATTTATCAACTAAATATTTTTTAAATTATGATGTTGAAGATCCATCTTGTTTCCACTAATATGTAATATAAACTTAATAAAACAACTTTTGAATGGAAATTAACTCACGTTATGGCGTGACGGCCGTTTCGCTCTGTTGTCTAGAGCATCGTCAGACGACCCACAGTACACTCTAATTTTTACACTTTACTTTTTAAATTGTTTTATAAATATTTCTATAGTTTCAAAACTCTTTCAAAACTCGTAGCTTGTTTTAGAGTTTCCTACGTTAGAGTACACTTCAATTTTTTAAATTGTTTTATAAATATTTCTATAGTTTCAAAACTCTTTAAAAACTGCAGTAGCTTGTTTTAGAGTTTCCTACGTTAGAGTTAACTACGTGTGTTTGAATAAGCTACTACTGTATTGTGACTCACCAAGTGATAAACACCTCGGCTTCTTGTATTATAATTGTATACGTCAAGATTTTTGTTAAAATCATTTTTTTACATATAAAGTAGCTTCATACACATCATATAAGCAAGGTACAGTTAGGGGACCATGACTCTTGAACAACGGCCTGCATGAATTTAATCTATTCACTTTTTCCATACACCTAACAGCTTTCTTTTGGATCTTAAACACCCTATCGAGGTTTTTTCGATGAATTACCCCATACTAAGCTAGCATACCTAATATGTGACAGTAAGAGCCCATGATAAGCTTTAAAAAGTAACTATATGTTCAAGCACCCTGATACTCAACGCTTTAAATAGCCTACACATAACTTAAAACTCAAAAACTTTATATAAATATTATTTGTTATTTTACAGAGACTAGGCTGCGTACATGGGGAAGAACTGCCCTACATGTTTGGAGCTGCACTTGTGGGAGGTCTGATGCATTTTCCTCGCAACTACACTAAATCGGAAATGCTCCTAGCTGAGGCCACAATGATCTACTGGAGCAACTTTGCTAGATCCGGGTGAGTTAGATTTTCATCTTCCATTATTTTTCATCGTTCTGTAGTATACTACGCCGTACCATAGACCAGGGGTCTCCAAACTACGGCCCACACGCCAAATCCGGCCCGCGAGTAATTAACAATTATAATTATTAGAATTATAACATAATTTTAATTAACATTATACTATAGGCTATTGTATAATATTTTATAATAGTTGTATAATAGTATAAAAGGTTTATAATGGTTGAGTTTTTGTTTGGCCGATTCTGCCCTGAAGGTCCGATGCAGTATGTGCTGATGGGTCGGAGTGGACGGATCTAACCTTATCTGCCCGATTCCGCTCCGTTTCGATCCAGTTTTCGCCCTGCCTAAGGCTTGTCCCACACTGGATCCGCTCAGTTCAGCCCGCTCAGCTCAGTCGCTTCCTTAAAAATTCGGAAACCATGTATTCAAATGTAGAGCAACAAACCGGATCCGTTCCATCAGCTCAGTTCAGCCCGCTCCGTCCGCCTCAGCCACTTTTTGGTGAGCGAGCGATTTTTGCCTGAAACCGGAGACGCCGCGCATGCGCAGAGTAGGCCTACAGACAGAAGTGTTGAGCAACTGAACCGCCAGCAAACGGTTGGTGCTCAAAATTGGGGCGGACTGAACTGATGTAGTGTGTGAGAAAACTGCCGGAACTGAGCTGAATGAACTGAGCGGATCCAGTGTGGTACAAGGCTCCTCCCTAACTGGTGTTCTACCAGTTAATATTTCTGCTAGTGTTTAGTAGATTTCAGAAAGAAGATTTTAGTAGAAAGTGTCACGGTATCATCAATGTATAGTATAATTCAACTATTCTAATTCAACTATCAACTATCAAAGCAAGACTGCTTTGTGTAAACTCAGTGATTGTTCTAGAAATTGTAGACAATAGTCAGTGGCGTGACTATGAGGGTATCAGGGGAACAGACCCCCCCCCCCACCCCGTACACGAAATAAATTTTGGAATTTTAACAAGCCTTAAGAGACAAGAAAGTTAAGGATTTGTTAAAAATCTGGTTTCAAGATTTGCAATAATTCTACTATTGAAGATACTATATCGATAACAGAATTTATTGATTTCGAATTCCTTTAAGTGCTATTAATTTATACAGAAGACTTCCGCAATGGCGGATATTGACAACAGTATTGAATAGCTGGTGGAAATCGATGAATGCTACTGTACAAAAATATCAGTCACCACCGGGCACTGAACCACGGGCCTCCCAATTGCCGGTCGGGCGCTAGCAGCATTAATTTTTAACTTGGCCATATTAAAAATGAGATAAAAATGACATAATTATGAGATACGAGCCGATATGGCCAAGTTAAAAATGAATGTTGCTGTGCAGAAAGGTATTTATAGACTAGTGGTTGAGGCGCTCGAACGGCAATTGGGAGGTCCGTGGTTCGATTCCCGGTGGTGACTGATATTCACAATAGCATTCATCGATTTCCATCAGCTATTCAATACTGTTGTCAGTATCCGCCATTGCGGAAGTCTTCAGTATAAATTAATAGCACTTGAAGGAATTCGAAATTAATAAATTCTGTTTCTGTATATTTGTAAGTTTGTTTAATTGTCAGTCACTTCAAACTAACTTATAAACGTCGATACTTTAATAAAATGTTGTTTTTATTTTACACGTGATTTTGTTGATCATTTCACCACGAGTCAAGTAATTGATTCATTTATTCATTCATTCATTCATTCATTCATTCATTCATTCATTAGCATCCTTTGACCGCCTTTAAAAGGGGTATATGGATTTGTCAGTAATTTAAGTCATCATATTCTACTTCTGTTTCTCTGCGTCTCATAATGAGAAAAGAATTCCTCATTAGAGTATGGACAGACATTCTACAATTCTTCCCTCATTTTATTTCTGAAGTTTATACCTCCTCCTGATATTAACAACCTCCTGATATTAATTGCATTCTGATATTAACTCCTTCAACTCTATTACTCAGTAGAGTATTTGTTTTAAAAACGCTATGAGAAATCCGTAGACCCCTTTCACAGGAAGTCACTGGATGATATAAATATCTATCTCATCAATCACCATCATCCAACTCATTACCCAAGCACAGGTCTCAGACCTATGTGGGCTTCATCCTCCCAAAAAAATATATAAGTAATATATCTATTAAAAATCGTTTACATCTACATAAGATTCACAATGATTGCAAATAAGAGATATGCTACTTTTTAGGGTGTGCAGTGGTTGAAAGCGAAAAACTGCAACCCGTTCTCAACCACCGCACACCCTAAGAAGTAGCATATCTCTGTTAATTGTTGGCCAATCTTGGAAAATGAGGTATCGTTGGATCTGCAATAAAAATATCTAAAAAGTGTTATTCTAGTCAAATTTTGATATCATCAGCCATTATTAATTTAATCTTGTTCAAAGATTTTAAATTGCCGCCATTTTGTTTTTTGATGTCGGAAAATTTTGATTAGTTTTTTCAAGATTGTTTCAATTGTTATAAAGCTGTTTGCAAAATTTCAAAATTATACATTCATAGGTGTTCGAATAAAAAAATAATGAGTGAAAAAAACAAAATGGCGGCTGTGTGAGTAACTGGGGATTTTAGAAAAATTTTATTACGATATTTACTTTTGTTAGTGGGCCAGAAACACTGCCTAGAAGTATTGGTAGAGAGTTCCGAAACACCCTGTATAGCCAGAAGCGAGGTACAGTCAGATTAATATGAATGTGGGAGTTCGAATGAAACAAGAAGTGCACCAAGTAATCAAATGAATGACTTTTCACCCATCGCTTTGATTTTCTACTAACGAGGAAGGAATGTAGAAAAAGAAAGAGAGATGAGAAGTAGGAGAAACAGTGGGAACGGGTGATAAAAAGGAAGATAAAGAAGAAAAAGAAAGAGAGAGAGAAGTCCATGCATGTAAAGTATCGCTTTGATTTTCTACTAACGAGGAAGGAACGAAAAAGAGAAAGAGTGATGAAAAGAAGGAGAAAGAATGATAAAAAGAAAGAAAGATGAGAAAGTAGTATCTGTCCATGCCTGTAGAGAATCGCTTTGATTTTGTACTAACGAGAAAGGCACAGAAAAAGGGAGGAAAAGAGAAAGAGTAATGAAAAGAAGGAGAAAGAATGATGAAAAGGAGAAGAAAGTATGAGAAAGTATTATCTGTCCATGTTCGTAGATGAAGCATGATGCTTTTTGATGATCAAGTAGAAACGTTGAAGTTTTAATTAGAGGTGCAAAGCTGGACTGATTAATATTCCTTTGTCGGGATGGATTTTTTTCAATGGTTGCCCTACTTTCTGAGTGGGAATAGTTTTGATTTGATTCTATTAACAATTATTGTTCAATCTAATATTAAAACTGACACTGTATTTCACTTTTAAATAATGTTTTACTCACATATATTGGAGATGCTCGAGGAATGCATTTCACTTCTGAAAAGAAGCTTCGTCAGCCTTATTATTGTTCATAGTTTTCACTTGTTTGAGATAGGATTTGTAGAAGAGTTGAGAAAACATTAAATGGGACAGATGTCACGAATAATACTATTATTATTCCAACATTTCAATTCTACATCCAATTAAACAGAATTTATTAATTTCGAATTCCTCAAAGTGCTATATTTGTCAGTTACTTCAAACTAACTTGTCCAATTAAACCTCTGCTGGTTGAACTTTTTTTATCTTCTGGGATTTAAATTCTGTATATTAATAAACAATTCAATTATTTTCACAGAATATGACTGTTTTTGCGGATGATGCCCACATGAGTCCGGAGACTTGTGCGTGGGTAACATCCGTGGCTGAATGAGATTCGAACCCAAGGTTGTAGGAAACGATGCCAACCGGAGCCCTTTATCTTATCACAGACAAGCGCTCCAACCAACTACGCTACTAGAGCCTATTGTTTTAGCATCGATGAAACATTCACTCATTTTCACTTGCTATGCCTATAATTGTTTTAGCAACAATCATATTTTTTTAAATATTATTAGCCAAATTCGATTGCGCAGTTGGGTAGTACCGCTAATCAAAAATAACATTCTTGATCTATTAACATTTTCCATTATTTTATTATTTTGTATATTATTTCCATTCAATACAAACTCATTCATTACCCACGCACAGGTCTCAGATCTATGTGGGCTTCATCCTAAAAAAAAATATTAAAAAATACAGTTTCAATTTCGAATTCCGAGGATTCCTCCTTCACCAAATGCAATGCACCATATTTTTTAAAAAATGATTGAAAATTTGGAATGAATAAAAATAACACTGTATTTTTACTCTTTTGTAGCTTTTCAAAGAGCTTTCACACTAGTACGACTTTACTGCTAATTCTTGCTGAAGCAAACGAATCTTTTATTATTATTATTATTATTATTATTATTATTATTATTATTATTATTATTATTATTATTATTATTATTATTATTATTATTATTATTATTATTATTATTATTATTATTATGTAAAGTATTACTATTATATCAAATTATTGTGATTCAAGGTGAAATTTCTAGTGAAACAGTAGATTATTGTGTTTCAAGGTGAAATTTCTAGTTAAACAGATCCAACCTAAAAATTTTTAATATATTTTGAAATTTTGTGAAAAGTAGTTTTGCATATTTGCGATATAATTTACAATAAAAATCAAATTTTGTAGTTCCTTATTACTTTATCACTTGATATAAATCAATAATTATTGAAAATAAACTTTTCACCAGTGAATTCAACACTTACGGTACTTATTATATGCACTTAAAAAAACACTTATAAGTGGAAATTGTGACTCACGTTGTGGCGTGACGGCCGTTTCACTATTTTGTTAAGAGCATCGTCAGACGACCCACTGTACACTTACTTATTCGTGTATAGGAGAATACACAAATTCACTAGTGAAGATTATTTTTAATTGTTATTTATGTTTAGAAATTAAATGCCCAGACGCACTCAACTAATTGATTCTATTTGAATAATTTATTGATTTTTATTAAACAGAAATCCTAACGAACCTCAGGACGCCGAACCAGTGCATGGAATCCGCCAGGAGAAGAACAGGTTCAAGAATATCGAATGGTCGCCCTACGAGTCACTTCATAAAAAGTACCTCAGTTTAGGTGAGTAGAAAATTTAATAATAATAAATAGAACAGTAATAAGCGTATGGCTTTTATTTGTGGGGAGACCCTTTCAGATAGTTCCACCTCGCCTTTTGAGCCATGCTATGGGGAGCATGAAGGACCCACTTTTTTATGTGGTTTCCGAACCACCAGTTAAGTGATAATAAGGCTTATAACATCAAATTATTGAAGCACGGTCACCCACCCAAGCGCAGTCTTGAGTGCTCGTGACTGAACATCACAATTGCATAAATACCACGCTCACCGCGAGACCATACACCACCCATTATGATAATAGATGATTTTTTATTTATTTACTTTTTTAACAAACTAGCAGAAGGATTTCAAAGGAAAGGATAATTCTAATTGTGTTTTATTGGAGAATTTCTTGCAGCTTCTCAAATGCTCATAATGTATTTTCAAAAATCGATTGCCTACCCAAATAAAAATAATTTATTTTTTCGTTAATTATTCACATTGAGAAGAAAACTTCATTGAACAAAAATTGTGTAATTATATTTTCAAATAAGTTTATTGTAAGTTACATTTTGTAATTTACATTAATTTTGAATCAAGTTGGCAGGGTTTACTGAACGCTCTTAATTTCATTTTGAATACAAATAGCATTCCTTAGTCCACATTCAGAAATAGGATAAAATAGAACTTTGAAAACACCTATGTGATAAAATTGACATGGAAATAAACATTTTAGTAGAAGAATATTAGGACACGATATGTGCTTCAAAATATTTTTATTGGAACATTTTTAAAATAGTCATTTCTTTAATAAATAAAGCGTTATACTATACCAGAATCAGTTCATGAACAACCAGAATAAGTTCAAAGGGTATTATAGAACAATCTAATATCAAAACTGACTACATTTCTATTTAAATTATGATTTTTACTCATGCTGGATGGTGTATTTTACTTCTAAAGAGAAGCTTTATCAGCCTGTTTAGAAGTGAAATTCATCCATCTAGTATAAGTTAGTGAAAAACATAATTTAAATAAAAATACAGTGTCAGTTTTCATACTAGATTGTTCATCAAGTATTTCGTCATAGAAAACATTACAGGTATTAAAGAAGTAAAACAATCTCGATTTTTTTTCATCAGAAGTAGCCTAATAAATAGTTCAGTAGAACTAATTTAAATTCAATTAATCTGCTTCAATTTTATTCGCAGCTTTTAATTTTCGGAACGATTTCCTGGTTAAAATGACTGTTGAAGTCAAATAAATCTCATAAATTAGAAGAGATGAAATTTCACTTGAATGCCCAACTTTTATAAAAACATAAATCGTACTGTAAAGCCGCGTCTCCACCAACCGAACATGCTCGGCGAACAGTGTTCGCTGGAATTATCTGATGTCGCCGAACATTGTTTGGTGTGGACGCCTTCTTGAACATTATGATCGGTGTGGTGGGGGTAGTGGCGAGAACTGATTGTTGGTCGTCACTGTTCGCTCACAGACCGAACATTTCAATAATTGAACTCACGAACATGTTCGATGACCCATTATGTTTAATGCTTGTTCGTTTTTTGTATTCGCCAACAATGTTTGGCAGACATGCTCAGTTGCTGGAGATGTGGCTTATTACGACCTTTCATTTTTTTGTGTAACACTAAATTGCACTTCTCTGTTCACCAGCAAGGTTCAACTTATTATATAATATTTGATTCAATTTAGTTTTTAATTTTAATATTATTTATTATTATTCATTATTTATATTATTTAGTAACCCAGTTTAGACCTAAATTACAGAAATGCGGACTTTGTGACATATATTTATGACAAATATTATAAGAAACACATAAATAAATTTATTAGACTCACCTCGCTCTCCTATTCATGCAGTCTAATTCATTTCTAACTGTCTTTCATAAGTAGTCACCCTGCACTGCGTAACCTACATTGCTGCTATTTGTATCAAGTTTGATTGTGTGTGTAATAAACTTATTTTTCTGTTGAATACACGCAGAAACTCCAGGATGTATTCAATTAACAGGAAGTGTTGTAATGTGACAACTAATGTGTTTTTCGGCTGTATTTGAACAAGTAAACTTTATTCATTCAGATTCTGGTTAGGTTGGGTTGGGTTGGGCTGAAGTGAGGTTAGGTTGGATGGGAGTGATGGGTTTGGCGGATCCATGTTGATCCCCGCTGCATTAATGACAGTTTCACCATAAACGAAGCCGAATGGAATGACTGCAATGCCGAGATTTATGACTTTAAAACCTACCGCCAAACAAAACCTCTCATACATTTCACTGAAGTCATTTCCACTGGCGTTATTAATGTTTATTGGTCATAACGCGCGCGCTGCTACCAGCAAAGCAATGCAGAGACCTAACCTAACAACAATGTATCATTGTCACATTGATTCAAGCGCGGGGTAATAGTAGTGGGGGTACAGGGGGAAATCGCCAACTTTATATCCCCACTAATATCGATACGTCTACAGTTTAATTTAAACCTATTGTTTGCTCTGATAATCCTGCCATGGTTGTGATCTCTCAATTCTGCCTTATTGCTGCAATAATGTTCCCAGTTTTGAAAACTTGCAATCATTTTTGTTCTCCAGATTTTATCAGCGGTGTGTAGGGATCATCTAACTTTCAACAGTTGATAGACAATAAAATCTTTAACAGTTGAAAATAGATTGGAAAACTGTATAAAAGTGTTTAAAACTTGTAATAATAGTGCTCACTTGGAATTTTTAAATGCTGAACTGCAATTTATCCAGTTAAACTATATAGATTTATAGTTTTACTTTCATGAATAATAATAATTGTATAAAATAACATTGAACTTTTAAAATTGATCAATAAAAGCACACAAAATTAATCATGTAATTCAAATCTCTTGAACATGTCTCATCATTACATACAATTTATTATCAACAGTACCGTTAGTATATTGAGGATAAATACATCACAGTAAATGTCAAATTAAATTGAAAAACTATATAAAAGTGTTTTATTTAGCTCTTGAAACTAATATAGGCTAGTACTCTGTATCCACTTTTAAGAAGTTCAGTTTTAAACGGCAATAAATGGATAGTAAACGTTGAAAATGCAATAACATTTTATAAATCAATGAAACAACTCTCAAAAACAATTTTATGGTTCAAATTTCTGGAGCATGCTTCATCATTAACAGACTCAACATGAATAAACATCATCATTATCATAAATAAGACTTACATAAACAGTATAATAAGACTCAGTGTAGGCTAGTGAGAATAAATGTAAAATTTGATAAATTAAATAAACCATGAAAACAGTGGAATTAGTGTATATTGTGAAAAATGAGATATATATTATACTAGCCGGCAGACTCGCTTCGCTCGCCTTAAACGTCTAGCCAGGGGGCTCCGCCCCCTGGACCCCCGGGGGGGGTCCAACTAATTTCCATTGTGATTAGATAAATTTACATAAATAGGTGATTTTGGGGAGAATTTTGATACCATTACTTAGTATGCATCTAGGGTCTTAATCAAACATAATACTTTTCATAAACGTTGGCTTTTAGCTTTGTTTGAAACAAATTATTATTCATTAATAGACCTAACCTACTGAACTTGCCAGCCAAACAGCTTAAAGGAACAGCTGATAGAAGTCAACCGTTTTTAATCATATGGCAGACCCCTTAGCAGCGTTATTTACACTGTCTTTGAACAGCAAAAGACTTTGCACTTTGCATGTAGGCTACGCAATATGTGGAAACATATGACTGGGTATGATAAAATGTTATTATGCCAGGTTGATGACATCTGTTAAGTGCAAATTTCAAATTATTTTCCATATGATTAAAAGATCCCAGTAAGCTAGCTAGCCATGTACCCGTGCTTTGCATAGGCAAAACTTTAACCCCCTAAAAACACCCCTAAAATTGCGAATTTTGAAAAATCCTTTCTTAGCACACGTCTAGTCCCCCTACTGAATACGTGTACCAAATTTTATCGTTTTTGGTCGAGTGGTTCCTGAGAAACTGTGATGAATGAGTGAGTCAGTCAGTGGTATTTCGATTATATATATATATATAGATATGTGTACTCATTTATCATGTGCACTGATATCACCTGTTATATTATTGAATAAATAAAAATCAATTGAGTAATACAATTATTCTATTTTAGCTCTACAAAATTTGAATTCATTCAACAGATATTCATATTCATAAAAATTAGCAACAGTATAAATATGAGTGTATTGAAGATGAACATCAAATTAAATTTATAAATATCAAATAAAACTAATACAATAAGTTTCAATAAGTAATATGTAACTTAATAATAGTGAAAGTAGTGTATATGGTGAAAGAATGTAATATCTACATATACATTTACACAAATCATCACTAATATTTAAGCTCATTTAACGGTTCTTGATTGACAATAATTTTATGTGTATTTGATTGCAGATACAAAACCTAAAGTGAAGAATCACTACAGAGCTCATCGACTTTCATTTTGGCTGAATCTAGTGCCTGACCTGCACAGACCAGGGGGAGACGATGTGCCCAGATCACATCATCAGCTGGATAATGTCGACGACTATCCTCAGCATGTAAGTTTATCTTTTTCTATATTGTAGATTTGTGTAGTTTTTTATATCGTATTACATTTTAGACTTCTATTGTTTTCTATCTATATTTACATTTTAGATTTTTGTTGTTTTTTATCTATTTTTTACATTTTAGATTTTTTTCATTTCATCCCTGAAACTCGATAACATAACAATCAATTGTATTCACTATATTATTATTTACTATATTAAAGCCTATTTTATTGTATTGTATTGTATTGCCTACTGTATTGTAGTATTATGTATTAAGTTCATGAAATTAATAGAATTTGTTGAAAAGTTATCATAATTGGGCTGGAGCTAAATTCACTTGATGAATTTCAATACTTTGTTAGGAAATGATCTAATTTATTACAGAAGTTAATATAGTTATAAACACAGTGTGAGTGACGCATTTTCATACAATTTTAAAACGTCAATATATATTGTGATAAGTTTTCATTCCATCATATTGAATGCAATAATAGGCACTAAAAACCCCATTGACAGAAATCTCACGAATGGGATCTCTTAGTTCCTTGTACTAATAAATGATAGATGATTTTACAATGTTATTTTCGATATTATTAAACTATAGCATTCATACTGTTTGTACCTTACACTAAACTATATATTTGATGACGTATTGGCTCTTGAAGATGTTGTATCTCACTTTTTTAATAACTCAGTCTTAAAACAATTTAAAAAAACCAGGTTCTTTGAATAACATAATAGTTTTATGAAGTGAAATTTATAACAAAGCCCCAGTGTAGTGTTTCTGGTTTTTACCTAATGTTAAGAAGTTCAGTTCCTTTTTTTAACAAAACAAAACGTTTTATTTTTACAAAATATATAAATGTTCCAAAATATATCATATATAATTATATCTAATAAATATATAAATTTATAATTATACTTACAAAATTCATAAATATATGTGACTAGGAATGATAATTTCAATATTGGAAAAAACTGTAATTGTCAAATTATGTACTCTGATATTCATATTATTTTTTTAAGTTTATGTAAACAAACTTCCAAGTTTAGTACAATAACAGTTCTTGTAGAATTTTCCAACAAAATAACACTAAAAAATCATACAAGAATAGCACTTCCTATAGCTATATAAACTAAATATTATTTTCCTCTCTATTTTCAATATTTTCAAAAAAGTTGAATCTGATAGCAATGGATGAAATATTAGATGCGTGTGTTTTACAAATTTGGTTAAAAGTGCTAAGTTTCACTCCAAAATTGCGAAACTTGACTAATGCTGAAGAACCAAATCCAGACAATTAGTAGAAGTGAGCTACAACATAGTAAGTGTCGTGTAAAATAATGTAAATTGATGAATTTGTTAAGAAACTGTTAATATTATTTTCTTACAGTTCATAATAATATAAGCCTTGTTCATATAATTTCAGTATGAATCTTAATTGTTGACTCTGATACTTTTAGATTCTTACCAACAAAATTTTTTTAGATTCCACTTATAGATTAACATCATTACCCACGCACAAGTCTCAGACTCATGTCATCATTGTCAGCAAGGTAAAAGAATTAGAATTCCTTCAAGTGCTATTGATTTTATTCTGACTTCCGCAATGGCGGATATTGACAACAGCATTGAATAGCTGATGGAAATCGATGAATGCTACTGTACAAAAATATCAATCACCGCCGGGAATCGAACCGCGGACCTCCCAATTGCCGGTCGAGCGTCTTAACCACTAGACTACAGTGCACTTTCTGCACAGCAGCGCTCATTTTAGACATGACCACATCGACTCGTATATCACAAGTCAATTTTGAAGTAACTGACAATTTAACAAACTGACAAATATACAGAAAAATATTTTTTTAACTTTCTTTGTAGTGGCAAAGGTGATATTGTGGAAGAAATCCTTAATGAATATTAAGACGAAATTGTCACAAACACATTTATTGAAAATAGTGAAATACTAGTTACGGTTGTTACTTCATTGGTGATAATGGTGTAACAACCGAGACTAGTATCTTAATGATTTTTTCTTAATTTCGAATTCCTCAAAATGCTATTAATTTTATACTGAAGACCTCCGCAATGGCGGATATTGACAACAGCATTGAATAAAACGAATCATTCTGTTTCTGTATATTTGTCAGTTTATTAAAATTGTCAGTTACTTCAAAACTAACTTGTAGAAGAACTGTTAAGCAACCTATAACGTTTAATATAAAACAGGATTTTAAATTAAGCCTATACTTTCCCCTTTAGTATTCCAGCAGCCCAAAGATCACAACATAAATTCATCCATGGAGACTGGATCGCATTCTCAAAAAAAACGAAATAAAAGAGTTTTCTCTCTACAAATTTTCCGGAAACCCAGAATTTCCACACTCAATCTGCTGACAGTTTAGCAGTTAATTTCTTCCACTTATTATGGCACATTTTTTTTCTATCCTCATTCAATTTAACTGCTGCTTCTATCTCAAACTCTCATTGCCTCTCTCAGACTCTCATTCCCCCTCTCAAACTCATTCGAATCAAAGAGTTGAAGAGTGAGCAGAAAAGAAGATTAGAATAAAAAAACAGGGAAAGAGTGCTCGGCTAGCCCGGTTACAAAGTATGCCTCTGGGGTTTTCAATGGGATTTCACGTCTGCTATAGCTTTATGTATTTTTCTCTCATATTCTATCTCTTTCTTTGCTTCTCTCTACCATTATCCTTCCCTTTTTATATTTTCCTTTTCTCTCTCGTTCTGCAGTAGCTATATAATGTTAATAATTTAGTTTTTATTCACTTATATGCCGAACTTGTATATTTACATGACAAGATAGATCATCTTTAATCTAATCTGATCTCTCTCTCACTCTCTGTCTCTCTCTCTCTCTCTCTCTCTCTCTCTCTCTCTCTCTTATTTTTTTTATTGTAACAAAATTACAATGAATGTGAAGGAGCAACACACTCAAGTCCAAAACAGTTTCTTCACAAATAATGTTGAATATGTTACATTGTTATATTTTTAAGTCCACTCAAAACGAAAAACGAAAAATAGTTTATAATATTAAATTTTGATAAAAAACTTTTGAGCCGAAAAATACTATCTCGTTGCTATGGAAAACAAGTATAGCATATGTATAGCATTATGAGGAAACTGTGTAAACGGTTGTACACACAGGTCTCTCCACACTTGCTCATCATCTTCTTATTTGTTCTCTAATTATTCACATTTTCTTTTTCTCCCTCAATCGCCTCTTGATACCATTTTTTCACATTCTCTCCTATATTATTTTCTCTCTCTTCCTCTCTTCTTTCTTTCTTTCTCTTCTTGTCCTCTCTCTTTCTCTTCCTCTCTCTCTCTCTCTCTCTCTCTCTCTCTCTCTCTCTGAATAGAGTAAATTATCTAATCTCTTTCACTTACTCTCTTTTTATTTTTCTCTCCCACTCACTCTTTCTTTCTCACTCTCTTAATCTCGCTCTCTCTCACACACACGCATTCTCTTTTATCACACAAATACAGCTATCCTGTTTTTTCATCACTTGACCCAAAGAGTTATATAAAGCGTACTATTGAGCTCGAAATCCTCTTTCACTGGGATTTCCCCCCCCCCCTCCTTTCTTCACAAAGATACTTACACACCTAACCAAACCCTCCCATCGCCCTTTCCAAATCAAACCCTCCCTTCATCCTCTCCCACTCACAACCCCACGCCCTCTCTCACTCGCTCTCTCTCTCTCTCTCTCTCTCATCCGGGAATAAGGATCGAGGGAATTATCCCCCAAACACCGTCGGAATTTGAAATTGAGCTCTTTATTACCGACATCAGTTTTAAACGAGGTTAAATCATCCATAGAGCAGGCGCAAGGGCAGAGCCCAGTAGCACCCCAGTAATTCCCTTCTTATTCGAGATTCGAACCCATGAGCTTTGGCCAACTGACTGGAATACAGATTGATCTCGGTTATACCACACTTTTCAATTAGACTCTCAATCAGAGTATCAGAGTAGTTTCCACTGTCCGGGGTTTTTTGTTTCAATTCATTGAAGATTGCCACTTGAAAGAGAAATACATTTTAATTTAAATTTGATGAATCTCCTCATCGCATTCCGGTTATTACGAAGCACACACTGGACAAATTTTGAAATGGGTTAAAATATCAAATTTGTAGATAACTTTCATCAACTATTTATTCGATTGATCATCTGAAACTCGATATCTCACAGTTACAAAACCTGGGGGAAAAATATAGATAATAGAAAGTTTTTTTTTAACTGATTACGCCTTGGAGACTCCAGTTAAGACAAGTCAGATCAACAATTATATATTCTTATGCACTAGTTACCATAATTAATACTATATCAATTAGTTGAGGTGAGGCTTAATTTTAATGTGAAAGGAACTCTCGTACACTATAAAAAGCTTTATGAACTAAATATTTTTTCAAGTGTTTTTAAAAATATTTCTATATTTTCAAGACTCTTTAAAAATGCGGTTGCTTGTTGTAGAGTTTCCTACCAATATAACTAGGTTTCTGTTTGAATAAGCTACTATTGTGACTCACCAAACAAGTGATAATCTTCGGCTTCTTGTATTATAATCGTGAAGAATATACTGTTTAAAAACAGCAAAATTCATCTCAAAGAATATACTGTTTATAAACAGGAAATTCATAAAAAATAGTTCCTGAAATTATTAATAGACTCCAATTATATCCCGAAACACTGTCCAATTTCCCCCCATTAACTGCTGAAATAAATAGGCCTCCCTCCACCTTGGAGGTTATCACTTCGCTAACTTATTATCAACGTTTTTAATCAGACTGCTAACTAATTAAACTCGCCTTCCTGTGAATCGGTTAATTAGTTTTCCAACTCTATTAATAATCCGCCGATCTGTTCTGATCTCGGATTAAATTTTGGCGGACACGTTGAAATTTCATTACTGCGCTAACAGAGTGAACTGCTGTCAACTGCCAATACCACTTTTAAACAGGCTTTGCAAAATTGAGATTTATTTTCGATAGCGTTATCCAGGTTTAGGTCGAAATGTGATGTGATTTGATCCCCTTCCACTAAGGTTTTAAGGTGTGGTAGAGGCCGCGGATAATTCTTTCGAAATGACTTATCTTACACTGTTACACAATATATAAATCTGTGATGTTTTCCAAGACGAAATACTTGATGAAGCTTCTCTTTGGAAGTGGAATGCATCCCTCCATTATTTCGAATAAAAGTGAGTGAGAATCATATATATTAAATAGAAATACAGTGTCAGTTTTTATATTAGATTTAACATAATTATAAACGTTTTCATGCTGTCCTCTGTTGACGAAACTCTAGTGCCAGAGAGTTAGGGATTAAAGGAAGAGGATATGTAGAATTTGGAGAAAAATGAAGAGGTTGATGAAGAAGAAGGAGAAAAACACAGTAAAAGAAGAAGAATAGAATATTATTTTTTATATATATATATATTTGTAGATTATGTCTTGGAGACTCCAGTTAAGGAGTATAAGACAAGTCAGATCAACAATTATACTCTTATACACTAGTTACCATAATTACTATATCAATTAGTTGAGGTGAGGCTTAATTTTGATGTGAAAGGAACTCATGTACACTATAAAAAACTTTATCAACTAAATATTTTTTCAATTGTTTTTTAAATATTTCTATATTTACAAGAAACTTTAAAAACTGCGTTAGCTTGTTGTAGAGTTTTCTACCAATGTAACTAGTTTTTTGTTTGAAATAGCTACTATTGTGACTCACCAAGTGATAATCTCCGCGGCTTCTTGTTTTTAATCGTTTATGTCAAGATTTTGGTTAATATCATTCATTTTTACATATAAAGTGACTTCATACACATATAAGCGGGTACAGTTAGGAGACCAAGTCTCTTGAACAACGGCCTACATGAATCTAATCTATTTACTCTTTCTATACACCTAACCCTATCAAGGGTTTGTTCTGATGAGTTACCCCATAATAAGATAGCTTACCTAATATGTGACAGTAAGAGCCCATGGTAAGCTGTAAAAAGTAACTTTTGTCATTCAATCTAGCAAGCTGTCGCATGACAAAAACCCCAGATAAAATTTTACAACATATTTTCTCAATGTATGGAGCAGCCCAGGTCAATTGTCTATCCAACAAAACTCTTAGAAATGCAATGTTTTCTTCCTGGTCTACTTGATTATCGTTGTTTACAAACACGTTTATAGCCCTATCTTCATTTGAATTATGTTTGTTTTTGAATGAATGGTATTGGCATTTTTTACTATTTATTGTTAATTTCAACTGATTTAAGAATTGGACAATGGACTGCACACCTATATGGGCACTTATTTCTAAATTATCTACAATGGAATGAATTATATTCATTTACCTAGGCCTACCAATAAAATTGCAGATCTTGACCACCTTTCAAAATGTTACCCCCCCCCCCCCCCCCCCACAAAAATAATTCTATGAAGTCGGTGGATAGCATTGACCTGAATGCTGAGTGTTTGTGTTGTGTTGGATAATTGGAGGTGCTGTGTATTATAGGGTGTCTGTCATTGTTGTGTTCTGTAAATGTTGAAGGTTTGTGTTCTTTGTAATTGAGAAGTCTAGGAAATTGATTGTTTTGTTCATATTCTGCTGTGCATTGAAAGTTATGTGTATTTTTATGTTTTCCATGTTTATCATCTTGTATACACTTTCAAAAACAACCGCATTTGCACCCAAACTTGCCTCATCTGCTTAGTCCTGGATATCTAGACCCAGCTTTCAACTTAACCTAACCTTACCACCTAACCCTACCTAACCTATCTTCACTCGCTAACCCTACCTAACCAAACCCAGCAACTCGCAACTTCCAATTTCTGCGTGTGAAATGAGCGGTTTCATCTTCTACTAATACAATTAAAGTCTTCGAGCTTCATTAAACTTTCATACAGAGAGAGACTGTCTGCAGACTTTACACATATTCCCCCACCCACTCGTAACAGGCACATCTAAACTGTTGGTTAGAACTTTAAGTTGGAAACTTTGCTCTGCATCTCTTTAATGACGCAATGTATAATCATTTCTATGATGGTAATATATCTTGCCAACTTGAATTTAGTTGACATATATTGCATATAATGCAAGATAGTACCGTACTTGATGTATTACAATATCTCATTCACTGTTCAAGGAAAATTCATAATGCACTTGTGTCTATTCATGTATATTTATTAAATTCATTTCTATGGTGGTAATAATCGTTGCCAACTTGAATTGAGTTGTCATGTAGTTTATTTTTACTTAGGCAAAATTACAATAGACTTACCACATCATATTATGGAGTAATAGGTTATGGTACTTGATTTATCACTATTTTTATCATCTAAAACTTAATATTCATAGCATATAGTTGTACATATTCAATTTATTACTAGTGCAAGGAATTCTGTCATCATATAGCAACTTTGAGGGTGTTTGCACAGTGCTTTTTATAGTGTACAAGAGTTCCTTTCACATCAAAATTAAGTCTCACCTCAACTAATTGATATAGTAATATGGTGACTGGTGTATAAGATTGTGTAATTAATTACTCGATAATAATAGCCATTGGAAAATCAAACACGTATTGTCGAATGGTGTATGACACATTGGAGGAGCACGAATTTCACTTTTCCATTGATTTTTTTATTTCGCGATGGTTATTATAGTTATTATCATCGAGTATGCTCCGCTGTGCAAGTACAGTACCATTAAAGATAATAAAGCAGAAAACTTCAAGTAAGAGCAGCTCGCTCAGATACCCATCCAAGCGATGTCATGAGCGCTCGTGACTTAACTCCGCCCTAAATAGAAGCACTTAATCAATCCTCCAATCTAGTTGATCTTCTTGTCTATGAAGCTACTTTGTATGTAAAAAAGAGTGATATTAACCAAAATCTAGACGTACACAATTATAATACAAGAAACCGAGGAGATTATAACTTGTGAGTGACAGTTGTAGGCTAGTAGCGCTTATTCAAACAAAAACGTAGTTATACTGGTAGAAAACTCTATAACAAGATACCCCAGTTTTTAAAGATTCTTGAAAATAAAGAAATATTTAAAAGCAAATGAAAAAATATTTAATTGATGAAGCTTTTTATAGAGTACAATAGTTCTTTTCAGAATAAATTTTAACCCCACCTCAACTAACTGATATAGTAATAATTATGGTAACTAGTGTATGAGATTTGTAATAGTAGGACTATGTATATATAATTGTTAATCCGACTCGTCTTACACTCCTTACGTCTCCAAGACGTAATATTCAAAAAAATGTATAATATTATAATTATAAATATTAAATAATATAATATTCGTATATAATATATTATATTGAAATAAGGAGTACGTTGATGTTGGCATTGAACTTCAAATCTTAAATTCTTTCACTAGAATATACTAAAATTCGTATTTCTATGTACAATACTGTATTTCACATAAAATAACAATCAAAAACCAAAACACCAACAACACAACTGACAAAAAATAAATCACAATGACATGCATTAATCCACAATCAAATAGACTAGCAAAAATCTTCAAAAAAGCCGGCAACACCGTGGCATCCAGAACAATAAACAAAATAAAAATGCACTTTCATCCAAAACCACACTGAACACAAACAAATACGATCTTCAAACTTAACTGCTCTTATCGCAACAAATTTTACATAGGACAAACTAACCTAGCATTCAAACAACGATACAAAGAGAATCTACAGGCATTAAATACAAAAACCGAATCGACCTTCGCGAATCTCATCATTGAAACTGGATGCATTTTTACTGACATCGCTACCAACCTACACATTCTACATATTATATAACATCTAAAGGACATGAATTCTACACCTTGGAACAATTTGAAATATACTAAAGCCGCGTTTACACTGGAGTTGCTAACACGTGTTGACAACAAAATATTGCCGATTTTTGTTGCATAAATGAAAACAGCTCTAATTTTGTCTGCAACAAAACAAGTTGCAGACAGATTTGGGGTGTCTGCAACTAAATTTTTGTTTTCCACCGAGAGTCGGTAAAGATCAAAGAATTGCAACAAATGTTGGCAATATGTGTCGTTGTCAAAAGTTGCAGTGACAAATTACGGTGCAACAAGAGTTGCAGACATCCCCTCAGCCCCCCCCCCCCCCACCAGCCAGCCACGTGCCTGTCCTGGCGCTGGCGATGCAATAGCAGCATCCTCCACGTCAACACTCGCCATCTTGACTGACTGGACGAGTGTTGCCTTTTTTGTTGCAGTGGAACAGAAGGGACAATGTATTTTGTCTGCAATAAAAAATCGGCAACAAAATGTTGCAAACAAAAAATTGCAGACTAAATGTCTGCAACTCCAGTGTAAACGCGGCTTTCCACAACAACCACAATAAACAAAAAATCCTTAATGAACAATTAAATTTTAAATCATACAAACTTTTCTACAAAACCACAACAATTCTCCTAACCAAAATCGACAATGAAGACAACACTGACGCTCCAGGTTGCTGTTGAAAATGAATCATCACGATTCGAAAACGTTTCAGCCTATGTTAGTAAATATTTATTTATTCTTTATTAAAATTGATTGCAAGTCGTTAAATAAACATAAAAATTTGTTAATATTAACAACGCATATCGGTATGGGTCAAGAAATTCAAGAACACATTTGTTTATTCATTAAAAGGCAGCGGAAGTCAAGCAATCACTACTTCTACTTCTACTCCTGCGGTCACGTGTTCGATTCCCGTTCAGCAAATCATATTTCGTGAAATCATTCACCTCATTGCCCCAACGCATACATATCATACGTATGTGGGCGTCATCAGCAAAACAATCTGTTAAAATATTCACCTATTAAAAGACAAAAGGTTAAGCTCAACCCTATTCAGAAGGCCAAAAAAATACCGTTACGGCTGCATAGAGGAAATTCCCAATATTTCCGAGAGTATTAGGGAAATTTTCGAAAGTATGCGTTGAAAATGATGAGAGAGGCATGAAAATTTCACATCAACGCATTATGAATGTGTACAGTAGAATGTGGGCTGAGCTACTGTACATATATATGACGTATATAATGTATATATGCATATATTCAAACCCTGACGCCGAGCTAGCTCAACACAAAAAGTGCTACAAGTAGAAATGATGAGATTATGGTAAATGAACTCCAGCTAATCCAATATAGCGCCGGCTCCACGTTGGTAAAAAAATGGAAAAAGTACAGACACGAGATAGAAGATTGTTTTAGCTCTTGACAACATGGGTGCTTCCCCCCCCCCCCTACACCCCTCCCTACATCAACCATGACTGTAGCACTCATGTTGATCCGCTTTTTTAAACGTTTTTATTTTTTCTTCGTCCGTCGAAAAGTTCTTCCTACCTTTTGTAATTTCATTCGCTTGTACTTGTATGCACTGAACTTGGAAAACAGAAGGAAAACTTGGTGGGTAATTGCTACTAATCTGACTGGAGTTCTAGTTGGAAAAGTCTTGTAGCTTTTTAATTTGATTTCTGGAAAGGTTTAGTATGTTAGTGATGATTATTACTGGGAAATTATAGTAATTGCATTTGATTTCTTGAATATTGCTCAACATGTGAGTAATTATTACTACTGAAACTATATAATTTTGATTACTAATAATATTTATAGTGATTAAATTTAATTATAGATTACTTTTATAGATAGATTACTAATTATACTAATTTAATTTCTCAAATATTACTCAGTATGTGAGTAATAATTATTTTTACTGAGAAATTATAGTAATTTAATCAAATTTCTCAAATATTACTAAGTATATGTGAGTAATTATTGCTGCTGAGAAATCATAGTAATTTAATTTGATTTCTCAAATATTACTCAGTATGTGAGTAATTATTGTTACTAAGAATATATAGTAATTTAATTCAATTTCTCAAATATTACACAGTATGCTCGTAATTATTGTTACTGAGAAATTATAGTCATTTAATTCAATTTCTCGAATATTACTCAGAATGTAAGTAATATTATTATAACTGAGAAATTATAGTTAAGTAATTGAATTTGATTTTTCGAATATTACTCAGTATGTCAGTGATTATCATTACTAAGAAATTATAGTAGTTTAAATTAATTTTTCGAATATTACTCAGTTTGTGAGCAATAATAAAATTATTACTGAGAAATTATATTAATTCAATTTGATTTTATTGAAATATTCAAAGCATTATAGATGTAATTTAGTAATAAAACCCGGATTGAGCTATTGTTAATTCACATTCCAGTTGTTTTTGACATACATAAGGCAAAGATGAACAAAATGGCCGACCATTTTTGAAATATTTTTTAAAACAGTTACGTTACTATGGTGTTGGTCAGGGGGATAGATCCCCACCTTTAGACAAAATAATCAGAACTTTAACGAGCCTTGAGAGACAATTATTGATAGAAAACTCAAAAACTATGTCTAAAGTAGCTAAAAAATTATTAAAAAATAATATTTGAAAAAATATTTAGTTGATAAAGCTTTTTATAGTGTACAAGAATAATTCTAGTCTATAAAATTTCATTTATGAATTTTAAATTCACTACACTATTCTGCCACTTTAGAATAGTGAAATAGGAATAAAGGAGTTATTCCTTTCACATCAAAATTAAGCCTCACCTCAACTAATTGTTATAGTAATTATGGTAACTAGTCTATAAGATTGTATAATTGTTGACCTCAGTTAGCTTATACTCCCTAACTAGAGTCTCCAAGACGTAATCTACAAAAAATATAAATATATTACAAAAAATTTCTGGGGAGCACCCCCAAATTCCTTTTTAAGAAAAATTTGCAAGTACAGTAGGCTACTGTTTGGTATCCTAATCAAAAATGGCAGTGTTAATAGTTTAATACTGAGATAATTGGGAAATTCTATTCTCAATGAAAATTGAATCGAAATTGCTTTAGAAAATTTTTCGTAAATATCTCCTTTTAAGTGAGGGTGTTGATCTACTGTTCACAGAACTACTAGTGAAAAATATGTTATTTTAAGTACCAAAATAATCTTTTTTCATTTTCTTGTTGCAGGTACAAACCACCACCAGTAAACGACCCCCGGACACCACCCCTTCCTTATCATCAGCCGGGGGAGGAGGGGGAGGCCTCCCCCCCTCGTCAACCTATGACAATTCGTCGTTGGGTGTTTTTCTGCCGCCCGTTGTTGTAGTTGCTCCCTCGTCAGCTGATCGGAGTGGCGGAGGTCACCTAAACGATGAAGGTCAAGCCAGCGGACAGGCGCAGGATGACGGCTTTGCTGCCTACTCAACAGCTCTCAGTGTCACCATTGCTATTGGTGAGTTTATTTCAATTATGTTAGGTTATGATTGGTTAGGTTAGGTTATGTTATGTTAATGAATACTGGAGTGAAGAATCTTTATAATTAGGTCTGTTCCACAAGAGATTGGAGTGAGGTGCTGCCTACTGAGTCGATAACATTGAGGTTAGGCAGATTTGCAAGCCAAACTGTAAACAAAACTAGAATCGATCAAAGGCGAGAATAGAACTGCTAGCTGCGTACTGAAGAATAATATGTGACCTGGAAAGTGTCCAGTAGCGGCTGGCCCTTGAGGACTCTAGGACAGATCCCTCCCAATAAGATTTAAATTAAGAAGAAAATAAAATTAACTTTTAAAATCTTTCAAGTAGAGTTCTGCTAGTACTAGTAGTGCATTATTTATAAAATGCAATTTTTATGTTGGAAGTATCATACAGTAGATGAATAGATGAAAGGTGGTTGGAATATTGGCACCTTTTATTTGCCTCTCTTTTGGCGCCTTTTCATTTACCGAAAACAATTTGGCAGTGCCGTCATGGACTCCCACTGAAGGAGTCCAATATGTGTAGTGGCTAGGAGGGTGGGCATTTGGGGGGATTGGAGGGATTTGAGGAGAAGCTAGATAGGTAGCTGTTTGGTAGAGTCCAACGTTTGGAAGGAAGACATGCGCACTGCACAGTATGGAATAATTGTTTCAAAACAGTGAGCTGACCTAACCACTAGTTACATTCGCGTTAATTAGATAATTATTGGGAGGTTATTATTGGAGTTTGTGAGTGAAGCTTGTCTCCATGATTTTTATTAAGAAAAGTGATAAATAATAATTAAAATTATTCTTAAAATGAATTCAGTGGATAGTATTTTGACAGCCGACTGCCTACAATATTTGAACATAGGTTAGAATTGAAAAAGTTTACACCCCTAAACCACAATTGACAATATTTTGCAGGATCAAAATTCTTTCAAAAGTAGTAATAGCTATATTAGGAGTTAAAAATTGTTCATTCTGCTTAACAGAAGGAAAGGAGAATCAGAATGAATCTCTGTGATGTTTTCCATGACAAAACACTTGATCAACAATCTAATATCAAACTGACACTGTATTTCAATTCAATATACTGTCTTTACTCACTTATATTGGAGATACTTATATTGAAGGGATGCATTTCACTTCTAAAAAGATGCTTCATCAACTGCCACCGGGGGTCATGTTTTGTAGAGGTTAGGATTAGCAGCCATTATATAATTGAAAATTATATCCAATGAAATTTTCAATTATTATATGGCCACTCATCCTAACCTGTACAAAACATGCGTCCTAGCAGCAGGCTGATGAAGCTTCTTTTTAGAAGTGAAATGCATCCCTCCACTATCTCCAATATAAGTGAGTAAAGGCAATATATTAAATTGAAATACAGTGTCAGTTTTGATATTAGAATGAATTTCATCCACACACAAACAAATTGACTTGAACTCTACTGGAACTGCAACTGGAACTCTATCATAATAATTATGAACTTCATAATAACTATAACTTGTGGTTATTGGCTCAAACTTCACTAAAACTTCATAGGCTTAGCCGCCCCTCCCACCCAACAGCCCACCAGCCGCTACTGAAAGTGTCATGGTGTGTGTCACAGTGTGGCGTGGCCTCCTACCCTGTTGGACACTGCCGTCTCTTCCGTTAGGATTAGGGTGGAGCTTCACTCCAAACATCCATGGAACAGACTATAGGCCCGTTTTTATAAACTTACCTTGAGGCAAGTCTCATCAAGTCAATGGAACTTGAGAGGGATTTCAAGTTACCCTTGAATTAAAGAAGTATTAAGGAAGGTAGGTTCATTACTACAAGCTTCAGACTAGTAACTATAATGTTTAAGATTCTTCAAACTAGATTACGCTTTTTCAAGTATAGTTTGTCTCTATTTCTAGTATCATATTTATGATTGTAAGAAAGGCCTAGCTCTCAAAGCTTTCAAAAACAGTTCTTCAACACACAGAACAATCTCATTATAATTACCATACTGTTATTAAAGATGGGTAAAATGTTATTTTGCTGATTCTTTGTAATTCAGACTTGAAATACTATTATTGCTTGTATTTTATCTTATTTATTGTTATTTATAAAACTTGTAATTATAAACATAGAAATTTCATGTAGGCTACCGTATTTCCGAATTCAGTATTTTGGCCAAAATCGTATTACATGTCATATATGATTATTAATTATAATATGATTATTATATATCTATAAAATAAAATAGCTTATTATTATTGAATATTATTTAAATAATATATTATTGAATTCAGCAACACAGCTATTTGGGTGCTACAACAGTAGAGCTTCGAATGATGATAAAATTAATTAGCATCGCGAAATGAAACACATGCTTTGGAATTATGGTTTTCACGCTGTTCAAATATGTCATTCGCCACCCCACAGCATCTGTTAGATTTCGCGATGGTGATTATCATCGAGTATTGGATGTTTCACTGTGCAAACACCCTTTCATAAAGATGAACAATGGTGATAATAAAGAACTTGCTCACAATGATCATCACCAGTACATTGATAATATAACTGGAAAATATCATATTACTATATCTGGTGGAGGTGGCTCAGTCAGTTGGAGTGCTTCTCTGCGATTAGATAAGACTCTGACTGGCTTGGTATTTCTGCAGTCTCAAGTTCGAATCTTGTTCAGCCTTGGATATTAATATTGTCATCATTCATGTACATTATCCATGCACAAGTCTCAAGACTCATCATCCGTCAAAAAAAGAGAGAAAAATGAATACAAGAATGATTTGAATTTGAATTTGAGTCGAGAATGTTTTGATGAATTATTTATGTTGATGGCTGTAGGCTGTTCCCTGCTGATCCTGAACGTGCTGATCTTTGCCGGCGTCTACTATCAACGGGACAAGACGCGTCACCATCATCATCACAGTCACGACGGTGGAGGGGGAAGTGCGGCCAGCATCAACAGCAACGGCAGCAGTAATGGCGGACAGTGCGGAACGATAAAAAAGCGCCAGGAAAACGGCGGACCCATGAGCAATATATGCGTCACTGGAGGTAGGAATAACTGAGCTGAAAATGTAAGGTTTGTCACAGGGTTGGCGTCATAATTTTTTTTTTTGTATTAAATGTTATTGAAATAGGGAAGTGATAGCCAGCCGAGTGACATAGCAGGTATCTGTTCAATCAGAGATAAGCTACGAAACTCCTGGGCGCTCTTTGTAAGGGTGCCGATTGGATTGGCCAGCAAAAAAGACTCTTTCCTCTGCTGTAGAATCACTTCCCAGTGGTTCGGAACCCACCTAAAACTGTAGATCCAACTCATCAATCACCATCATCCAATTCATTACCCACGCACAGGTCTCAAACCTGCGTGGGCTTCATCCTCCGAAAAAAAATATAAAAGTGCTATCTATTGCCGTGGTAAATAAATTTCCACTAATTATTTTGGGAGTTCAAAGTTGAAATTTTTCGGTTTTGGAGGGCAATTGATCTCACCTTTTCATAAGTAAAAAGACACCTTGGGAAACAAAATGACTTATTTTTTATTTTAATCAATTAATTTTTGTGGTATACATTTTTTTGTAACTGAGATTTTTTAAATAATTTTTGAAATAACTAACTATAAGCATAGTCGAACCATCTTACTCCCTAATTCATGCTATTATTATTATTATTATTATTATTATTATTATTATTATTATTATTATTATTATCACTTACCCGGAACCCACCTAAAATAGTAGGTCCACCATGTTCCCCGTAACATGGCACAAACGGCGAGGTGGAACTACCCGTAAGGGTCTCCCCACCATTAAAAGCCATACGCTTATTATTATATTCATGCTATAAGTGAGTAAAAATAATAATTTGAATAGAAATACAGTGTCAGTTTTGGTATTAGAAAAAACTATCTGTTTGATCAAATAAAAATTTAATTTTCTTCCCCAATGTGACATTTATGAAATAGTAATCAAAAGTTTTAAATAGCATAATATAGTTAAAATCAATCGCCCCCCTAACCCCAAAAATTTCAAATTTTTGCACTCCCATATTTCACAAAATAATTGATGAAAATAAAACTCCCACAGAAATAAGATATCATTTTGATACCTTAATCATATTTATCCAATACAAGAAACTTCTAACAAAATGTTAAATTATTTAATAGAATATTGATAATGTACTTCTACATTCCATTTTAAGAAAGACAATTAAATACTATTGTAGCTTGGTGATCAGATAAATTCCTTTGATAAAACTGTTAGATCATTTAAAATATCTACAATAAGTGGAAGTCGTACAGATATGTTGAGCATTTTGTATTATGCATAAAATTGGTGAAATGATGAATCATGCCGAAGACATATCAAATTTTGTCCATCCAAGATAATTTGTAGGCCAAAGCATCTTTCAGCACAGTTAAAAGATCGCATCGACATCGCTCACTATGTCATAAGAAGCTTTAATCAATTTAACGTTTCTTCCTGCAACTTCGGCTGCTCTGCAAAAACTCAATATCTTGTCCAAGGATGCATCTTCTCTAAATAATCGCTCTTGTAGCTCGTTATTTCTTACACCAAACACAATCAATGCTTTCAGTAGCCTGTTCTCTTGTTCTTCGAAATTGCAAGGTTTAATTAGATTTTTTAATTCAGCATAAAATTGATCAAATGTTTCATCAATACTTTGCTTTCTTTTTAAAAGTTTGAAAATGTTCATAGTTACATTTTTCTTTGGCACACAATGCTTTTCTAAAGTGTCTATCACATATTCTACACTTTCCGTTGCTAACTCATCTTTTATTGAATTGTATAGCTTCAGACCATCACTACCCAAAAGATTTTTCAATCTGGCAAGTTGAACTGCTTTACTTTCCTTGTCTGTTTTTGTTGCAACAAAATATATCGAAAATTCTTCTTTAAATCTTTCAAAATTGTCCGCTACATTACCATCAAGGTAAAGTGCACTAGGCTTATTAAACTCCATTGAGAATTTATGGAAGGTAACAGTTTATGCACAAAATTAAAAAAACAAACTTCATTAAAATACTTACAACATCTATCCGACTGCGCCATGATATGTTATTGAAATAATTAATAAAAATATTACACTCTCTTGGAAATAGAAGTTGTTGCTTTTATTAACAGCATTCGATGCAATAAGTTGTTATTTTACAATATTTGAAAACATATGATTATTATAAAACATATGTAGTTTTATAATCATCTCAATCAGATACAATAATAATATAAAGAGGTTATTTTTTGGAAATACCGTATTGATTATTTTTAGTAAAGAGAATAATTATGTAATCTTGGTTCATTTCGTTTTCATTTTATTTAACTTATTTATCAAATATTTTTTATTTTTTGTATTTATTTATGAAATACCAAGCATACAAAAGCAGGACATCCAAGAAATGAAAACTATTAAAATACAATAACTAAAATTAAATATTATTTAAAAGTAAAATCCATAACTATTTTAAAATATTAGTAGTACTGTACTGCATGTAAAGATGAAACCCCCTTCCAACTATGGTTGGCCACGTACTAGGGAGGGGTTATCATAATATTAGGGTGTGAGGAAGAAGGAGAAGAAAGGAAAGGTTGGAGGAGTTAATGGGCGAAAAGGTGATCTGAAAATGTCCAAAAGCAAATCCAGTAAGCAAACAAAAAAGAGAACTGTTATTTTTCCAAAATTAAAGAACAGAAAATTAGTTGCTCTTGATACAATAATTGCTGATTTTGTTTATAATTTTAGTATGTATGTATATTAGCTGTCTCCTAATTGATTCAATATTGGTTTTATAGATCTGAAGTTTACTTGAATTTTTTCTCAAACTGTTTTGCCTGCTGACAATATTATTGGCGTAAGGGAAAGTAGTTTTGTTCTTATAATTATGTCGTACTTTACTACATTCATAATGCTCAGTTGTCTGACAGTAATTACCGGAAATTCAGTAAATATAGTTGGATATAGTTTAGGTTTATTCAAAATTGTTTTAATTATTAATTTCTGCATTATGAAGAGTTCCTCAAGATGACAATTGTAGCAGCCTCCCCAAACTGTATCATATTTTATGAAAGATGCTATACTGAATTATGGATTATGAAAGAGCGTAATATAATAGTTTAAGTATTTTTTTAATATACAGAATTTTTTTTAGCTTCATAGAATTTTAAATAAAAGATGTAATATAAATAAATCACACATGCTATGAAAACAGTAGAAAAAACAATAATTTGCAGAGCAAGTTTAATTCCTTGGGTTACTAGATTCGACTTCTTTCAAGTATAATTACCCTTGGAGAAGGTTTTCATTTTAGGAATGGTGGGGGGGGGGGGGGCGTAATGGAGAAGAAAAGGAAAGAAATTGTTAAGGATTTATGTAGATTAATACTCTGATGTGTTTAGGTATAATTTTTGTTTAACTATATAATGTATTGTTGTTAAGTAACCAAGTGAAAATCAGTATTGTATACAATCAAAATATTAATCAATATTGGAAAGTGATAGCCATGAGCCGTAGCAAAAATCTGTTCAATGAGATAGAGATAGGTTACGTTCTCATGAACACTGTTCTCTGCTGAAAATCACTTCCCGGTGGTTCGGAACCCACCTAAAACTGTAGGTCCAACTCATAAATCACCATCATTCAACTCATTACCCACGCACAGGTCTCAGACCTATGTGGGCTTCATCCTCAAACAAACAAACAAACAAACAAACTCTGTTTTAACAAGGTTAGTAGACTTTTGTGTTTTTCTCGGTTGACCTTGATTGCATTTGTAAGGGTGACCGATTAGATTGGCCAGCAAAAAAGACTGTTCACTGCTGTAAAATCATTTCCAGGTGGTTCGGAACCCACCTAAAACTGTAGGTCCAACTCATCAATCACCATCATCCAATTCATTACACACGCACAGGTCTCAGACCTATGTGTGTTTCATCCTCCAAACAAAAAAATACCCACCAAGTTTGAACAACAGGAGAATAAATTGCTCGATTGATCGAATCCTTAAATATTATTGGATACATTTGAGTGTTGAAAATTGAGTTTCAAAAATTAAAACATTTTTTTTTATCGCATATTTATTTTCCAGGTGCAACCGAACTCCTACAAATAATGGAAACTCGTACAGCTGCCAGCAACGTTTCTTCTATCCTCAAATCGGGGGCGGCAGATCCTTCACTGCTAGTCCTTCAACCGCCCCACCATCACCACCCCCATCACAGACAACCGCCTCCCGAGTTTGCAGACACGGGGGCGGTAAACGCAGCAGTTCCCAAACCGCCGCCGCCACCTAAAACACCCAAACCGCCCGAACTGAAAACCGCCGAAACGCAACCGCTTCTACCGCCTCCGCATGGCAGTATACAGCTGATTAATACTAACCCGGGGGTGGCTATGGGGGGCGGCACTCTGTCAAGAAAACAAGTGAAAACTATGGATGAACTGAGGGTGTGACAGGTGGGTTTTAATTTGCCCGAATAATGAACTAAGTGAAAAAAGGGGAATAATCGGTGAAAACACGTTATTTTGAGACATGAAACTTGGGTAAAGTGTGAGAGTCGACTAGCAATCGAACCTATGAACTAAGAGTCTACGAAACAGGAAATAAACCTTAGAAAAGAGGGGGAAATTGGTGAAAAATGGTATTTTCAAGCTTAAAACTTGTGCTTTTATTGAGAAACAGTTTGGAAATTGGCTAGGTATTGTAACGAACCTACGAACCATAAAGCTGAGTGGAATTGAGCAGTAAAAAACGTTATTTTCAAGCATGAAGCTTGTGCGTTGTTGTATAATGTGCGACAGGAAGGGTAAAAGTGGGTCAGGAATCGAACCTGTGACAAAAGGGGTTGAAAGTGTGTATCTATCCTGGAAAAACTTGGGGCTCGCCTTATGTGAATCGTGAGGAAAATTTGGGAAAAGTGTCCACGCTAGCATGGAGTCAAACCTAGGGCAAACGGGTTGGAAGGGTGAATCTATCCTACTAAACCTTTGGGTTCACCTTATTTGAATCGTGAATAAAATTGTAAAAACTGTTTTCCAAGCTTTAAGCTTGTGCGTTGTTGGGAAATGAGCGTCGGAAAAGTATCGAACTTGCCCGAAAGTTGAACCTGGGTTAGTAAGGTTTATACGACGATAATTTGAGGCCCCTTATCTAAATTATGGAACTGAGTGAGAACGATGGGAAAACCCTTTATTTCCTAAATTTTAACTTGTGATTTATTGGGTAAAGTGCGTCTAAAAAACTTTGACGTAGCCTAGAATTGAACCTGAAGACGACCGTGCTCTAGAAGGGTGGATGTATCCATAAATTTGGGCTCACTGAATCACTGTACCTTGATATTCAGTGAAAATGAACGAATCTACTGAACTGTTTGAGTTGGATTTGAAAAATGTCGAATCTTACCAGGAATCAAACCTCAACGAACAGGCTAGTAGGATGAACCTCAAACAAATTCAAATCGTGTACATAGATTGATAATGACGTTAAGAAAATGCCAGACCTACCCAGAAATGAGCCCATAAAAAAGTTTCGAGTCCTACAGAAGTTTGACGCTGTGGGTAGGTGAAGGGAGTAATAGAAAAAATTGGTCGGACTTTGCCAGGAACTGAACGGAATTCAGGACGTCAGGAATAATCAACGGATTTGTATCAGGAACGCTGACTACTACACAACATTTGTTGAATAAGAAAAACAGCGGGTATTGCTATCAGGTGATTTTTTATTTGTTTTCGTATACATTCTTTTTTGTTGTATTTCTTTCTTTCTATTTTTTGCATTATTATTTTTATTTATTGCATTATTATTTTAGTTTTTATATCCTACATTCTTTTATACATCCTTTCATTTCTCATATTATATTTTATATTCTCATCAATCAGATTATCATTTCTCATAGTAGGCTATAATTTCAGATATAAGGATATTTTCCATCAAAGACCCAATCAAAGGCACCAATTCTAAAGGCTGGGCTTTATTATTATTTTTGTCGATTCATATTATTTTTAGAATTACTCTATCATTTAGGCCTATTATTTTTTATTTATTCATATATTCCCTTATATTTATTTTGATTTCTTGGATCTATCTGGAGAAGAGCTGTCTCCTATTGAGTATTTATTAAGTGTATGAAAGACAAATTCAAAATGAATCTCATTCTTGAGATCTTCTGTTCATTTCGATTTTTACCATTAATTTATGAGTTGTGTAAGGTCAGAAGACTTAATTCACCCCAAATAACTCCAATTCACCTAAAATGGCCTGTAAATAAAACTTTTCAATTTGATTAGAGTCTATTATGTAGTCCAAAAATTTCAAAAATAAGTCTATTAAAATCAAAAGAGTGGATATGTTTTAATTTTGAAGACATTGTCATTCTTCAAAATTCATTTTGAGATTTTTATCATTCATTTATGAGTTTTGAAACGTCAAAAGACTCGATTCACCCGAATAAACTCCAATCTACTTAAAATGGCATGTAATTGAAATTTCCCAATTTGGATAGTTCTGTCCAAAAAGTGCAAAAATAAGTCTCAATTAGAATCAAAAGAGAGGAAATGTAATTTTTTAGACATTGTCTTTTTTCAACATCGAATAAACAGAAGGGAATTTTGCACAGAGCTGACTCCTTGTGTTTTCAAAGTAGAAGTTATGATAGTAGATCAACAAATGCTGAAGAATAGAACTTTATTTTTATCTAATATCAAAGCTGATACTTTATTCATATTTAAATTACGAATTTTACTCACTTATGCTTAAATCATAATTTAAATAGGAATAAATTGTCAATTTGGATATTAAACTGTTCATAAAGTATTGTTCATGGTATATATTGTCAGTTTTGATATTAGACTGTTCATCAAGTAACTACTGTTCATGGAAAATATCTAAGAACTATTTTTATTTTTGGCCAATTCGTCTTCTTCTTTGTCTTCTTTCTAGTCTTATTCTATCTTTTGGGCTATTTTAGTTAATTCATCTCATTGTAGTCTTGTTTTTCCATTTAAGCTATTATTTCTTATTTATGAGTTTCCCTATATTTCTTATTATTTTTAATCAATTTTAATATTCTTAATAGATGCATGAACAAAACTAAGGGACGGATTAATAAGCTACGGTAGCCAAACCTGTGCAGAGAACTACTTATCGAAAATATAAGGCATTATCAACAGATCAGAACAAAAGAATAGGACTTTAAATTATGTCCAGGTATGTATAATTTTATTATTTTTTATAAATTTATGTTTTATACTCATTCAATATTTAATTTCTGTTTATTTTATGTTTAATTAATCATATTCGATCCAGACGTAACAAGAAACATGGCAAAACATTTACAGACAATATTTGCAGAATGAATCAAATCCAAGACCAGAATTAACATTTTTATACGGTGATTTTTATTTTAGGCTTTCTTCTGTTTCTCTTGTGATTTGATGATATAGATAACTGCAAAGCAAACCTGATAAACATAGTGGGAACAAGAAACGTCGAAAGTGCTGTGACATTGTTTGTAGACTAGAATCTGTGATTTTATCTTGTTCAAATCTGTCTCAAAATTATATTTTTCCTACAGTGACCCGAAAAAGTGCTTATTTTTGCACTAAATGTAGCATGCAAAATAGTCTATTCCTGCACCAGTGCGGGAAAGTACTTTTCCGCACTCCAGATTTGCAACCTAACAACACAAAATAGTGAGCATGTAATATGCAGGTTCCCTATTCTGCATTCAAAAATAGGTTGGCTACTCTGCTTCAGCTGCGAAATAGTTGTTGTAGTTGTTGTTGATGAAATCGATTTGATTCGAAGATAGGTTATGTATGCCCTGTTTTGTTCTGTTTAAATTACTTTATACATTACTGTAGGAAAATTTTAATGTGTAATACGAGCGCAAAATATTGTTTCTGCACTTGAGAAACTTTTTTCACTCGCCTTCGTCTTGTGAAAAAAACTGTTTCTCTCGATGCAGAAAAACGCTATTTTACACTCTAGTTACACAAATAGCTATTATCAGTTCTTTACCAATAATTTTAGGAGTTGAAGAAATCACCCCAATATAATCAAATCAAATATAGGCTATTGAAACGAGCCAAACTAAATTTAATGAAAATGTTAATTATTATTATTCCTTTGATAAACCAAAAGTATTATGGAAAAATGAACCCTAAACCTAAAACGAATAGAATTTATGAAATCAAATTAAATTTAATAAGAATTATAATCGATTTTTGGGGTATTTTCCCAGGTTGTATATTTCCATGATATGGGGCACACCGTTGTGTTATTAAATGGATTAGTTCATCTTCAAAATATTCTACAGAAAGAATATTTTATAGCTACACAAAAAATGATTTTGAAGGAACTGACAATTTAACAAACTGACAAATGTACAATATATTTGCAATTTAATTAATAGCACTTTGAGGAATTCAAAGCTAATAAATTATGTTCTGTACATTTGTCAGTTTGTTAGATTGTCAGTTCAATCAAAACCACCTTGTGATATACGAGCCGATATGGCCAAGTCTAAAATGAGAACTGCTATACAGAAGGGTCACTGTAGTCTAGTGGTTAAGGCACCCGACCGGCAATTGGAAGTCTGCGGTTCAATTCCCGGCGGTGACTGATATTTTTGTGTAGTAGCGCTCATCGATTTCCATCAGCTATTCAATGCTGTTGTCAATATCCGCCATTGCGGAATCTCTTCAGTATAATTAATTAATAGCACTTTGAGGAATTCAAAATTAATAAATTGTATTAAAAAAGTGTTAAAATTATTTCACTTAATGTTAAAGATTGTGCTCTTCTAAACAAAAAATAAATAGCTTGCATTAAAACTAACCCCATATGCCTAATTTATTATTATTTTCACTTACTAAAACTGATAAATTTTACTCACTAATAAATAGTATTGAGACAGGTTTGAACAATGAATAGAGGCGAACAGATCACAAAATATTAAATGTGAAATGGACAAAAAACTGTAAAATGTTTTCAGTTTAAGGAAACGAATCGATTGGTTTTCCTAGTGATGGTGGCTCAAAAAAACAATATCATAGAAAATGAACAATTAGGTAGTACATAAATGAATGGGAATGTTCCAATCGATGATAAAAATTATTGTTAATATAATTGTAATTGTAAATTGAAAGACTTCAACCAAATAAAAACGCTGATAGATATTATTACAAAAATGTATTATTTGATTCTGTAGTTCAATATTACATTTTCACTCATTATTTTAATCTGACGCTGTATTTGTATTATTTAAATTATGATTTTTACTCACTATGCTGGAGATATAATTATATAATGGAGGGATGCATTTCACTTCTGAAGAGAAGCTTTGTCAGATTAGGTTAGGTGAAAATAATATTTTTATAGAAATACAGTGTCAGTTTTGGATTGTTCATCAAGTATTTCGTCATGGAAAACATCACAGATTTACATTTTCACTTGATATTTTAATCTAACATCAAAACTGACACTGTATTTCTATTTAAGTTATGATTTTTACTCACTTATACTGGAGATAATGGAGGGATGCATTTCACTTCTGAAGATAATCTTCGTCAGGATAGGTGGAAATAATATTTTAATAGAAATACAGTGTCTGCTTTGGTTTGTTCATCAAGTATTTCGTCATGGAAAACATCGCAGATTTACATTTTCACTTGATATTTTAATCTAATATCAAAACTGGCACTATATTTCTATTTAAATTATGATTTTCACTCACTTATACTGAATGAGTACTGGAGGAATTCATTTCATTTCTAAAGAGAGGCTGATGAAGCTTCTCTTTAGAAGAGAAATGGATTCCTCCAGTATCTCCAGTATAAGTGAGTAAAAATCATAATTTAAATAGGAATAGTGTCAGTTTTGATGTTAGATTGTTCATCAAATATTTCGTCATGGTAAACGTCACAGATAATATTTTAACATGTTTAATAGTTGTTTAAAATACTCAACTGGTGAATTTAACACCTACTTATTCATGTGATAGCTATTTCGCATTAACTTTTTATTTTAAATTCATGGCTCGAAAACGTTTGGCCAAAAGTGAGTAGAATTATTATTTATTCTCAATTTAAATTGACTGCTAGTCGTTGTATTTACAATAAAAAGTTAATAAGAACAACGCAGATCGTTATGGAACAAGAAATCAAACAATTTATTTCGCATTTTTGTTATGCTTCTTCCAATCTTGGGAATAATCCCAATTTTCAAAACCTGATTCAGTAGACCTTCAACCATGTCTGAGGAAGCATTATAACAATTCGAAATATATTTTACATGAATAAGTAACTATTAAATTCACCAGAAGAGTATTTTCAGCAATTAGTTATGTTTAAAACGTATTTCCATGATTCAACCTGTCAATAATTATTGACAACTTTTCGTGTTTGAATTCAAAACTGATTTAGATATTGTTGGATTTCTGTCAAGATTAAAGAGATATGGCTGTGAATTGTTGAAAAATTAACATAGGCCTTCAATTTTTAAGAAATATTTACATTATTTTTACACAATTACAACTTGATGTATTCTATTTGCTACAATAATTTTAATCCAATATAAAAACGGACACTGTATTTCTATTTGAATTATAATTTTTACTGACTCATACTAGAGGGGAGCATTTCACTTCTAAAGAGAAGCTTCGTCAGCATGTCACATTCTTTTAGAAGCCTCTCTTTATAAGCGAAATGCACCCCTCCAGTATAAGTGAGTAAAAATTATAATTCAAATAGAAATACAGTTTTATGGTGAATTCATCGATTTGCAGTCAATTTTAATTGAGAATAAATAATATTTTTACTCACTTTTGGCCAAGCGTTTTCGAGTCATGGAGACTCATCTTCAAAGATGAGTCTCCATGGTTCGAAAGCTTTGGCCAAAAGTTAGTAAAAGTATTATTTATTCTCAATTTAAATTGACTGCAAGTCGTTGAATTTACCATAAAAAGTTGATATTAACAACGCAGATCGTTATGGAGCTAGAAATCCAGAAATACAGTGTCAGTTTTGATATATATATTTCGGTTCATCAAGTAGTTCGTGATGGAAAACATCACAGAGAATAATTTTAATGCAACGTTAATGACTTTCGTTTCCTTCGTTATTAATCTTTGAAAAAATTCCTTCTCAAGTATTCGGTTCTTCTCAAAGACATTAGTGATATGTTGATATTGGTGATGAAGTTATTAGTTTCATACTCAGCTATTGTTACCAGTATTTAGTGTGGTACTCACTGGTATCAGTTTTTTCTCAAAAGTTTATTTTGACCCTCCTGAAGTCTTTCTAAAACGTTGGTAAGGCTGGTCATTCAATACCGTAATCAAATTTGAGAAGCAGTGAATCTTTCACTAAGCTAGAACTGATAGTTCAGTAGCCTATTTGGCCATTATAATGATTATATTATTCTCTTGTTTTTTTTTGGCAAGTAACTATTAAGCTTGCTTAGGGTTCTATTACTACATACCGTTACCACAGAAAATATGTAACTTCAAATATAGTAACTTTTTACAGTAAATTCAACGACTTGAAGTCAATTTTGATTGATTTTTTGGCCTTTGAAGATGAGTCTCAATGACTCAAAAACGTTTGGCCAAAAAGAGGAGTAGAAATATTACTTATTCACGATTAAAACTGACTGCAAGTCGTTGAATTTACTGTAAAATGTTAATATTAAAAACGCAGATCGTTATGGAACAAAAAATCCAATCCAAAATTAAATTGTCTATTGCATTGAAAGAACATCTCCAAAACATAATATGACTCAATATTTTTTAGAATAATTTTATAAGAGCTTAAAGTATAGCTAACATAGATATTTTCCATATTCTATGAAAGGATTGACACTTATGATTGATTATCTTTCACTTTTAAAGATTACAGAAAATATATTGATGGAATCACATCCTGTCAATATTCAATTATTAATAGTCAATGAATACAAACGTTGATATTTTAAAACCTCATATAACTATATTTATTGTACTCTGAATTAGCTTACATTTATATTTAAAACAATAACAAATATAGTTTTTGAGGAAATTTGATGATTGGTAGTAACCAAAAATTTTCTTGTAACTGTTGTCAATTCCCAGATGAAGTTTCCAGTAGGCTCCCAATTACATAATAGGATTGAATGAGAATTCGGAAATACTATTTATCTACGACCATGTCATAATGTATAAATTACAGTTTCACAATTGATGTCAAAACAGCTGTCTTTTCGAAATGCTTTTTGAGACCCGTTGCATAAAGAGCTCATTATAGTACAGGTTCTACATTATAACACGGGTTCTGGACCAATCAGAAGCATTTTTGATGGAATCAATATTGTGAAACTATCAGCTGATTTGATCAAACTGCTACACCAGCTGCTTTAACCTAACAATCTACTATAACTTCTCATATTTGAGATGAGAGGTTAGGTATCTCTGACAGTCAAAGGTAAAATGTAATTGTTTTAATTAAATGTATACTAGTGGTCGTAGATAAAATAGTGTATGCAACGATTTTATTTGCCCATTAAGGCACTCGTGAGATATTTATAACACTCGCATTCGCTCGTGTTATAACTTACATCTAACTCGTGCCTTAATAAGGGTCAAAATAAAATCGTTGCATAAACTACCATAACGTTAATCAATTATCAATTTGACTTTCAATCAAGAAAAAATGACTTATGGAAAAATTAGTAAAATTTGTGTGTTTTTACAATTAAAATTACAAATAAGGTACAGTTACTGTAGCTTCATCATTATAAAGAAGCTATAATTTTATGCGTATACCTTTTATTAGTGAGGAGACCCTCACGGGTAGTTCCACCTTTTCGTTTTAGCCATGTCATTGCAGTGGCAATCCAGAAAATGTTTTTGGGGTTTGCTACTGATGATGGGGGGGGGGGGGGTAGAGGAACAAGTATTGTGAAAGCTTTTGAATTTTTCATAATCAATCATACCCGAACTATAACTATTCATATGATTGGGAAATAAAAAATAGCTTTACTAGTGCGTTGAACGGTTGAACCATATCGGCGATAAAATTAACTTAAATTTAAAGTATATTGGAAAACTTTGATTAAATTATGGCTGAATCTGGTGTGTTCAACAGTTTGTCAAGGAACATAGACCTATTATTATTCCGGTATTACGGTCATATTATTCAATTTTTAAGAATGAAAATCAATTTGGGAGCTTTAATAAGATACAAATTTTTCAATTAACTAATGTTTCATCTAGTTTTAATAGATAAACTTTGTGTGAATTCCACACTGTAAAAAGAGATGTTTTTCTAAAATTTTTATCTGACGATTAGTTTTTCTCTTATAGAAATATGGGATCTAATGTTACAATTGAAGACTTAGTAGTGGAATTAGGTCATTCTTGCTATAATGAATATTTTACGAGCTTCAAACTGGAGGTTTGATTGGAAAAAAATTACACTCTGGAGGTTTTGGGGGGGCTTCAGCCCGAAAGCCCCCCCCCCCCCCCCCCCGTAAATCCGCCACTTGTTATGAGGAATGGAACATGGAAGAACTAAAATTTTAGAAACTCTGGGTAAGTAATAAAAGACGGATAACGGAGATTCATAGCTTGTGGCACAAAAGGGGACTTGTTCCATTATATGATGATATATGCATTGAGGTCAAGCATGAATATGATTTTTTAAATTATCTAAATTAAAAACTTTGGTATCCATCTGATACTAATCTTCTATATAGATATTCAGAACCACCAAGGACAAAATTTAGGAGAATATATGGCACCAAAGTCATTAAAACTAAGTCATTAAACTACACTGTTTCTATTAACCTTGATATGGCACTACATATAATGCAAATAACAAAAAACACTCAATTTAAATATCTATAATCATTTATTCAGACCAATATACAGTTTTTCATTACCAAATAAAGGAATAACATTCTGCATTATATCTATATACTACACTTAAATTCTAACTTATATCTAATATTTCTGCATTATTGATGTTCATCATCAATTTTACACTGTGTTTTATATGCGGTATCAATAAATCTACATCACAATGTCCTAACTAGAAAAGATTTTAATGCATTTCCTTAAATTTAGGTAATTTCTTATCCACTTTGTACTTTGGTATGATTTTTTTTAGTAAAATTGGGATTTTGTGTGGATAAAAATGTGGTTTTCAACAAACAATTGAGAAAGGTGCAATATTCAAAAAAATCAAGAATTTTTTTCAATTTATGAATGAAAAGCGGCGGGCCGCTTAGCGCAGTTGGTTGGGGCATCGCAACTTCAGCTTGCTGTCGTGGGTTCGAATCCCGCTCCACCGTCAGGATGTGTAATCATTCACCTCATCCCCCTCGCACAAGTCTCAGACTTATGTGGGCTTCATCAGCAATAAAAAAAAGAACTTGCGTAGCCTAATATGTTTGATAAATAATGCAGATAAATTAATGTTGCGTTTAAGAATAAACAATTTTGTTAATCTATCAGATTGGAAAATTCTACAATAACATATTTAAACGTTCCAGTTCTAAACAAGGAAAATATTAAATTCAAAATACTTATATACCTACAGTATACAATATCAGAATGACATATTTTCTCCAATATTTCAATAATATTATAAGCAATAGTTGTCAAATTGAGGATGCAATCTTAATTTATTATTTTAAAAGTGAGATATTTATTAGAGCTTACTGATGGAATTCAAATCAAATATTTTCATAAATTAAATCCATTCGATACTGTAATTGATAATATTTAACATAAATACAGAAGTTGATAATTTCCAAGTTAGAAATTATAAGTTATAGCTTTTTACCGTTCTGTAATATGAATTATTATGATTGATTGCTAGTATTTGATCAGTAAAAATACTAATGATTGATTAGTAATCACTGATAAAATTATCTAACAAATACTATTTATAATTAACGAATACTAATAATCTATTACAATGCAGAATAAGATTCTACAAACTCAAATCATTGCTTATTAGCATAAAAGAGAGCCAGAGACACCATTAAAAAATTTAAACAAATTTACGCTAAATTTTACGCTAATTCCAATTTGTCCACTCTTTGTCTCCATAGTGTCTTGAATTTAGATCAAGGGGGAGCATAGAGTGATTAGGTTAGAATTAACGTTATCGTTAGCGTAATAATGTTGTTTGTTCAATATAATCCTTAGAAAAAACTGAAAAGATGACTGAATGTGAATGAATATTTTAAAAGTCAGGTGAATTTTTTGAAATATTCTTATTAAATCTAAACACAATTGTCTCTCTCCTTTGATTGTTTATGCAGATTTCAAGAACATTTCGAGGTTAATGTGCTTCAGAAGCTGGTTTGCAATTTTTTTGAAAACTGCCGCTAATTTGGTTTTAAGTTGTGGCATCATTATCCTCAGGACTTCTTCGCCGTTTTCCCTCAGGAAAAGGTTGATGGCTTCATCTGGAAAATGAGGCAGGTGAGTAATATTGATAGCAAAACGAATTATAAAGTTTCTAAAATTAGAGAATATGATAAAAAATTAAGAGTTATAAATTACTAACATTGTTAGAGTTTGCACAAAACTACACTAATGCTCTAGTCTGACCACTCTATGTTTCTGCATGCTCTAAATGCAAGATGCAGTAGAGCGATCTGACACATAGAGTTATCAGGTTGCAATTAGTGTTATTTTTGCTCAAACTCTCTATTATTATTATCTCCCATGCGAGGGTGAAAATTCACAAAATTAGATTAAAAGAAAAAAATGTCATTAGTGACGCAAATATTTTCACTTTATAGAAGAAATATGCTAGCTGTTTACAGATATTCATATATTTTTTTTTTTTAACTGTAGTGGAATGTCAGTTTAAGCAATCTTGAAGCAGATAAGATAAGACACGAGTGTTTGACCTTTTTCTGTAAGCAAGGGCGGTTCCAAAGGGGGGGTCATGACCCCCAAAATCAGATTTTACTGGTGAAGGGGCGGTAAGGAGGGTCAATCTTGCAAAAAAGTCAACAAAAAACCTAGTTGTGACCCCCCACTCCAAACTGAGGGACCGCTCCTGTCTGTAAGGGTGACCGTTTGGTTTGGTCAGCAAAAAATACTGTTCTCTGCTGTAAAATCATATCCTGGTGGTTCGGAACCCTTCTAAAACTGTACGTACAATCATCATCATCCAACTCATTGCCCACACACAGATTTTGGATCTAATAAGTGGGCTTCATCCAACATAAAAATCTACCATTAAAACCAACACTGTATTCATGTAAATGCTTCAATGAAGATTGACTGATGAAGATTCTCTACATGAGCAAAACTGCATTATATTATGGTATCAATTATCTCAGTGATTGGAAACAACAAAAACCACTCAGAAATAATGTGGTGTGGACCTAAGTTTTAATCGTAAATTATTCATAATGAATAAGACGAAGTTGTCTCAACCACATTTATTGAAAACCGTGAGATAACTTACTAGTCTCGGTTGGAATTTGTTTGTTATTATTCTTAACTTATTGTTATTGTTAACTTATTGCAGTCAAATTGACTGCAAGTCGTTGAATTTACAATAAAAAGTTAATATTAACAATGGAGATCGTTATGAAACAAAAAATCCAAGAATATCTTATAATTGATTATGAATATCTTTCAGAATACCATCTTCGCAAAGAAAGTAAATTATAAGTAAAAATAAGTACAGTTATTACCATTTTTCAAAAAGTTTCGAGGCTTTTCTTCACATAAGATATATAAAACTCCAGTATTATTCTTTCAAGTTTCTAAAAGCCAATCGTATAGTAACGCAGTCAATTGTCGAGCTCCATAACTTTTTGTGGAGCACCTAAAAAACTCAACAAATTGAAGTGTGGATGAGGTCCAATTTATTGAACCCAATCAATAGAATTAAATTTGAATACATCCTCTCTTTCATCTGCAAAGTACGAACTACTTATTTCTGAGGTTCACATAAAATAATTACAGGACAGCCTTGAAGCTTACAACATTCTTCTCCACATAGTGCAATATAACACTATTAATGTAGGTCCTAAAATTCAAGTCGAATCCACTCGTTAAAAACTTGATTTAATTATTTTTTGACTATACGTTATTGCAAAAAAGTTACAGATTTTTGCTATGCTTCTAATTTAAGTTACTCACTCAGAATCCTGTTATTGTTGAAAATATTCTTGACAGCCATATTTGCTTGTGTAATTTTGAGATCAATTTCCATTTTGTCAGCATTGTACCAGTTCAGATTATCCTTCTCGAAATGAGATACAGCCACACGTACCAGAGCATACACATCAGCTAGAACAGGAATAAGTACACCTAGTATTAATTGATTAAAAAACCAACTATTAAATCTATTGATTTAAGTTTCATTTAAAAGTCGAAAATTGGCGAAAAGGCTGTTGATCAAATTATTCGACTCAATCATTAATAACTGGATAACATAACTCAAGTAATATTCCCTAATTGGAATTTATTTAATTTATATCAACCGCAATACAAGACAATATCTAGAAACAATCGTAAGATTTTTCAAATTTACCGCTCTACCGTGACAGAAGATGGCAGCTACTATCTGGTTTGTGTGATCGTATAATGAAGAATTATTGTTTATGAATAGAGTTATCAAAAATACAATACTTCAATTCAATAGAATTAAATTACTGTAATAGTGATATCTGTCGTATTCTCATAATAATTATAGTTGAATAGCAATCACATCGACTCCCGTACACTGGATGACCTTCAAGTCAGCTGGTTCTGAGTTGATTATGATCATGACAACTATCCTAACCTTCAAAAAGTGAATTCGTTCAAACCATAGATCGTTACTTAACTACTCTTCACAATTTGCCTTATCATACGGAAAATGACTGTGTTACATTTCAAGATATTCGCGAATAATAGTGAATCGTGGGACAATTTATTTTTATACTGTTCAGAGGACTTGTATTCTCGCATTGAAGGAAATGTGTGTAAGCCGGTTACCAAAAAATTTCTTTCCACTACCGTTGCTTATCAGAGGTTTCCCAAAACTTCTGTTGCTATATACAAAGTTGGATCTTCAATAAGTTCTTCAGCTATAGAAAAATTGGACGATTCAAGGTTTCGTTGCATTTCGTCGTCGTTAATGAAAGATTCTGGTGATATGAGTGACAATGATCAAACATTTTTTACCATGTTAAATAAGTTTGCATCTCTGCTGAACGTAAGTAGGAAATCGAAAAATAATCCAACGCTCATAATGTCTGGATATTTTATGTCTCAATTTTTTCGAACTCTTGTTTATTCCCTTGAATATCGAAGACTTGTGATTGGGAACTTTGTGTTGGATAGAAACATTCATTGCAATAGTCAGGAGTGTTATAGAGTGAATGTCAAGTTGAATAAGGTTGATAGTTTTATCGATCATAAGTGGTTTGAAAGGATAGAAAGACTGTATATTGAACGAAGGGAATTGGATAATATTATGTCGTGGTTGTCCACTTTGGGAGGTGGATTCTCAGCTCTAGGGGAATATCAACCTGCCTTTGCTTATAAAGCTGGACAAATATCCTGTGATCAATTGAAACTTGCTTTAAGATTGGGTGACGATTTAGTAGTCGCAAGGTGTAAGCTGTTTTTTTCTTTGAGTCTCATTCAAAGAGGCTACTTGAAACTAGCTCGGAAAATAATTGAAGAACAGTTCAAATTTGCAAACAGTCACATTGTTTACGATCAAAGGCTAGTCAATATGTGCAAAGGAATTTGGGTCAAATTGAGATATGAGCATAGGTTAAGGTGTTATCGAAAGCGAATAAAATGAAACTTGAATCATGTGTGACTCATTTTATCTTGTACCTAAAGTTAGTGCGTCATTTATCATTGAAAATCAGGGGTGAAGCCAGGTGGGGGTTTGAATGGACTATAAAAATATTTCAGGCAAGTCATCTGAAAAAAGCTTTTCCTCTCCCATAATTGGCACAAATACAATTGCAGTATTACTTTTTTCACTGACAAGTAGTAGTCGACAGATAGAATTTTTTGTTTGTATATTCCTCCTGGTGACTCTAGAGTATAGGAGTTGTCTAAAAATACCTTACAAATTGAGCTCCCACTATAATTATTCCCGTTTTAATTATTCAAAATTATCGATTTTCCAGAAAATTGACCTAAATTTCAAAAAATAACAATACTTATCCAAGAAATAGAGGACGCTAGTATCAAATTCTTGCAAATTGAGTTTTCTTGAAAAAAGGCATGAGTGGCTTTTTCTGAAAGACGCTTAGTTTGGTCTCAAGTTTGAATAAAACGAAAATGACTGGAAAATGTTATAGTTTTTCCAAAATGGTGGCCGAAGCACAGCTAGGATCCATGAGGAATGTTAGCAAGTTGTTATTCAGCATGTTTTTCTGGTTATATATACAGATTTTCAGCCGTTTTTTAATTTTTCTTTACTTTCTGCTAATTTATTTATTTATTACATTTGTCACAAAACATCATTTTTTGGGAATTTCCCATCTGACAGGTGACTTGTCAACTTAACCTAACATTACATTTCGTCAATAAGTATCACAGTATTACATCTTGCCAACTACATTTCATCGTAATATAATACAATTACATTTTGTGAACTACATGTCATTCTAATATAATACAATTAGTCAATTCATAAACATTCAGTCAATTTCATAACGTCTCACTATAATACAATATATATAACAATAAAATTATACCAGAAGTCTACTAAAAAATTGACTGGACTATAAGGGTGCTTGCCCAATAGCATCCGATACTCGAGGATAATCACCATCGTAAAATCAAATGCATGCTGTGTGGTGGTATGTGACAGATTGGAGCAGCGTGAATACCACCATTCCACAGCTTGTGTTTGATTTTGCGATGGTGATTATCATCGAGTAATGTGCAAACACTCTTAGAAGTGACATGTTTGTAACCATCACTCGAGGATAATTACCATCGCAAATTCTTGTGGAATGGCTTATGACGGATTACAGTAGCGTGAATACCATCATTTCACAGGTTGTGTTTTATTTTGCGATGGTGATTATCAACGAGCATCATGCCAGCACTATTAGATGTAACTGAAGTATATTTTTACTTACTGAAATCAGCATGGAATGTGCCGTTTCCACTAGCTGGCAAAATGATCAGAACTCCACTGCTGGTATATTTCGCATCAATTTTCATTTTTGGAAAATGAACCTTAGCTTCGACTGGTGACCCGTTCTTGCTAAGCCTGAAAAAAAATATAAAAACATGAAAAGAACAGTTGGTAGTAAGTCTAGGCCTATTTTACAAACCAATGATAAAATCCACGCATTTATAGGGATTCTTTGCCAATAATTCCATATCCCAACATATTTTAGTCAACTTTTTGGAGGTTCGTCATCAAAGTTAGCCAATTTCTCAAAATATTATGCTTTTATAATTTTTCGAACAGGAAATACCTGAAATTTACTATTTTACTTCTATTGAATAAATTGAATAATAAAGGAATATCACAAACAATACAGTATCAAAAAGCAACCACTACTACTTAATAGTGTTAAATGTTTCCAATAAGGTCCCTGTTACTGTTTAGTTGACATATTAAGGTCTCAATTTCAAAGGATTAATGCGTTAATACTAATTAATTCATCAGATTGAGATTAATTAAGGGAAAACAAATTGACATTACAGAATGTCAGAGAAAGGTCACAAACAATACTTTATCAAAAAGCAACCACTACTCCTTAACTTTTTTCCTTTTTCTGAGGATGAAGCCCACATAGGTCTGAGACCTGTGCGTGGGTAATGAGTTGGATGATGGTGATTTATGAGTTGGACCTACAGTTTTAGGTGGGTTCCGAACCACCGGGAAGTGATAATGTTATATAATGTTAAATGTTTCCGGTTAGACGCTGCTTAGTAGGTACACATATTAATGTCTCATTTTTAAAAGTTTAATTCGTCAATACCAATTAATTCAAAAAATTCAAATTACTTAGGAGAAAATCAAATTGGCATTATAGAATGTCAACGCCAGACCAGTCGAAAAATAATGTGAATTCTTGGATGTCTTGTTCCATAACGATCTGCGTTGTTAATATTGATTGCAAGTCGTTGAATTTACAATAAAAATTTAATTTGAAGTTATTTCTATATAAATGCTTCAAAAATCAAGATTAAAAAATTGCGAAGATAAATTTAAATAAAGAATGAATTTGCTAAATATTCTCTACTTAGTTCTTATCTCTGTTTATGAATAATTGTATCGAAGTTTTAATGCGTAAAATCCAAATTATTAAAATTTATATAATTGAGATTCATTAAGGAAAGAACAAAATTGATATTTACAAATAAATTTCATTTACTCTAGAACCAGTATGTGCATCATTTCATGCATAATCTTGAAACTATTGCAATCTTACGGTCTCTTACTTGAGTTTTTTTACTGTATAGTTGCTTGCGCCATAGATATCCAAGTTTTTAAGAGTGATTTTGTAGCCATTTGGTCCATTGGTCAGAGCCAGTGACAGCGAGTCTATCCTGAATGGTTCAACCTTGGGCATCTCAATTTCTGGAATACCTGTTTACAATAATAATACCGTATAAGTTTAGTTTTTTTTTTTGAAATGAGTATAAACATTTTAATAACTCATCAACAGTAAATTACTATATATTATTTATTTAACTAACATACAATCAATGTGAGTGCAAAACTGCTTTTCACAAAATTTCAAATTATAATCGAAATGTTAGGCTAGGTCTGTCACTAAAAATTACATCTTGAAGCACATTAATTCTCGAGCCTTTTTCAGAAAAAGAATATTAATAGAGTATGGAGTTGATAGTAGGGAAATAGTTGAATCACGAGCATTAAAAACTGCTTTTGGATGGGTGATCGTACAGCTATAACTTGATTTTATCATTTATCCGGTGGTTCGAAATCCACCTGAAATCGTAGGTCCACCATGTTTCTCATAACAAATCTCCAATGGTGATTTGGTGACAATGGTGGAACAAGGGACTATGCGTTGTGGTTTTCATCAATAAAAAGTCATACGTTTATTTATTTAGTTGGGAAAATATTCGAATTGTACTGCTATACTTATAAAGAAGTTTTTTACTATCATTAACATTGATGATTTGATATTCATAAGATTATTTTCAAGGCCTTGGTTCAAGATTTAGCGTAAAAAAGCTGCCAGTCCTCTCAGAACACTTTTGCAGTTTCTAACTTGAAATTGATAATAATAAAACAAAACTAGTTGAAATGCTTGAACTCCTGCTATTACAAGACGTTATCAGTTTTATTATCACTTACCAGGTGGTTCGGAATCCACCTAAAACTTCGGGTCCACTATTCATAACATAATTGTATCATTATTCACTTCATTACCCACGCACAAGTCTCAGACTCATGTTGGATTCATCACCAAGAAAAAATGCTATTAGATTATTGTACTTTTTTAGAAAACTGAATAAATAATATTTTATTGTAATAAATTATAACAACAATATATTATTTTATTGAGGAATTCATAATTTATTGTTATTTTCAACTATCACAAAATAATTATCCATTCGATTTTCGGTATATTGAATGTATATCAATTTATTGATGTACTGTATTCAATTTTGATAATATCAATTTTAACAGTCGTTTGTTTTTTTTAGATTACGTCTTGGAGACTCCAGTTGAGGAGTATAAATAAGTCAGATCAACTATATTATACAATCTTATACACTAGTTACCATAATTAATTACTATATCAATTAGTTTGTTGAGGTGAGGATTAATTTCGATGTTTGTGAAAGGAATAACTCTTGTACTTTATAAAAAGCTTTATAACTAAATATTTTTTCTATTGTTTTTCAAAAATATTTCTATATTTTCAAGACTTTAAAAACTGCGGTAGCTTTTTGTAGTCAGGTTATGGAAACATGGTGGATCTACAATTTTAGGTGGGTTCCGAACCACTGGGTGAGTCATTTTCAGTATATTTATCTGTTCTGAAACATTATATCTTACATAATAGAGGTAATTGAAAAGGGGGTTTTTCAAGGATGATGATGATAATGAGGAGAAACATAGCTGCTACAAGGTTGCATGAAGTTCAATAATCATATTTGAATAGTCTATTCATGCTATAAAAAACGTGTGCCAAAGAAAAGAGAGAGACAGAGTAATGTAAGAGGAGAAAGAGGGAGGAAGTAGATATACTAGAGAAAGAAAGTGATTTAGTAAAATAACCGCAGGAAGAAAGTATTATGAAACGGACCACTTTCACTATCATCTTTAGCTTTCCTCCTTCAATCTATATTATGGGTACCGCTATCACTGCTCCTTTATGGCGAAGAAATCTTGCTGTAGAATCATTTTTCCTTCAAATATAAATTAGTAATAATCAATTTCTATCATTTATTCACAAAATATACAAAAATTCAAAGGTCCCGTTAAATCATACAAGGTTTACAGTAGGTGCCTACTTAAGTTACGAAATATAAATAAATAAATTTATAAATTTATTTTTCTCCAAAACATTTCTATGTGTACATGAAAAATTATAGATGAATGTTTGCAGTATATGAAAATAATACAATAAAGTACCGGTATGGATTGAGATAAATTATAATTGAGATTATATTGAGATAAATAATTGAGTATTTATCAAAACTAATTTAAATTATATTTATATTTAATTAAATTGAATATTTTATATAAATTAAATTTATATTTAAAAAACTAAGATAGCTGTTGTGGGGAATTGTGAACGTGTTTATTTTGCGGCTCGAAATTTTTAGACTAAATAAATCAAAATTCTCTATAATTTTCGTATTGTTCGTTTGGTAATTTGTTTTTATTAACTTTCATGTACAATTTAAAAAAAAAGAAATCGATAATTTTTTTTTCTTGTGGAAATTGATAGTGAAACTGCGACTTCTAGACATTATTTGGACATTTCTGTATTGAAATTTAGAAGAGGAAGCAGTTTCTACTGCAATGTGATGATGTGCATAGATAATGAATACTGTAATGAAAAATAAATAGCATTTAAAAATGTATAAATTCAGAAAAACAAAATTAGAGTTGAGGATTTTAGAATTTTCATAGAAAATGGATTATATTGGCTTAAATGGAATAATATGATTAATCGTTTAATATTGTTTGTACTGAAAGATGGATCGTTTTACATTTTTGTTACGAAAATAAATCAATATCAATTGAAACAATAGAAAATACCTTGTTTACAATAGCTCTATTGTCTAAAATACATGTACAAAATGCGTACAATGTACAGAAAAACTTCAAAAATGTTTTTAACTACTCAGGCACCACCAACAAAAAATAGAAAAAACACATTTGCCTGCTGATGGAAGTTACACGGAAAACGCCAATTTAGAAAGGCTGGGTATATTTATGGTGATGTAATCAAAAAGTAAAAAATCATTACAAAAAAGAATAGACATAACCGATTTGATTCGACATAACATCGTGCAACATTTAAAAAATCAAAATCCTTCATATATAAATACAAAACTATAAATGGAAGATAGTAATAAAAAAGCAGAAAAACATAGTCTTATCAACCACCCAGTGATTGATATAGCCCAGAATTGCAATTCTATTCAAAAGCAAATATTCGTTATCCTTCTCAAAGTGTATAAGTGCAACACTAAGAATTTAATGCTGGCAAAATTTCAAAAAATAAACTGTTTTTTTAATACCTAATAGACTTTTTTCTAAAAAAGTTCATTTATTTTTGCCTCCTCCCACCCACCCCCCCCACCCCCCCACCCACTAGTGGAGGGAACTCTGGCTATGCCCATGTAGTTGGCCTTCACTCCGCCCTTTTTGTAGCCAACCCGTTCCATTACATGGCACCAAGTATCCACTCTTAGCCAAGTAGCACTTAATAATTATCCTTAAGTTTTTTATGTGCAATTGTGCAGCTTTTATAGCCCGAGTACTTTGCAATTAGATGGATATATTTTAAAATATTCATTTTTTATTGTTGTTCATAATGGGATTATTCTACACTCGAACTGGAAACTATGCCAGAAATTTAAATCAGAGAGGAATGGTATTAACTGGTGTACCTATATCAATTTTCGTTATTCCCTTTATTATTTTTGCTGTATAATATCAGTATAATACCTGTTTGAAAACCCTCTTCTTCTTCATCCTCCTTTTAAACAACATTGCAATGACGTCTAAGCTGGCAATACGGTGGTCTGACTCAAGGGCAGTCCCAGGGGGGGTCACGACCCCCCCCCCTCCCTCCAACCAGAAATTTACTGTTGAAGGGGTAGGAAGGAGGGGCAATTACGCAAAACAGGTCAGAAAAATCTTATTTTTTAGCCCCCCCCCCCCCCCCTTTCCCAACAGGAACCGACAAGCTCTCCTGAGCTCTCATTGGCTCTCCTGATATCACAAGACATTCGTAGATTTTGAATGTAACTTTGTTACCGTACGACAAATGAAAAGTCAGATAATGTAAAGAACTTTCTATTATGCGATGAATGAAAACAAAATAATTTTGTCAATATTCTACTAGAATTATTTTTAATTAAGTTATCACTCAACTGATAATGTTTCTATGGGCGTTAAAACCAGCTTTTTTGTTTGAAAAATGAAATAAAAAAATTCCACTATAAATTTTTATTTTCTATCAAAATCTGGTTTTAACGCCCATGAAAAATAACGCTCAGTTGAGTGATGATTGATTAAAAGTTTTCTTTATTTTGAAAATCATACCTTTGTATCTTAGAAATCTTTTCTCTTTTTTTGAAGATTACTTCTTGGAAACTCCGGATATGGAGTATAAAAGGCGAGTCAAGTCAGATCAAGAATTTTATGCAATATTACCATTTTTATTCACTAGTTACCACAATTGCAATTTCAATTAGTTGAGGTAAGACTCAAGTTTTTTGTGAAAGGAACTCTTGTACACTAGAAAAAGCTTTATCAACTAAATAGTTTTTAAATATTTCTATATGCTCAAGAATTTTTAGAAAATTCCGTAGCTTAGGTGTTCCCTATTAAATTCTAAGATTTTCGCTTATGATGACCACATGATTCTGAGACTTATATGTGGGTAATGAATGGAGGATAACACAGAATATACCAGGCTGAACGGGATCAACCAGTGACCGCAGGAGTAGCAGCCAGCCAAAGAACCTATTATTTTATTAGAACAGATAATTCTACGAACTTACCTACTATTGTCTGAAAAGTTTTAGAAATTAAAAATTGTCTATCTTTACTATGATAAATGTTATTCATCCTGCAAGCATTATCTCTCACTGATTTTATAGATAGATTACTTGATAATTTTCTAAACTTACCTTTGGCTAGATACGGCCTAAAATGGTGTAGGGCTACTATAGCACATTTTTCGATATCTGGATCAGTTTCTACACATTGATGGACGTAGGGAGCTGAAACAAACAATAAAAACTATGTTCAGTCTATTAAGAAGACATCAATATTTTTTTCCTATAATGACTCGAAAAAGTGCCTATTTTTGCTCTAACTGTAGCATGCAAAATAGTCTATTCCTGCACCAGTGTGGGAAACTAAATTCCAGTTTGGGAAAGTACTTTTCTGCACTCCAGATTTACAACCTAACAACACAAAATAGTGAGAATGTAATACGCAGGTTCCCAATTCTGCATTCAAAAATAGGTTGGCTACTTTGCTTCAGCTATGAAATATAGTCAGCAGTAGTTGTTGAAATTGATTTGATTCGAAGATAGGTTATGTGCGGCATTGCCAGGTTATGTATGTCCTGTTTTGTTCTGTTTACATTACTTTATTCATTACTGTAGGAAAAATTTGATTTGTAATTCGAGTGCTAAGTATTGTTTCTGCACTTGAGAAACTTTTTTCCCTCGCCTTCAGCTCATGAAAAAACTGTTTCTCTCAATGCAGAAAACCGCCACTTTGTGCACTAGTTACACAAATAACTATTTCCTACAGTGACCCAAAAGTGCCTATTTTTGCACTAACTATAGCACATAAAATAGTCTATTCCTGCACCAGTGCGGGAAAGTAAATTCCAGTGTGCGAAAATACTTTTCCATACTCCAGATTTGCAACCTAACAACACAAAATGTGAGCATGTTATTACAAATTCACAGGTTCCCCATTCTACATTAAAAAATAGGTTGGCTACCCTGCTTCAGCCACATAAAAACAGTCAGTTGTATTTTCTTTTGAAATCGATATGATTCAAAGATAGGTTATGTGAGGAATTGTGAGGTTATGTATGTCCTGTTTTGTTCTTTTTAAATTATTACTTTATACATTACTGTAGGAAAAATGTAATGTGCATTTTGAGTGCAAAGTATTGTTTCTGCACTCAAGAAACTTTTTTCATGAGCCGAAGGCTCATGAAAAAAAACTGTTTCTCATGGTGCAAACAACTCCCATTATTTTTCTGCTCTAACTACACAAATAGCTATGGTGTATTGAATTCTTATTAGGATCTTATTTAGAAAAATAAACTGCAAAAATGGGTTAAGATATTATACCCTGCCTGGATAACTTGCTATGGTTATGTTAGGTTAGGTCAGGTTAGGTTAAGTACCATACTTGTATTTTTTGTTTTAATTATAATTATTCGTATTATTATTATTATAATTAATTAATTAATAATTATTATTATTATTTTGTAACCTTTCATACTTTTAAAAAGTTTAGTAATATTGTAATGACTTGTGTAGCACTATAACTCAATGTCACTCAGCAGTGTTTAGATCTCATCATTAGGTTAAGATCATAATTCATTATTGAGATCATTGTAGTCTACTAACCGCTAGCCAAACATTTCAAGTAGCTAAGTTACTATTGGCAACTAATCTACTAGATTAGTTATTAGATTAACTATAAGTAGATTAAAATGTAAACGCAAGCATCTTTGGACAAGGGTGAATCCAAATTTCAAACAAGGGGATTTTGGGATGTATCACACCCCCCAATTTCTCAACCGATACTGAAATAGTTATTTTCCTACAACTGCTCGTAAAGTCGTTCTTTACGTACTGAAAACTAATTGTAAAATAACTCTTTACTGCTCAGCAAGCGGTAAAGTACTTTACGCTCGCCAGCTGTTTTCTTTACGCTTCTGTTTTGATTTTGATGTCTTCTCATTGGTGGATCACGGAATTCGTGAAATTCACATAACCTCAAAAATGGGGCACGCCAACCAAATCCGCGCACGGTCTGTGATGTTACAAACTACAAGCTTTTATTGTGTTGGAATCCAGAATTGCAGTTGTAGGAAAAATATTGTATGCAATTCGCGCGTGAAGCTTCTTTATCGCTCTCACAAAATTACTGCGCTCCGCTATGCGTCGCGCAGTAAATGTTTTGGCTCGAGCGATAAAGTCGCGCTTCACGCTCTTAATACATAAATAACTATTTCCTACAACTGCTCGTAAAGTAGTTCTTTACGTACTGAAAACTAATTGTAAAATGCCTCTTTACTGCTCAGCAAGCGGTAAAGTACTTTACGCTCGCCAGCTGTTTTCTTTACGCTTCTGTTTTGATTTTGATGTCTTCTCATTGGTGGATCGCGGAATCCGTGAATTCACATAACCTCAAAATGGCGCACGCTAACCAAATCCGCGCATGGTATGTGATGTTACAAACTACAAGTTTTTATTGTGTTGTAATCCAGAACTGCAGTTGTAGGAAAAATATTGTATGCAATTTGCGCGTGAAGCTTCTTTATCGCTCTCGCAAAATTACTGCGCTCCGCTATGCGTCGCGCAGTAAATGTTTTGGCTCGAGCGATAAAGTCGCGCTTCACGCTCTTAATACATAAATAACTATTATGTATTAAGAGCGTGAAGCGCGACTTTATCGCTCGATCCAAAACATTTACTGCGCGACGCATAGCGGAGCGCAGTAATTTTGCGAGAGCAATAAAGTAGCTTCACGCTCGAATTGCATACAATATTTTTCCTGCAACTGCAGTTCTGGATTCCAACACAATAAAAGCTTGTAGTTTTTAACATCACAGACCGTGCGTGGATTTGGTTAGCGTGCACAATTTTTGAGGTTATGAGAATTCACGGATTCCGTGATCCACCAATGAGAAGACATCAAAATCAAAACAGAAGCGTAAAGAAAACAGCTGGCGAGCGTAAAGTACTTTACCGCTTGTGGAGCAGTAAAGAGGTATTTTACAATTAGTTTTCAGTACTGTATGTAAAGAACGACTTTACGAGCAGTTATAGGAAAAAAGTATTATTGCCTTTTATGTAGATGAGGATCTTTTTTTGTGATATCCCCTGCCCCCGAAATTTTTCCTCACTTGACCCCTCGAAATCTCAGTTATTGATATCCCCCTTAAAAAAATTAGTCCCTGCTTAGGTCCAATTAATAAGATTTTCAATGACAGGGAAACAAATTTTCATAAATGTTTAGTTAATGACTTTAAAAACAATTGAAAGACTTAAATTAATACACTATTGTAGCTATGCTGTGAGAAAATTTATTTTTCAGAAATTTTATTATATCTATAATAATTTTTTAATGATAAATCATGTAATTTATAACCATATTATAGAAGTTCAATTATTCTTGAATATCCTAGATCTACCTTATGATATTATTATATCAATGATTATTATGTGTATATGAGCTTTTTAAGTTACAAACGTTTGTTTTTTAAGCAAGTCATCTTCTTTACGAATCATTTATGAGCTCTTAAATATAATATCTATCTATCTTATGATATTATGTTCCTACACAATTTAAACAAAGTAATAACGAAGCTTAAAATTGAAGTCATCGCATGGATATAACTCAAACTTGCTTGTCTCAACCATAAATCAAGTTATTTATAACCATATTATAGAAGTTCCTTTATGAACTCTTAAGTATCATAGATCTATCTTATGATATCGTTTTATCAATGATTATTATGTGTATATGAGCCCTTTAAGTTGCAAACGTTTTTTTAAGCAAGTCATCTTCTTAAAGAGTCCTTTATGAACTCATAAATATATATTAAAATTGAAGTATATATTAAATTGAAATATATATATATATCTCTTATGATATTATGTTCTTACACAATTTAAACAAAGTACGGTAATAAAGAAGCTTAAAATTGAAGTCATCACATGGACATAACTCAATCTTGCTTTCAGGGTGTCTCAGCCATAATTAATTTATTAATAACCATTTTAAAGTAGTCCACATCATAACAGTCTTCAATTAATTTATCTTTAAAAGTTGTTATAAAAGTTAACGCGAATTATAATGCTAAGGAATGCGCTGTTTCATACAACAGGGGGAAAACCCCTGGAGTTATTAAAATCGAAATAGAAAATAAAAACAAATGATCAATTCTTAATCATGACTAATGAATTGTTTGAATCATCTTCATCAATTATTTATTCATTAGTGGGTGGGTGAGTAATTAAGAGAATGACAGACAGTGTCTAAAAAATCTAGTGAAGTTCCTGGTTATTATTCTGGAGAAAATTTAAAACCTTTTTTTTAAGTTTGGTAGGATAGATCTTGGAAGATAGGATCTTGATGATTTGTCAAATAATTATGACGTTCACACGACGTGTCAAATGAATTTCTTCGTAATTCTGCTTTTTTCTTCTTCATAATTATGCAAATTTTTTCTTCATCTTCTTCTTTTCTTCTTCTACGTCGTCGTCCTTGTTCTCTTCCTTTTCTAATTTCTTGTTTTTTCTCTTGAGTCTTCTTATTTTTTCTCCTTTTTCTTCTACTTCTTTTTCTCCTTCTTTTCATTATTTCTCTTCATTTTGGCTAATGTGATCCTTAATTCTCCCCTTCTTTGAGTTTCCCTTTATTCTTTATTCTCTACCTATTTTTTCTTCGTCCTCTCCTTTTTATGCTTCTTTTTCTTCTTCCTCTTCTGGAGATAAAACTTTTCATCTTGATCGGGTGTCCACTGTTGTAGTTAATATTATTTAACTACATAGTGTGTTGAATCTAAAAAAATTCTATTTTTTTTAAAGTTATAGCCGAGTGCCGTAGCAGGTATCTCTTCAATCAGAGATAAGCTACGAAACTCCTGGGCGCTCTTTGTAAGGGTGACTGATTTGATTGGGCAGCAAAAAAGACTCTGTTGTCTGCTGTAAAATTGAAATTGAAATAATAATAATTATCGATTTAAAAAGTTTTTCATGTCAATAGATAACATTACAATACCTTAAAATAATCTCCTTAATACAAGAAACTTCGAAAAAAATACGACTAAAACCCTAGCGCCTTAAGGACCTAGCGCCGGTGGTTTGGAACCCACCTAAAACTGTAGGTCCAACTCATCAATCACCATCATCCAATTCATCACCCACGCACAGGTCTCAGACCTATGTGGGCTTAAAAAATAAAATAAAATAGATCAACGGTATTACTGTATTTGACATTAGAAAAACTTGAAAAATAAAAATGAAAATCACAACTTGAATGAATGCACTACCGATTTCTGAATGGGTAAACGGATAGGGCTAGCAGCAGTCTTCCGCTATCTTTAATTATTCAGCGAAGCATTCCCGGACCTATGTTTATGTATGAATTATTATCATTATTTAGGTGAGTACAAAAAGCACTCGTATTTATTTATTTATCATCTTTGTACATCATTACATTGCAGTAGAATGAAAAGGAAGCAACATGCTTTACAGCTCAAAATAGCTCTTCTAAATTTCAATACAGAAATGTTCAAATAAAGGTTATGTCTAGAAGTCACAGTTTCACAATCAATTTTCATTAAAGAAAATAATATTATCCATTTCTGTATTGGTGACACTATGGAAAGCATCTTGTCTATTGATGTATAGATATCAAATATTATATAGACAACACTTTATTGTCTCAACATCAATAATCAATAAAATTGAAGAGATTTAGACAACATCAGTATTATTTATTTACAAAAGTAGTGTTTCGTTTTGAGTAAACTTTCGAGTTAATTGCCTTTAAGTGAAAAGGAATCATTTTATTATTTTTTGAGTGGAGTATTTCGGTAAATTTGAATTTTCAGCACTAAAATTAACTACAATGTTTTGGACAATATAAAATATTCAAAATTTGTGAAGAGAGCAATTTTGGACTTGAGTCTGTTGCTCCTTCACATTCATTGTAATTTTGTCACAATAAATAAATATTTGCCCAATATCCACCAATATATTTGTAATATATTAAAAAATATGATGATAATAATAATGCAATGTAAAATGTCTGAAGATTTTTAGTAATTCAATAATAATTATTGTTGACTGTGGTATCGTTGACTTGATAGCTACTATACAACAAATTCAATCAAAATGGCACAATACAATCTCTTTCTGCAGCATTATTGCAATTTCCAACATCCATCCAACCCAACACACAACATAGGCTCTACGAAAGTGAAGACAGACCAGCCTAGAGTGGGTCAACGTCCTTTTAGTACACCGTTATAACCCAACTCTATATCTATACATACCTTATACATAGATATACTTAGTTAATAATACAAGAACAAGACACACATATAGCGGGTCGCGACCGGGATAGCATAGAAAACAGGTATTTATTGTTATGTAATATGCGGTCTCTTCAACTAATAAAGGCCGCGCACCGCATATTGGTGCTAAGTGCATCGATATAGCTTCGTGATTTCTTACAGTACTGTAATGCAAATTAAAGTGATGGATTTTTTTAATTTTCGGGTTTTTTATTGTAGGTATATAGCTTGATTACATAATGATGGGTTGCGATTCCTTTGAAAAGTAGGTGACTTACTAGTAGTGGTTAGAGGAATAAAGAAATAATGAATTTACCATAAAAATTTAATAGAAATAAAGGCTTACTGAATCTGTATCTTGAAGGCTCAGTTTACGACCTCTTACATGAAGACTCGTATGATAATGATCATAATTTCTCTGGTTGTGAGTACAGCACTACCAGAGGAGTTTATCTATATATATAAAAATGAATGTATGTATGTATGTATGTATGTATGTATGTATGTTCCCTATAGACTTCAAAACTACTTGACAGATCGGCATGAAACTTTGGGAATATGTTGTGTGAATATTGGGGATGGTTTCTGACCATAAATTTTAATAGGGGAGCTAATAATTATTATTAATTAATCCATTTTATAGACCTAACCTACTGAACTTGCCGGCCAAAAGCTTAAAGGAACAGCTGATAGAAGTCAACAGTTTTTAATCATATGGCAGGCCCCTTAGCGGCGTTATTTACGCTGTCTTTGAACAGAAAAAGACTTTGCACTTCGCATGTAGGCTACCGTTCAGTCGGAGCCTTGCAGTATGTAGGAAACATACGACTGGGTATGATGAAATGTAATTAATTATGCCAGGTTGATGACATCATTCCGTTAACCAATGCAACTAGCAATTTGAAATGCAGTCTCAGCGGGAGGTGGCGAATAATAAAATAAAAAACCTAGCTTCTACCCTAATAGTCGTAGGAGGTTTAAATTTGAAATGTTTCTTCGTTCAGAGGTGGTGATTAAGAAATCAACGAAGCCTCTATGATCAGCTGGAAGAGCCCTAGGACTAACTTCTTTCCTAATTTTAAATGTAACCTCAGCGGGAGGTGGTGAATAATAAAATCAAGGAAAATTTTTACGAGAACGCAGCAATGCGCGTCGGGCCAGCTAGTTCACAATAAAAATAATAACATTGCAGAAAATACTGTATGTATAAAGTCTTAGTAAAAATATAAAGTATTGCAATACTGAATTTTGTGGCTCTCTCTATATAAATATGTGTCAGGATGCCACGAAATCAAACTAGGGTGGGTAACTAGGATAGTAGGATGGGGTGGAACAAGTTACATACACATTGACCTGCTTAAATAAGTGCAGAAACTAATAATCAAAGTTATAATTAAAAAACCGCTGCCTTATCCATCGGATCAACTTTTCAGCGAATTCGGTGTGATGGATGCAAGACAGATATATTCTAAAGAAATAATCTATAGAGCACACAAAAACACAGCACATTTTCAACATAGGAACCACAGTCACAGCACTAGAAACAGGCACCTTCTTATTGCAAATTTGGCTGAGAAGGCTTTATACCAGAGACACTCTGGTTCAGCACCAATACAAAACTATGCAATCTACTTCCAAGAAACATACAGGAAATACCATACAGCAAAAAATTCAAAATCGAAGTACGGTACATCACTGGATAATGAACACAGGAAGACGAACCATAGAAATCATAATTTTAAACAATGTGTGTGCTCACTAAGATTTGCCACACACTAATAGTGTGCCTTTCAGTTTGGTCATAATTCTAAGCTCCCATACCGCATAACTTATCGAAATTAGTGAAGAGAGCAGTTTTGGACTTGAATCTGTTGCGCTTTCACATTCATTGTAATTATGCCACAATATATAATAATAATAATTATTATTATTATTATTATCGATTGAAAACGTTTCTCATAGCAATAGAGAACATTACAATACCTTAAAATAACCTCCTAACTACAAGAAACTTCGAAAAAAATACGACTAAAACCCTAGCGCCTTAAGGACTTACTTTACCTTACAATATAATCAATCAAACAGCTTTGAAACTTTTTTCGTGCATAAGTGAATATTTACAAAAATAATTAACCAGAAAAAGTGCATGTTTTACCTTGAACCTCACACAAATTCTACATTTTTGTCTTGGTAGCATTTTGACCGAGTTGAGCATTCAACCAGGAAAACTTTACAAGCCAGGAAACGCTCGATGAAATAAAAGTGGTGTTCTACAATAAATTATTGAAGACGTACTCGAGTTCTAAGCAGGTCAAGGAAGATCTCTTTCATAATATCAAATAACAATGTTGTGTATTTCAGAGTTTTTTATGAGACAAAACTTTAATTGATGTTAACAACAGCTATTTTACTGGGATTTCTTGTTCCATAATGATCTGCGTTCTTAATACAGTATTAACTCTTTGTTGTAAATTTAACGACTTGCAGTCAGTCTTAAATTGTGAATATATAATAAATGTACTCACATTTCACCGAACGTTTTCGAGTTGAATCTCATCTTCAAGGCCTTGAAGATGAGATTCAATAACTCGAAAACGATCTAATGTGAGAACATTTTATTATATATTCACAATAATTAAAAACCGACTGCAAGTCGTTGAATTTACAACAAAAAGTTAGTTATTTTACAGTTTATCTTTGATAATGTGCTATTTCATTCAAATTAGTGCTTTTGTACTAGTAGTTGCGTGATCGGTAGACCTTTCGCACAAGAGGAACGTACCCAAATATTTTTTTTTTTTTTTTTTTTTTTGTAGATTACGTCTTGGAGACTCCAGTTAAGGAGTATAAGACAAGTCAGATCAACAATATTATACACTAGATACCATAATTACTTCAATTAGTTGAGGTGAGGCTTAATTTTGATGTGAAAGGAACTCTTGTACACTATAAAAATCTTTATCAACTAAATATTTCTTCAATTGTTTTTTAAATATTTCTATATTTTCAAGACTCTTCAAAAGCTGCGGTAGCTTGTTGTAGAATTTCCTACCAATATAACTAGGTTTTTGTTTGAATAAGCTACTATTGTGACTCACCAAGTGATAATCTCCTCGGCTTCTTGTAGGCCTAATATAGGCCTAATCTCTATAATGTATAGGTACTCAAATATAATCACAACTGCAAAACTAAACACAATCATCAGAACAAACACTTGATTCAATTTGCGTAGTCTATTTCATGTCTGTCTTCCACATAAAGTCACTCTGTTTTACATCACCAAGACTGTGTTTCTATTTTCCAGACTGCTGAATGTTCAAATCAGCAAATCTATGTAAAAATATTAATTAAATCTAATTTTTTTTAATAATCACTTTTATTATATTTAATTGAAATATATTAGAAATGATTTGCTCCTCTCAAGTATGCTATTCTTATAAATGGTAACTTAATTCATTTTTTTGTAGATTACGTCTTGGAGACTCCAGTTAAGGAGTATATGACAAGTCATATCAACAATTATACAATCTTATACACTTCTAGTTACAATATTAGGCCTAATATATTATCAATTAAAAATAGCAACAGTTTGAACTGCTACAAACGTTCAGTTAAAGAGTGGTTATTAGAGAAGAATGACGTTGAATCACTATTTTAGAATATTGAAGGTATTAGCATTGCAATATAGTATTAGTTCTATTATATACTTAGTTAATTAGTACTATTACTAGACCTTACGATGTATACATATAAAATTGTCAACCAACATAATTTACATTTGTCTTAATCTTGAGGAGCTCTGCACTGTCTTTTTATTATCTTAAATTAATTTACTTTATTTAATTTACTGAACCATACCAAATATAGTTTTATGTTTTTGTAATTAGATCGACCCCACACAGTTTTACTCAGGGGTGGCATCCATTTTATTTATCATTATTGTAATAGTTTATACTCCTTGTTTATTTTGTAGATTTGAAAAATAAAATTTCTTTCTTTCTTTCTTTCTAATTAGTTGAGGTAAGGCTTAATTTTTATGTGAAAGGAATCTTGTACACTATAAAAAGTATTAACTTTTCAAGTGAATTCAACGACTTGCAGTCAAATTTTTATTAAAAATAAGTATTATTTCACTTACTTTGTAGGCCAAAGGAAAACGTTTGGCCTACAAATTACTTCTACAATCTCGGGCCTACAAAGTAAGTGAAATACTACTTATTTTTAATAAAAATTTGACTGCAAGTCTTTGAATTCACTTGAAAAGTTAATATTAACAACGCAGTTCGTCATGGAGCAAGAAATCCAGGACTATAAAAAGCTTTATCAACTAAATGTTTTTTCAATAAGAATAAGAAGGCTTATAACCAAATAAATTAGATGGTCCGAGGGCTGTCTTTAAAACTGATTTGATTGACATAATTATAATGGAGAAGCCCATTTTAAAAATCATATATTCACTGTAGAAAAAGGCCCGAGTGTGCCTTTCTTTTTTCCTTTTAAATTTCCTTCAAATGTAAGAAAATTTCGAAAATCCTCACGCATACATCGCTGGGCATTCATGAGATCTGGAAGATCCATGCAAAATGTCATAGAATTTTTTTTTGGAGGATGAAGTCCACATAGGTCTAAGATTTGTGTGTGGGTAATGAATTGGATGATGGTGATTGATGAGTTGGACCTACAGTTTTAGGTGGTTCGGACCACCGGAAGTGATTTTACAGCAGAGAACACAATCCAATCGGTCACCCATACAAAGAGTGTCTAGGAGTTTCGTAGCTTATCTCTGATTGAACAGATACCTGCTTCGGCACTCGGCTATCACTTCCCTTCAAATGCCCGTTTCGTTTATTGGCCACTCGGTCATATATGGAGAAATTTGGTACATATGTTAAGTTCAGACTCTAAATGCTTGCTACGAAGAAGTTTCAAGAATTTACCAGAAATACTTCCAAAAGTTCCGTTTTTCTAGTGGTTTTTGGCGCTCTCAAGAACTAATTTACCAAAAAAGTTGAAATTCGGCGAGGTTCAGTTTTGGATTTAGATACGGTACGTACTAAGAAAACCACAACACTTCTAACCAAAAAACTGACATGATGATCTAGGAACCCACGCCTCTGAAGATGGATCTCATAGATTCGAAAGCGCTCGGCCAGATTAAGTGAGTTATTATACAATAATTTTTTTTTTGTTTTTTTTTTTGTTTTTTGGTTTTTTTGTTTATTACAAACTGACTTAAAAGTTTTAATTGCCGGTTGGTTCAAAAATTATAGGGTGCTTTTGGTGTTTAAAATTAATACTTATTCTTAACAAATATTTGACTGCAAGTCGTTAAATTTCACATAGAAAGTTAATAAGAATAGTTTTTAAAATTTTCCCTACATACGCCTAAATTTGACGTTTACCTAGCGTTCTCCTGTATATTATGCTGGAGACTTCTGTTACTGCGGACATTGAAATATTCAGCAACATTTTTAGGTTTTTTTTAAAATAAACTACGGTATCATTTTATTAATATCAAAATTAACACTGTATTTGAATTAATATATGATTTTTACTCACTTATACTGGAGGGATGCATTTCACTTCTAAAGAGAACCTTCATTAGCCTATGAAAGTCATATATTAAATAGAAATACAGTGTCAGTTTACAGTGTCAG
>OX418216.1:10430842-10606591 GCA_948455865.1 Conomelus anceps
TCTCCATCTTCGTTTAATCAATGGCATAGACTTCCAATCGATTCCAAAAATCACCATCGATGGGACTAGTATTTCCTATTGCAAATCAGTAAAAAACTTAGGAATCATAATGAATACTACTCTTGACTGGACTGAACATGTTGTCGGCACCTGCAAAAGAGTTTTCTCTGCCATGCACTCTTGTGAAGAAAATGCAAGACATCCTTCCTAGGCATATCCGACTATTACTTGTCAAAACTCTCATTTTCCCATACTTCATGTACTGCAATTCAGTTATAAACGATATGACAGTAACACTCAATGAAAGGTTGCAGCGTAGTCAGAACTACTGCATGCGTTTTGTTTACTCCCTACAACGTCATGAGCATATAACCCAATCCCTACATCCATAGTAGCACCTTAAAATTACCTGATCAGAGGCTTATCAGAATACTTAAACTTCTAAAAAGCATTCTTAATAGTGGAACTCCTAAATATTTTAAAAATGATTTTAAGTTTGTGTCTGAAGGTAGGAGAAACAACGTTTCCCACACCAGAAATGGTAACAGAACTCTTAGGATGCCAAATCACCGGACGACACTTTATACTAAGTCTTTTTGTTGTTAGTGCTTAGTCGTGCTTGGAATCTACTCCCACTTTCAATTAGGAATCATGAGAGCCGAGTGGGCTTCTCCCTGTCTCTGAGGGAGGCATCTATTGGAGAAAATGGCAGCGTCAGTCCGGCCTTGAGGATACTGCATGATCAATGATACTATAATCAGTTAGGTTAGGTTATTATCTATAATCAAAATTATTTATCTATTCATTTTTATAATACTTTTTTTGAATCCACAAATTATTTTTAATATGCTTTCATTTTTTGTTTTAATGTATAATATGAAACTTTTTAATTTTAATTTATGTCATTTGAATTGATTTATCGCATTTAGATAACCGATATTTATCGCATTTAGATAACCGATATTATATTGAGAATATAAATCATACACATCAATGTAAACTAGTAGGGACATGATGAGGTAAAAGGTTAAATGTAAGAATGGCCTCAATGGCCAAGACTTCGCCTCTTTATGTAATTCATCTCTCAGATCCAGGATCTATTTTTGTTATGTTTTTATTTTTTTTAACAATCGCATCCATAATTTCTGCTGTACTTTACCTTAAAATAGTTAATATAGTTGTATTTATAATCTTTTCTACTCAAACTATTCAACCATTATGTTTACTTTTCAAAAACAACTGTACTTAACTTCAACTAGGGGATCTGAGAGTTGCTAATATTAATAATACTTTTATCATTCATATACATTGTAAATTTACACAAATAAAGTCATCTGAATCTGAAACTTCTTCTTCTTCATTTTCTTCTTCTCCATCTTCAACTTCTTTATCTTATTACTCTCTTTCTTCTTCTTCTTCTTCCTTCTTCTTCTCCTCCATCTTCTTCTTCTTCTTTTATCTCATCATTTTTTCTTCTTTTTTTTCTTATTCATCTTCTTCTTTATTTTTCTCCTAATTTTTTTCTTATCTACTCTATCATCTACTCCTTCTTCTCCATCTTCTTCTCCTCAATCTTCTTCTTCTCCATCATCTTCTTCTCCTCCATGTTCTTCTTCTCCATCTACTTATTTTTCCTCCTTCTTCTTATTTTTCTCCATCTGCTTCTTCTCCTCCATCTTTATCTTCTCTTTTTTCTTATTCTCCATCTTCTTCTTCTTCTCTACCTTTTTTTCTTCTCCATCTTCTCCTTCTCTTTTTTTCTTATTCTCCATCTTCTTCTTCTTCTCTACCTTTTTTCTTCTCCATCTTTTCCTTCTCTTTTTTCTTATTCTCCATCTTCTTCTTCTTCTCTACCTTTTTTCTTCTCTACCTTTTTTCTTCTCCATCTTCTCCTTCTCTTTTTTCTTATTCTCCATCTTCTACTTCTTCTCTACCTTTTTACTTCTCCATCTTCTCCGTTCTCTTTTTTCTTATTCTCCATCTTCTACTTCTTCTCTACCTCTTTCTTCTCCTTCTCTTTTTTCTTGTTCTCCATCTTCTTCTTCTCTACCTTTTTCTTCTCCATATTCTTCTCCTTTTTATTCTCCATCTCCTCCTTCTCTTTTTTATTGTTCTCCATGTTCTTCTTCTTCTTCTCCTTCTCTTTTTTCTTATTCTCCCATCTTCTTCTTCTTTTCTACCCTTTTCTCCTTATTCTTCTTCTTCCTCTTCTTCTTCATTTTTCTCCTCATTATTTTCTTCTTAATTTTCCTTTCTCTCCGCCTTCAATCTCTTATTGAAGGATTGGAGATCCCTTTATCCCATTATAAGATCAAATCAAATCAAAATCATTTTTATTTTGCATGTCAAAAAGAAAAAAATACATCACTTGTTACAGCTTCCTTCTCAAAAGAAAGGATACAAAATATAAAAATATATATATATATATAAAAAAAAGCTTCCTATTATTATAATGCAAAACAAAATTTCTACTTACAAAAAAAGAACAAGTCTTTTTGTCTGTAAGTAGGAGCAAATAAGATCTGTCTTATAATGGTTATAAGACAGTTATAACTATCTAAGCTAAGCTATAACAAGTCATTTTGTGCTTATTTAATAACAAAGCTTAGTCTAGATGATCTTGAATAATTGAAAACTATGTCATGGATGACCAGCCTATCAAAAGCAGAGGCAAGATCATGGTTTTTACCGGATATTTTATGCGCAAAAACAATAAATTATAAGATATCCGGCTTTTAAAGCTGATGATAAACGTTATTCTTCATGGAGGAAATCCTCTAACATTGAAACATGAATGTTACTTCGAACTGTGTGTACAATTTTTTCAAGGTGTGCTATATTTGTGTATCTTTAGAGTATTCAATGTGTAATCTTTCAATTATATAGTTAATCGTATTCAATGTGTACTTTAACCTTGATTTTTTATGAGTACCGAATTTTTGGGTTTAAGTGGTAGAGAAGACTCTATAGTCTTATAGTCATATATATATATATATAGTCATATATTTTTTTAGCTGTTTCAACAATTGCTTCTTTAGCAAATATCAATAAAAATTCAGATGCAAAAATATTTAAGAATAACATTATTTTTTCACTTTCTTAGTAATGGCGAAGGTGATATTGTGGAAGGTATCCATAATGAATAATAAGACGAAATTGTCACAACCACTAGAGTTTGATTGAGATTGATAATGGTGTAACAACCGAAACTAGTTTCTCGAAGTTTTAATAAATGTGGTTGTGACAATTTCGTCTTATTATTCATTAATAACATTATTGTCCATAGTAAAAGAGAAGATTTGATAAGGTCTTAGATGAACAGAAAAACCCCAACTTGGAAGATTTTTTGAGGCTATTACGCTTAATTCATTCTTAATGCTGAAAATATTGATAAAAATTTAAGAAAATTGTTGAGTGCTAATGGAGAAAAAACGTAAGGATAAAAATGTTCACTGACCAGCTTGAAATCTTCAGAAAATTCTCCAAAATAATGCATTTATCTCGTTCAATAAAAAATTTAATTCACTGCTTTTACTCTTAAAAGCAAAGCTCCATTCAAATATTTTTCTTGACTATTCCATATCTATTTCAAAACATTTTTTTTTGGAATTTTAATATTAATCTTAGAACCATCAAAAACATTACACTACACTTGAAAATTCATGAAGAATTCATGAAGATGTGGCCTGTTTTCATCTTTGTTTGATTATGTATTTGAAATTAATAAACAAATAAAACAAGCTCTCCAAGAATTATAATTTAATTTAATAAATAAATCTACACATATTCCAAAAAAATCGCTGCAAATGGCAATAAAAATCTGGAAATACCGTACCGACATTCATAATAACTGTTATTTTTGTTGAAAATAAAAAACAAACGTCATTTTTCTCTCTTTCAAACATTTTTTCTATTTTATTTTTTAATGTTGTTATTTTTTATTATTTTTAATGTTCCACTATTCAGTACTCCACAATGTATAACTTAATGAACATTTTATTCTTGTGTCTTGTTTCTATGAAAAGTACTGACAAATCAATTTGTATTAATATCAATGTATTCCCAATGATAGTGGTTCATTACTTATTACTTATTATTACTAATTATTATATTCTTCTACCTTTAAATGAGATGAAAAAAACGACTATCGAATAAATCGGCTTTCTTTTGTCAATGCATCTATGCAAAAAATACACTTAGAATTCTAATTTAGTCACAAAAAGTATTTGAATTAATATATAATATTAATCTACCATTTATTAAAAAAAACTGGAAATTTTAATTTAAAAAATATTTATATATTTAGAATTTTTAAAGTATTTAGCCGTAAAAGAATCTGAATTGACATATAACAGTATTACAAAAATAACTTTACCCTAAATAATAAATTAGCATCTCGAAATAATCCGAAATACATTTTTATTTAATTCAAAACTATAAAAGTACTTCAAAAGTAATGCAAAAAACTAGCATTCCAATATTAATCCTAATTTTTGACTAAAAACAAAACTTTCTTTTGTCATTGTTTCAGCACAAAAAAAAACACTGAAAATTCTAATTAAGCCACATTGAATCTAATTTGAATTGATAGGTATATACTATATACCTACCATATATACAAAATCTGAAAATTCTAATTTAGCTTCAAAAGTATTTTTATCAATAGGTTTATTACCATATAAAAAAGTATTACAAAAATAATAACATAACCCTAAAAAATTAGCATTTCGAATTACTCCTACATTTTTACTAAATTAAAAAATATATAAGTATTACAAAAGTAATAAAAAACTAGCATTCCAATATTAATCCTAATTTTTTACTAAATTAAAAAATGTAAAAATCTTCAACTTACGAATCGAAGAGTTGGCTGCTAGGGACTTGGAGAAAAAGCTGAGGACAAAAACTGACAGAAATTGTAGGAACTGCATCTTCCTGCTTTCTTTTCAATACTGCTCCTGAGTGATTATCGAATAAACTGACTAGCCACTTGACTGGATAGTACCTTTCATCTTCAGTAAACTTCTTACAACTATTACAGCATCCTTGCAGGTAGGACGCTCCTTGATACGTCCCTCTTCTGGAGTTGTAGAGGTGTATCAAGGAGTGGATAGCTCTTGTTGAGCAGTTATTACTTTTACTTGAATGTAGATATTTATATACCTCCATGTATTCTATATTTTTTTTTAATTAAACAATATATAGGCCTACTCTATATAATATCAAAACTGACACTGTATTTCTATTTAATATATGATTTTCGCTCACTATACTGGAAATACATATACTGGAAATACTGGGGGGATGCATTTTACTTCTAAAGAGAAGCTTCATCAGAAAGAAGGCTTAAATTAAAATGAAATACAGTGTCAGATTTAAAATAGATTGTTCATCAAGTATTTTGTCATATAAAACATCACAGACATGAATACACTAGTGAACAGTAGATCTCACGCCCAAGAATAAGGGTGCTTGCACCCCTAATTAAATTAGGAGCATACTCGATGTACTCATTGATAATCATCCTTTTGTCTGTGGATATAATTCATTGTCCTCTTTAATATCCTTTTAATCACCATTGCAAAATAAAACACAGTCATCAGACCTAACCATTGATTTAATTTGAGTAGTCTATTTCACGTCTGTTTTTCACAAAAGGTAACTCTGTATCACATCAACAAGGCTGTGTTTTCTATTTGCGAGAAAGCTGATTGCTCAAATAAGATTTTAGACTTCTGATGAATGAGTTTATAAAACAATATTAGTTCATTTGTGTTTACTTAGTAATCACTTGTTATAAGCTTAATTTAAATATTATAAATGATTTGTTTCTCTCAAAAAAATCAGTTATTCTTATGAATGATAACTTGATTCATATGAATTAGACTCAACCAGATGATTAACGATCAATGATTAGGCTATCTATGAATCTGATTCCAATTGCATATGATGGAGAAGCTCATTTTAAAAATCATTTTAAGGCCTAAGAGTCTTACTTCTTTTATTTTAAATATCCTTTAAATGCAAGCAAATTTAGAAAATCCTTACACATACATTGCTTTATTGAATTTATAATTTGATAACTTAGAAGAAAGTTTTAATAATAATATTGAATTCCATCAGACGGTATATTATTATTTCTTAGTCTTTCAGACGGTATATAATTTTTTTTTTTTTGAGGATGATGCCCACATAGGTCTGAGACCTGTGCGTGGGTATTGAGTTGGATAATTAATGAGTTGGGCCTACAGTTATAGGTGGGTTCCGAACCACCGGGAAGTGATTTTACAGCAGAGAACAGGGTCTTTTTTTCTGGCCAATCTAATCGGTCACCGTTACAAACAGGACCTACGAGAACGCAAATTATCTATCTGATTGAACAGATACCTGCTACGGCTCGCGGCTATCACTTCCCTTATCAAGGAAGATCCATGCAAAATTTCATTAAATTTAGTCCACGCGTTTAGCCGTAAATGCGTTACAGACAGACAAATACAATACGGTCGACTTGGAACAGAGACCGAACGAAGAAATCCATAAATTGGATGCTCCACTGTTTAAGCACTAGGCAACACTTAATCGCAATAAGAATTCGGTAAGAGCATTCCTGTTTGGAAGAGCAGGATTGAACAAGAGGTCGCGTCCGTAAGAGCTTGGCTGCATTAGGAGCGTACTCTCAATAATTATTATGTAAGAATATTTTAGAGAATTTTGGAAACCGATTTCGAATAATTAGAGAAAGGTTTCAGATCAGAAAAAGAGAGAGATAAACAATCAATACGTGAAAGTTATTAGTTATTTAATATTAAGAATGAAAGTTTTTATCACGTTAGAGGGATTTCTGGTAACTATGGGTGCTTGCACAGTGGAGCATCCAATATTCCATATTAATCCCCATTGCCAAATCACACTTTTGAATGGTAAATTAATGATAGGTTGGTACAGCTTGGTGAATACTACCATTCCACACCATGTATTTGATTTCGCATCTATGATTATCATCGAGTACTGTAGCTCCAATGCTCATCACCTACGAAAAATCAAACACATGCTGTGAAATGGTGGTGTTCATGCTGCTCTTTAATCTGTAATTCGCCATTCTTCTGTACTCACAACCAGAGAAATTACTATTCTACAGCATGATGTGTCCGATTTTGCGATGGTGATTATCCGCGAGTATAATGCTCCATTGTGCAAACACCCCAAGTGAAACAACTTAATGATAGTGGAGAGGTGATTTTTAATTTATTGAAATTAGCTTTCACCATTGGAATCTATTTGGTCAATTGTTGTTTAGTCTTTTTTTTCTTGCTTGTACGGCCACAGGGGACCACTTTAAGTTCACTTTTTGGCTGCTCTTTTTGCCCTTAATTCCGCATGGTAGTTCTTCATGCGGTCAGATCTATTTTTTCTCTCAGCTTCGGATATCACCATCTTTTTTCTGTTGGTTTCTATTCTTCTGAATTTTGTTTTTCCTTCTCTCAGTAGATTGTAGTTTCCAGATTTCTCTTTTGAATCTTTTATTTCTATATTCAGTTCTTTCATGTCCTCTATAGCCATTTTGAGCCACTTGGGTTGGGCTCTCCTCTTCCTGTAGAATTCTGTTACTCTTTTCAGTAGTCTTGTGTCTTTCATTCTCAGGATGTGCCCTAGGAGTCTTTAGTATACAACAAATAATATTAATTTATTACTGAAGTATTTTCGAATTCTGTTTTTTTCTGGTGTTACTTTTTTGCTGATTTTTTGTTTTCTTGAATTTGAAGCACTCAAATTCTGTACCAGTAGCCTAATCTGCGTAATTTATAATAATATCAAATAATGTTATAGAACTGGCCTGCATAAAAAATATTCACTTATAAAAGCAAAATACAGGTGCCTAATAATTCTACTGTGCATTAAAAGAGTTAAACCTATGGTTCGTTTATTGGCAATCTTGTTTGTCTGTGGCAATACAGACGAGGGCCCAAATCTCATAAAACTCAAAGGCTCTGTAATGTTGGAGAAGCACCTAAAATATATACAACCTCATATGAGAATTTGTATTACAGGTATGAAAAATGAGCTCTGTTATTAATGTGGAGCGCACGGATTTGAACTTGGAGCTCACTTTCAACTTCTACGTTGTATGATAATGCCCATTGATATATATTACTAGATGCCTAACTCCGGGATCCGCTGTGAAGTCACAGCGCTAGCATCGCCCGCTTCTAAATCGGGCAAAACCACGAAAATTTGTATAGCGGTAATGGAAAAAAACCGTATTTGTCAGTGCTAAAATGACTTGTTTTGTGATGTGAAATGATTTTTTAACATGATTGTTTCATGTAGTCATTATGGATGTACCAATCAGTGCAAGTCTGGTGGAAATATTCATTTTCAAACAGGTAATTTTATCTTTTTATTGTCTATGTGCAAGCCTAGCTTTACAAGATTGTTTTCTGCTTCCTCACTTTTATGGTTTTTTTAATTGAAAATAATGTACTGCCATATTCACCACTTCAATCTTGTTCTTATAAGCATTAATTACTCGTGATATACCATACAGTAATTTATTAAATAATTCTTTTAATCAAGCGATTTTGCTTGAACTGCAATGGCATTGGTGAGCATTCTTGGGCTTCTCAATATGAATTTATGTAGGAGCCTACTGAATTTTGAAGCATGCGGTATCTAAATATATATATATATATATATTTATTTATTTATTCATACAGTACATTTATATTTCCTTTGGTGTTGCAGTTCCATAATATTACTTTTTCACTTGATATTTCGAAAAATCTTCACCAAAGAGTTTAACATTTACATATTCGTGTAACGGCAATTTCGCGTTGTTGTAATGCTACCTCAGACACAACTGGAGGCCTACTGCTGAATCAAGTTTATGATTTTAGTAAGTTTTTCAAAAGCAATTCTTACTTATTAGTAAGTAGTTATCGTAAAATACATGAAAAACATCAACAGTTTGAAGACAAACATTTTAAATTTGTAGACTGTGACCATCTACAAGTTAGCTAGGCACCTTCTAAGTTTTTTTTTTTTTTTTGAGGATGAAGCCCACATGGGTCTGAGACCTGTGCGTGGGTAATGAGTTGGATGATGGTGATTGATGAGTTGGACCTACAGTTTTAGGTGGGTTCCGAACCACCGGGAAGTGATTTTCAGCAGAGAACATTGTCTTTTTTGCTGGCCAATCTAATCGGTCACCGTTACAAACAGGACCTACGAGAACGCAGCTTATCTATCTGATTGAACAGATACCTGCTACGGCTCGCGGCTATCACTTCCCTCTAAAATCTATTGTTAAATCTATCTCTCTAAACCCCACATAGAAGTTTTTGGGATGAGGAAACAGAAAACCTTTCAATTATTTCTTCGTTAGAAATAGACTCAAGTACATCTGCACAAGTTCCTGCACAAATCCTAAACATTATTTTAGCTAATTCATATTCAATTGTATAATAATAATAATAATTATAAATATATTTTCATTAATTGACATTCTATCTGGTGACTTCTTAGTATATTTTTTAATGTTGTCACGTTAAACACGGTTTCAATCAACTTTATGACCCCCCCCCCAAAACGTTTTTTGGAACCCCCCCCCCCCCCCCAAGAATTTCAATGACGCAGTCTGCGTCATAGCCCCCCCCCTGTGGGCACCCCTGATTAAATAACTCTTTTAATCAAGCGATTTTGCTTGAACTGCAATGGCATTGGTGAGCATTCTTGGGATTCTCAATATGAATTTATATATGAGCCTACTGAATTTTGAAGCATGCGGTATCTAAAAATATATATATTTTTATATTTATTTATTCATACAGTAAATTTATATTTCCTTTGGTGTTGCAGTTCCATAATATTACTTTCTCACTTGATATTTAAACGTTAATGAAATAAATTAAAATCTTCACTAAAGAGTTCAACATTTACATATTTGTGTGATGGCAATTTCGCATTGTTGTAATGCTACCTCAGACACAACTGGAGGCCTACTGCTGAATCAAGTTTATGATGTTTTTTATAATTCAGTATGTCTGCTCCACAAAATAGCCTATTATTGTTATTTTAGTCATAATTTGAAAAAGCTAGACTTTGATGTTTGCTCTATTAAAATATATTTTATTCCCGAATTTTCTCAGAATAAAAATCTTGTATTCGAAATCAGGGAATCACAGACCACAAATAATATTACTCTAGAATTTTTTCTTCATAAATATTGAGAAAATTAGCTTATGAAATTTTGGCCGCCATCTTGGAAATATTTCGTGAAGCGAGCGTTTTTTGAGGTGCGAGAGTTCAGATTCGGATTCAGTACGTCAAAGTACATAGGAATACGCTGAGAAAAAAATTACTGTATGTTTTTCCTGAAATCACATAATTATGATACTGCTTATGCACTGCTCTGAGTTTGAAATTGGCTTGAGCCAGAAAAAATCTGGAATGTTAAATTATTACTACTATATGTAAGACAAAATCATGGGCTATCTTTCAAAAAAATAATTATTGAAATCCATCAAGGGAGTTGCGAGAAATCTTCAAATGAAAATTGACTTTTTCCCATAAGAGCCTGTGTTAAATTTGAACTTTTGCCCGATTTGGCCTTTTCCCGCCAGAAAAAAGTGGCTTCACTAGGATTTGTGCAGGAACTTGTGCAGATGTACTTGAGTCTATTTCTAACGAAGAAATAATTGAAAGGTTTTCTGTTTCCTCATCCCAAAAACTTCTATGTGGGGTTTAGAGAGATAGATTTAACAATAGATTTTAGAGGGAAGTGATAGCCGCGAGCCGTAGCAGGTATCTGTTCAATCAGATAGATAAGCTGCGTTCTCGTAGGTCCTGTTTGTAACGGTGACCGATTAGATTGGCCAGCAAAAAAGACAATGTTCTCTGCTGAAAATCACTTCCCGGTGGTTCGGAACCCACCTAAAACTGTAGGTCCAACTCATCAATCATCATCATCCAACTCATTACCCACGCACAGGTCTCAGACCCATGTGGGCTTCATCCTCAAAAATAAAAAAAAACTTAGAAGGTGCCTAGCTAACTTGTAGATGGTCACAGTCTACAAATTTAAAATGTTTGTCTTCAAACTGTTGATGTTTTTCATGTATTTTACGATAACTACTTACTAATAAGTAAGAACTGCTTTTGAAAAACTTACTAAATACTAAAAATTCAGTAATTTTTCATAACTATGTCTTTATTTTGTTTTTGAAAGACACTTCTTTCGATTGTGTGTTGTAAATAACTATACATGAAATGTGTGCCTTTTATGTACTTCATCCATACATAAATTCTCCCAAGATACTACACTAAGTAAATAACCTGTTGTTTAACTACTGTCCAATAAATGACTTAGTATTTTGAATTTTTGTGTTTTACAAATGAAGTTATTAACTCATTGTTTTCACTTCCTTTAAAGGAACAACTTTGTAGAATTATTTAACCTTAATCTAATTGGTACACCGAACATAAACTTATAGGTATTTCATTTTTATTGAACATTGTGTATTTGTAATAATATTTTATTGTTTAAAAACCATTTAGGTTCCAATTCTTATTTAGCTATTTTGCAATTAAGTTTATTGAGCAGAAGTTCATATATTCATTTCATTGATATTTCTTTTTTACCTTTACAAAAAAATGTTACCTATGTAAAGAATCTCAAGAAATATACATACATTTTGTATATTATCGACTGGGTTTGAATTTTTTCAATAGTTATAAAAATCTTCTTTTAGTTTTAGAAAGAATATGGGGGGCTTTTTTCGCATTTTTTGGGGGGCCTAATTTATGGGGGGGGGGTTTGGTGCTAAATTTAGGGGGGGGTGCGTCAAGAGGCTTAGGGGGGGTGGGCACCCCTGTCAAAACTGACACTGTATTTCAGTAAAAGTGAGTGTAAATCACATTTAATTGAAATACAGTGTTAGTTTTGATATTAGATCGAATTTCTTATCAATTACTATGTATTTCAGTAAAAGTGAGTGTAAATCACATATTTAATTGGAATACAGTGTTAGTTTTGATATTAGATAGAATCTCTTATCAATCACTTCCCGGTGGTTCGGAACCCACCTAAAACTGTATGTTATGTTTTGTTATGAAGGGACGGATTCAAAGATCCAAAGATTCAAAGATCCTCACATGTCAACCGAAGCTTATTGTGTGTCCCTAGTACGTTAGTTGGGCAAACCAATACCTGTGCCCTTTACAAGATCCAGGAGTTTTTTCCCTATGCTAACGTCCCATTCATCACCTGGTTGTTTGCAGCCAAACAGAGCCCTTCTCCTTGCCCCGAGTCTCTCGCAATCCAGTATGATATGCTTGGCAGTCTCTTCAGACTGATTGCAAAGCCTACACATCTGACTTTCATTTCTGAGTCCAATTGTGTGGAGATGTTTCCTGAAGTGGCCATGTCCAGTTATCAGAGCAATCAACTGCTTGACCTGACCTCTACCCAGCCTCACCAGCCAGTTGGTGAAGTAGGAGCTTCCCTAAAACTGTAGGTCCAACTCAACAATCTCCATCATCCAATTCATTACCCATGCAAAGGTCTCAGACCTATGTGGGCTTCATCCTCCAAAAAAATACATTGTTAGTTTTGATATTAGATAGAATTTCTTATCAACTACATAAAATATTTGGCACCGACTTCAAAAGATTACTTGTATGAAATTTAAAATTTTCTCAGTTTAAAGTAAATACTTTATTTAAACTTTTTAGTACGTGAGTATTTAATCATTTCACTGAAGTCGGTTTCTTTTTTTGTTTTAAAATATGTTTTTTAGTATGTGCCGTGAAAATGGTATTAGACTTAAATGGGAAAAATGTGAAGTACTGAAATCTGAAATTACTTATTTAGGGTTTAAAATTGACAAAGATTGCATACATAAAACTGATGATAAGATTGCAGTTGTTAAGAATGCAAAACGTCCTACAAATGTATCAGAGTTGAAATCTTTTCTAGGGTTTGTTACATATTACTCAAGGTTTATACAGGGCATGGCTAATTCTCTCTCACCTTTATACAACTTACTCAGGAAAAATGTTGTTTTTTCGTGGTCACAAGAGTGTGAAACTGCATTTCAAACAATTAAGAAAGATATTGAAACAAAACTTACTCTTGCGGATTTTGATGTCACTAAACCTATAATTGTTGCTACTGATGCTAGTAAATATGCTATTGGTGCGGTTCTTTCATGTTTAGATGAAAAAGGTGTGGAAAGGCCCATAATTTTTGCTAGTAGATGTCTCACTGCAGCTGAGCGAAATTATTCCCAGATAGACAAGGAAGCATTGTCAATTTATTGGGGAGTTGAGAAATTTTTCAATTACTTGTTTGGTCGTCATTTTACTTTACTGACTGACCACAAACCATTACAAAGCATCTTAAATGCTCATGCTGCTACTCCATCCATCAGTGCTACACGTTTATTACATTATTAATTATTTTTACAAGGTTTTGATTACACCATACAATACCGTAAGACCACTGAACATATGAATGCTGATTTTTGCTCAAGATTTCCTATGGAAATGGTTAATGACAATACTATTGATGAGGTTCAAATTGTACAAATGAATCAAATTAATATTTTACCGGTTACAAGGGAACAAATAGCTCATGAAACTAGAAAAGATCCAGATATGTGTAAATTACTTCGACAAATTTTAGGTACTGAAAATGGTGAAAATACAAACAATATTGCTGAATATTCAGTTGAACAAGGTTGTATTATGAAAGGCTTACGAGTTATGATTCCAAAATCTTTACAATCTAAAGTACTTGAGGAACTACACCAAGGACACTTAGGAATTGTAAAAATGAAAGGCCTTGCACGAAGTTATGTCTATTGGCCAAATATTGATTCTGATATTGAGCTTGTTACAAAGAATTGTATACATTGTGTGTGTCATTCTAGACAACAGTCTAATGTGAATTTACATCCATGGCAATTTCCTTCAGGACCATGGCAAAGATTACATATAGATTTTGCTAATCCTTCTCCAGGATTATGGCTGTTAATAATTGTTGATAGTTACAGTAAGTGGGTTGAAACTTACATAATGAAAACTCTTTCAAGCAAAGAAACAGTTGAAAATTTGCGTGAATGTTTTACTAGATTTGGTTTACCAGTTACACTAGTATCAGATAATGGTACTCAGTTTACCTCTAGTGAATTTCAAACCTTTTGTACTAATAATGGTATAAAGCATATTACCAGTGCTCCTTTCTTTCCTGCATCCAATGGTCAGGCAGAACGTTTTGTACAAACTGTGAAGTCAGGATTAATTAAATGTTGCGAAGGTATGATTGTAAATTCTACTTTATGGTTCAAATTAAATAATTTTTTAATGAACTACAGAAAAGCACCACATGCTACTACTGGTGAAAGTCCATGTAATTTACTCATGAAAAGAAATATTCGAACTAGACTAGATTTGATGCTACCCAATATTACTGACAAAGTGTTAGATACTCAAAGAAAGGAAATGCAAAAACAGACAATTAAAGATAAATGTTTCAATATCAATGATAGAGTTATGTACCGAATTTACAATAATAAGGGTAAATGGAATACAGGTATTGTAGCTGATAAAATTGGTTCTTCTATGTACAATATCATTACTGATGATAATCTTTCTATTAGGAGACATGCTAATCAAATGAAGGATTGTAAAATTAAATTAAAGGATTTTTCAACTGATATACCTAATGTTCATTATGATACTGATGTAATTGTGCCTAAATCAACAGTACTTTCTGAACAATCGAAAGCTATTACAAGCAATAATGTTGATGATTCTACTTTCTTTTCTAATTCTTTCAAGAATGTTTTACATTCAACGCCAGTTTCTACAAAATTACCGATTGTGACAGATACTATTTACCATACGCCACAGGCTAGACCTGTTAGGTTCAGAAAACCTCCTGAAAGGTATTCACCCTAGGTTTCATTACGGGGGGAGGTGTCATATATCCTTGTACAACATGAATTTTAGTTTTATTTTATGCAGTTGGCAAGACTGTGCCACACCAGAGAGACAACGCCTACTGTACTATGTCTCTATTGTCGATTGAATTTTCATGATGTAATGAGTTTACTTACGCTATTCGTTCTTTTAATAAAATGTATTTCATCAATTACAATGAGTTTGTGATTACTTCTACCACCTACGTTACAGAATTGAATACTATAAAATACATAGCACAACAGAATGGTTACAAACACACACTAATAGACTAACTACTGCACAGAATATCAACAAAACCAATCACTCACACCAGCAACAAACAGAATGACAACCCCCATACATTCATCACACTTACCTACCTCAACAAAAAAAAACTCATAAAATAGCAGCTTCATTCAGGAAACTCATAAAATAGCTTACAGAACAAATAATTCACTCAAAAAACACCTGCAGTCTCAGACAACATCTCAAAACAAGTACAACAGATCTGGAATTTACAAATTGAAATGTGATGACTGCAACAAGTTCTATATAGGACAAACTGGCAGGACATTCACCACTAGATTCAAAGAACGCACAAGAGCCATCTCACACCCAAACACACATTCCACTTTTGCTGAACACATCATTTCAACAGGCCACAGTTATACAGACATTGACACTAATTTAGACACACTACACTTCACTCACAAAAGCCATAAACTCAATGTTTTAGAACAATATGAGATTTACAAACATGCAAAGCAGGAACCTGACAACATTTTAAATGATCAACTTAACTTCTTCTCACACACTCTATTTGACAAAATAATCCCAATTTCAAACCTCCCGCCTACTCATCCCCCCACCCCAGCACCATTCCAACATACATAGCCCTCAAACTCATACCTTAAGTCAGTGTACTGTGGGTTGTCTGACGATGCTCTAGACAACAGAGCGAAACGGCCGTCACGCCATAACGTGAGTTAATTTCCATTTAAAAGTGGTTTTTTTTAGTTTATATTACATATTAGTGGAAACAAGATGGATCTTCAACATCATAAATAAAATTACTTCCAATTCAATGACGAATATACTACAGCCATCCTGCCGACCTCCCTATGTGATCACCCATTTCTAGCATAATGGTCGAAATGTGTCTCCAACACTAAGAGAAAATCCAAATATTAAAAAATAATTTAATTTCTGTGGAATAATTTAATATAAGAGTCCTTCACCAAAATTTTTGATTGCCAGCCGCCACTGCAGTGCTCAGTGAGTAAAATATTTTAATTTTCTACTCAAATATTTGACTTCATAGTCGTGCAATTATTCATAAAGTCAAATACTGTAATTATTATTAGTAATACGCGCAGTTCGTCATGTATACCAAATTTCAAGATTTCAAAACCAGTAAATGTTACCAGTGTCATTTTTTGGAGGATGAAGCCCACATAGGTCTGAGACCTGTGTGTGTGTAATGAGTTGAATGATGATGATGATGATTGATGAGCTGGACCTACAGTTTTAGAATAGAATGACTTTTTTATTTGTTGACATGGCGAAGTTTGGACAGTTATGTCCAATCTACCACTTAACCAGTTTTCGGTGGGTTCAGAACCACCGGGAAGTGATTTTACAGCAGAGAACAGTGTATTTTTTGCTGGCCGATCTAATCGGTCACCCTTACAAAGAGTGCCCAGTAGAACGCAGCTTATCCCTATCTGATTGAACAGATACCTGCTTCGGCTCACGGCTATCACTTCCCTGTCGTCTGGTCTATTAAAATTCAAAGATGTTGAAGAATTTGAATAGACCAATCAGACTCCACCAGTAACATTTACCAGTAAATGAGAAGGCTCCCATAAACTCAACCAATAATCTACTTTTCAACCTGATTTTACAAATTGTTTGGGGGGGGCTTGAAAACGCTTTTGGCACAAAATGGGCAATCAAGAAGTGGAAGGGCGACGACTGTATCACTAGTAACAATACTATTTGATCTAAAACTGTTATTTTTCTAAGAAAAATTTTGAAAATCCAAAAATATATAGTTTTAAAAAGTACAATAATTATTATAGTTATTGTCGATTAGGACAATATTGTCGATTTGAGAGCGTTAATATGGTAACATCAGCTGATGAACCGGGTCCACTTTGATTCGGTCTCCTGTAAACAAAAACAGTCCCAGTAATACCAACTAGAACCACATGATAATCAAGTTGGCATTGCTACCAGTTACCGGCTTTCATAATCAGCTGACTGCCTCCATTTTCTTCAACGTCATCATCAAACCTCAAACCTTCATCAGTTGATGTCTAGCACTGATAGAGAGAAGAGTTGTTTTGTGCTCCAGTAGATTTTTCAACACACATAACTGGAATGTTACCTTAAATTTGCTATTTAAACAGTGCCTACTGATTAAATACTGAAGTGCTCAAATGATTTAGTGATGAATAAATGGAAAATCAATTCTGGATATCTTTCACAAGGTAAGCAGTTTCATATCAATTTTTGCAATTTAGTCTATTTTAAGACACCCTTAAATACCATAGTTTCTTAATTGCATAGCTTTGCTCCATTATTTTGAAGTGAGAAATAACTATAATGAAATGGCTAAAATTTAACCTAAAAGTCAAGAAGTTGTCGAATTCCACTTTATTTGTTACACAAATTACAGTACCATGGTTTCAGGGTACCTACCCCATCCTCAGCAAGACTGATTTGAAACTGATTTGAAACAGTTTCAAATCAGTCTTGCTGAGGATGGGGTAGGTACCCTGAAACCATGGTACTGTAATTTGTGTAACAAATAAAGTGGAATTCGACAACTTCTTGAGTTTTTAATTATGGATAAGTTCCACAACATCAATATTCACTCTACTAATTATATTAACCTAAAAGGTTCATCATCACTAACTCTTTGAAATCTGTCTAGTCATTTTCAGTTACCAACTCTAATTCAATAGGTAACTATGTTTCAATACTCGGGTAGGGTAAACTCTACTAGTTTTCCCCTTTATTAACTTATTTCAAAGCCAAGCTAAGAAACTATTTAATAACTACAGTTTTTAATATAAAAACCAAGAAAGAATTGTTATTCATTTTTAGGTAGACTTCTCGCTATTCATTATTATACATTGACCTTGACTACGGTACCAATTTATTTTATAGATCATTAGAATTTATAAATTTTATTGGGACATTCTCAGTGAACATGCATTTTCTCATTTAGTTAGTTTTAATCTACCAATGCTGCTTGATTTCAAATTTCTCATGAATTTATTTTTATTATTGCTTCTATTTTCCCTTGGACATTATTTTCCAGACAGTGTGCTTCAAAAGTCAATCTTAAAACTATCCATCAATTGAAACGTCCTTCAAAAATCAAAAGCAGAGAATTTAAATTGTTTTTGACTGAAAAAAGAAATAATTCATTGTTTGAAAAATAAGTTCAGAACTGGTCGTCGCCTACATTATAATTATTATAAATTGATAGTGATATTATATAATCAAATTAAAATTAGTTATCACACTAGTAGCCTCTTAGTGGAATTTTAATGAGCTTTTATATCATGATGATCATCCAAGTAACTAGTAACTATATTGATAAACCTCTTATTAGAACTTGTATGCATACTGGGCTAATTTAATTTTATGATTTCAAGAAATGTTTCTTACAAGCCAGCAGCTACCGTACTGATTTGAACCATGATCTACCAATAATTGATTCAAACTATTCCAATCCTTATAGATAATTAATCCATATTCTTTTCAATGAGAAAATGTTTTTCAGTCTCATTTAATTATTATCTTTAATCTCTGTCCTTTTGCTCAAACTCCACTTACTCACTACTCAAATATATACACATGCCACTTGCAATTTGACATGTTCAGTGACTATAGATAGGCCTACTGTACTAATCCAACATTTTCTCAAAATTATGTTGCTGCAACCCAAATTGACCAATTTCTTTGATTATTTCACAATTATTTTTAGGATATTATAAAATTGGGTTCCACTATTTGACGTCGTTTCAGGCATTGCTGAATATAGTTAGCAAGATTATTAACTTGAAGCTAGTTTGTAAAATATTTTTTCAAGTTTGGTTTCTCAGTCGTTTAGTAAATTATTCAGTAGCTATTGATTCATTAGCGGCCCTAAGGCTTGTTTCACACACACCCGGCAGTCGGGTAACTGGTGTTGTTTGCCCAGCTGTACGAACATTGCATTATATGGGACTATGTAATCATACCGGATAAACAATAATGGTTACCTAACTGCTGGGTATGTGTGAAACAAGCCTTAGGGCCTCTAATGAATCAATAGCTTTTGAATGATTTTCTAAACGACTAAGAAACCAGGCATGAACCATATATTAAATTGATCATGATGTTATTTCCATGCCAGTGAATCGAAATGACTCATTCCAAATTCAATTCCATTGGATCACCAATTAATTCTAATATATACTAATGATAGTCTTATTGGGATTGAATAGGAAATTTTAATTCATTCCAAGTATCCTCCAACATTATTCTCAAGGGCAGAGATTGTTCATTGATATACTTGATGAATGAAGTGGCTGTTTTACCCTATCAAAATTTCAATATAATTATTGTTGGAGCCGTATTGATACTGGTTTATTTTGTATGGCTTTCCATTTTTAAGAACAAGTATTTCTGAGTTTTCAACTATATCCAGCAAAACATATGATGCAGTATCAGTATATTAGGACACATTGTTTAATGCTCAAGATACTTGATCTTAATCAACATCATCACTTCAAACACATTCTATAGTCAATTGAATATTGCCAGCACATATCAATTTCCAATCAACTTTACAAACTTTTATCAATGTAACACCACCACATATTTTGTTATAATTGAATCAATCAACACACCTCCAAATTTGTAATAGCTTAACTGAACTATTTTTTTTTTTCAACAGGATGACTGATCAGTTCAACCTACTTCAAGAAGGAGATATGAAAAGACTCAACTTCACGGTAACCTCTTCAGTAGGTCAAGATGGTGGAGTACAAACTGGCCAGGACGTGAAACTGGAGATTTGGTATTATGTATCTTGCTTTTATAGTCAGTTAGGTTAGAAGTTTCCCTCCATTCTCCTGCATATGCTAGGAGGTTTACAGTTGTTAGTCAAGTAACACACTCTTCAACCATGCTCTTGGATTGTGCCACAAAGTCATATTTGTGGCTTCGATGGCAGGGTCTGCATCTGAGAGTCCATGTCTCTCTTGTAGAGTTCATGACCGCAGTTGTCAGATAACGCTGCTATACGTCCGTCTTATGATGGAGTGGTACTGTTTATTGTAGCTGGTGGGATGTGTTATGAGGCTAACAATCGTGAATGGAGATTTGTTGGGTTGTAGGGCATTTGCAGTTGTTAATCATGTATCACACTTTCTATCCGGGCTCTTGATTTGTGCCATGACATAATCTTATTGCGCTTGATGGTTTTTTGGCTGGGTTCAGTGGCTCTCACGGATGCTTCGAGAGTCTCTCTCCTCGCTCAGGCCTTGTGACTACTTGTTAGTTCCACAAGGAGAACAGGGTGCACTGCTCAGTCGCCACAACCATTTTATTATGGTGTGGTACATTTCATTGCAGCTGGTGGGTTGATATAAGGCTAACAAATGTAAATAGGGATTTGCTGTTAGATCCCTGTCAGGATTCTCATGTCACATTCATTGTGCATGGACTGTGTTACCCTGTGATCAAGAGATGCCGGTTGCCAGGTGAAAACCCTGGAGTAATGATGTCTCCGACATATGTTGAGTGCAGGTGTTAGCACCTTTATGTTTGGTAATTGTGATAAGAGATTAGATTAGACATTGATTATGCAAAAATTGTGGGAGTGGCTCTCACTTTAGCTTCAGCTACTGGCTTTGTGCTTAGAGCTTATGCCGTATTTACTGTTGCCAGTGAAAATGCCATAAGCTCCAACACACTGAGAATAGAGTTCACTAAATCAAATCATTTATATATCCTCCTCAACAAAAATAGAAACATAAAAATATAAAAAATACATCTGAATAATACAAAATAAAATTGCACTAAATCAACAAATATATAACTAGTTTATATGGTATTTATATACCAGTTTCAAAAGTACAAATCATGATTTGAAAGAATCAAAAAAATTTCTGGGGCTCTTATACACATGCTAGGAAGTGGAAATATGTGATACTATTTATTGATAGATTATTGGCGCTTGCCTACAGATGTAGGAGTGCAAAAATATTTGATACTATTTATTGATAGATTATTGGCGCTTGCCTACAGATGTAGGAGTGCAAAAATATTTGATACTATTTATTGATAGATTATTGGCGCTTGCCTACAGATGTAGGAGTGCAAAAATATTTGATACTATTTATTGAAATATTATTGGCGCTTGCCTACAGACGTAGGGGTGCAAAGATATTTGATACTATTTATTGATAGACTATTGGCGCTTGCCTACAGATGTAGGAGTGCAAAATTATTTGATACTATTTATTGATAGATTATTGGCGCTTGCCTACAGATGTAGGAGTGCAAAAATATTTGATAATATTTATTGAAATATTATTGGCGCTTGCCTACAGACGTAGGGGTGCAAAGATATTTTATACTATTTATTGATAGACTATTGGCGCTTGCCTACAGATGTAGGAGTGCAAAAGTATTTGATACTATTTATTGATAGATTATTGGCGCTTGCCTACAGATGTAGGAGTGCAAATATATTATACTATTTATTGATAGATTATTGGCGCTTGCCTACAGACATAAGAGTGCAAAAATATTTGATACTATTTATTGATAGATTATTGGCGCTTGCCTATAGATGTAGGAGTGCAAAAATATTTGATACTATTTATTGATAGATTATTGGCGCTTGCCTACAGACATAGGGGTGCAAAAATATTTGATACTATTTATTGATAGATTATTGGCGCTTGCCTATAGATGTAGGAGTGCAAAAATATTTGATACTTTTTATTGATAGATTATTGGCACTTGCCTACAGATGTAGGAGTGCAAAATAATATATTATACTGTTTATTTATAGATTATTAGCACTTGCCTACAGATGGTAGGAGTGCAAAAATATGTGATACCATATTTATTGATAGACTATTGGCTCTTGCTTATTCATGTACGGTGAATGTGATAAGAAATTAGATTAGACATTGATTATTCAAAATTTGGGGAAGTGGCTCTCACTTTAGCTTCAGCTACTGGCTTTGTGCTTAGAGTTTATGCCATTCTCTCTGGCAATGCTTTGGCAGTGAAAATGTCATAAGCTCTACCACACTGAGAATAGAGTTCACTTGGGTACATTCAAGAATGGAAGCAATAATTCAAGGGTAGTTTAAGGGTGCTGTCCTATACTTGCTAGGAAATGAAAATATGTGATACTATTTATTGATAGATTACTGGCGCTTGCCTACAGATGTAGGGGTGCAAAAATATTTGAAATCATTCATTGATAGATTATTGGCGCTTGCCTACTGATGTAGGGGTGCAAAAAATTTGATACTATTTATTGATAGATTATTGGCGCTTGCCTGCAGATGGTAGGAGTGCAAATATGTGATACTATCTATTGTTGAATAAGGAATTTTCCCCATTTAATCACTCTTGCTCAAGTCTGTTTCAGCCACACTGTGTTGTTGTCATCACCACTTCTTCTCGGGTATTCTTCTCAAACAGATTCAACTCCATTCGTGCTACAGTCTTTTTTTAAGCTTCATCTACTAGGTAATTAACTGTTTTTCTTTTCTTGTAGAATCTATTCTAAATAACTGAAGAAATCACAATAGCCTTCATAGCTAAACAGATTCGGTTTCAGAGCAATTCAAATATCTAATCCAGTGCTGAGTTTCAAGCATTGCATTTTGAGATTTGTCCAGATATCTCAACGCAGTAATAATTGAATGTTTCCATGAGTGATGATTCTGAATCTCCATCAATAAATCAGATAATAAATCCAGCCAATCCGACTTAGCTTTTTTAAATGCTATCCAATTCTAAACTATTCTTGATTATTTGAATTAAAAATTAAATTATGTTGTTTTAAAACTATTTAGTGGACTTTATGCTTTGAAAATTTATTTTATCTCTGATTGTTTTCTAGGCTAGTTTGCCAGCAGAAGTGTTCATCTAATTGCTATCAAAGAGGATGGAAACTCCAAAACTAAAACTGATAAGATATATAGTAGTACCGGTAGCTTACCTGAACAGAATTTTTGTTTGAAGCTTGGTATTTGATGATCCAGACAAACTGCTAGCTGGACAGTTACTTGAAAAAATATTATTGTTGAAAATGATAGAATAATATTCTTCAAAAGATTATATTGTTTTCATATTGATGCAGGAAATTTGATGAAAATTTCTGTAAACATGATTAGGCTACCAATACACAGTTTCAGTAGTTCGTTGGTATTATAAACCTTTTAATCAGAATTGAAATGCAATAATTTTTGTTTAATGTTGAAATAATAATTGTTTTTTGCTTTTCTACTGGTGGGGAAGGAATTATGCACAAATTCTGGAACGCAGATTTCAGGGTTATACCGGAACGTTTTTCTAAGTATGTCGGGAATTAAAAAAATATTTTTTAGCAACTTTTTATATTGTACTTGTAATTGGGCATGCATTTATGTTGTTACAATTCTTTGTTATATTGTGTTTTTCATGGCATTGATTTAAAAAACGTTATCATTTTCTATTTAAATTCAAACAATGAAAATATATATAGTTGATAAAGTTTCTATAGAGTACAAGTGACCTTTTCAGATTATTTCAAGTCTCAACTTTTGTAATTTTATCGATTGTGGCTATTGTAATTTGTGAATACTGTTTGTATTGACTAGTCTTAATACTTCAAGGCATGATTTTGAAACACAGTTTGTACAATCCACTACTAGGTAGGGCATGCAGTTCTCTGTTACTTCGTTTATTTGTTTTATTGTGTATTTCCTGTCATTGATTTTACCAGACACTTTGTATCAATCATTGTTAAAAAATGTCAGCTCCCACTTCAAACAATTGAAGATATATCTAGTTGATAATGATTTATAATTTAAGTATAATTTCAAGTTTCAACTGCTGTAATTTTATCGATGGTGACTAATGTAATGTGAGAATACTGTTGGTATTGACTTGTCTTGTACTCCATGTGTGGAGTTTTCAAGGCTTAATCTTTAAAAAATTCAAATAATAATAAATAAAAATACAGGATGAAAAGGGCAGAAGAAGGAAGAAGCGAGAAAGGTGGGAGGTCTAGGCCACGGGCTTCTCCATCTTTCTTAGTATATTATGTTGAATGGTCAACATTTAATTTAATTTCCACTTTTAATAATATTTTATTGTTATATAGATAGGAAACATTGTTTTTTAAATGTTATTATTTATTCAAAATTATTTTCTCTTTTGTATGAATTTCATTTATAAAATCTTATACTGGGTTCTCTGCTGTACAAACCGATGGAGAATTTTGAGAGGCTCTTTTTGTCCATCTTGAATTACATCTGAAGTTCTGCTCTTCTGGTGTATTTTGATGATGTTCTCTTTTTGGTGTTTAGGGAGGGGGGTATCGTTTGCTGGAGGGGGGTATTGTTTGCGGTACTGGTTCTATTGTGTTGCTACGGTGTCAGTTTGTAGAATAGCTTTTGATGTCTATTTGTTGTATCAGAGGAGTACTGCAGAAAACCCAGCAAATGAGATTTATATTAAAATATATTCTTTTTAAAACAATTATTATTTATTAATAGAAAATGTGGTCAGGGGATACTGTTTGGTTGGCAGGACAGGTGATCTCTGGAGGTCCCAGGGATTGCCTCTCAACTCCAACACTACTTCCCTCCGTTAATGGGTTGTAGTTAGGAGTAGTATCCACCTCGCGTGGCCCACAAGGCCCCTCCCGGAAGGGGGGCAAGTCAACCTTACGTCCTCGAATGGTGTTGATGCCACACCTCGTGTGGGCTGGGAAACGTACGTCCTGGGTGCCCTCGGTTTGGTTCATCTCTTGACTGGAGGCAGTGTTGAGATGTCCCCTGACGGTGGGATACCACAGTGACTGCGGCCGACAAGGCTCTGGCGATTGGCGAAGTTAGGGACACCCAAAGTTAGTAGACAGATCTATCTGCTACTAATCTTGGTGGTCTCTCACTACCGCTTTTCATGAATTTTTACTATTCTTCCTTTCTGTTCTCAATTCCCTTTTGGGGCCAAGTAATAGGTGTTGTTAATTTTAATTTTTTTATTTTCTCATGTAGGCATCTATTATTTTATCATCCTATCATTCGCAGTTCTTATTTAGATTGTTGTGTAATTTAATTTATTTTAAATTATGTGAAAAAATTGAATTAAACTTAATATTTTGAGCTAGTATTCATGCGAGCAGCAGAACATATAGGACGTCTAAAGAATAGTAACTTTAAATTCTTGTAATGATGTGAAAATTCTTTAGAGTAGAATTTGATGTGGAAATAGTGCATGATTTGGATTTCTGCTTTCCATTTTCAGGTATCTGTTCAATCAGAGATAAGCTACGAAACTCCTGGGCACTCTTTGTAAGGGTGACCGATTGGCCAGCAAAAGAGACTCTGTTCTCTGCTGTATAATCACTTCCCGGTGGTTCGGAAACCACCTAAAACTGTAAGTCCAACTCAGCAATCACCATCATCCAATTCACTACCCACGCACAGGTCTCAGTCCTATGTGGGCTTCATCCTCCAAAAAAAATCATGGGAATAAAACGCAAAAACCTTCATATCAAAAAACTAGGTCTAAGCAAGGGCGTCATTTTAGTCCAGCTTATGATTGGGAAGGGGCATTTATTAAAAAATCTATCTGAAGAGTTTGAATTTTGTCACAATTTTGTTTCTTATTACTATTTTTTCAAGTTAATATCTTATTCCAATAAAGTAATTTTGTTGTTTGGTATAATAATATAATAATTATCTATACCGCTTTTTTCACTTTTGGCTTACCGTATATTAATAACAGGGGTGCCCACAGGGGGGGGGGGGCTATGACGCAGACTGCGTCATTGAAATTCTTGGGGGGGGGGGTTCCAAAAAACGTTTTGGGGGGGGGGGTCGTAAAGTTGATTGAAACCGTGTTTAACGTGACAACATTAAAAAATATACTAAGAAGTCACCAGATAGAATGTCAATTAATGAAAATATATTTATAATTATTATTATTATTATTATTATTATACAATTGAATATGAATTAGCTAAAATAATAATGTTTAGGATTTGTGCAGGAACTTGTGCAGATGTACTTGAGTCTATTTCTAACGAAGAAATAATTGAAAGGTTTTCTGTTTCCTCATCCCAAAAACTTCTATGTGGGGTTTAGAGAGATAGATTTAACAATAGATTTTAGAGGGAAGTGATAGCCGCGAGCCGTAGCAGGTATCTGTTCAATCAGATAGATAAGCTGCGTTCTCGTAGGTCCTGTTTGTAACGGTGACCGATTAGATTGGCCAGCAAAAAAGACAATGTTCTCTGCTGAAAATCACTTCCCGGTGGTTCGGAACCCACCTAAAACTGTAGGTCCAACTCATCAATCACCATCATCCAACTCATTACCCACGCACAGGTCTCAGACCCATGTGGGCTTCATCCTCAAAAATAAAAAAAAACTTAGAAGGTGCCTAGCTAACTTGTAGATGGTCACAGTCTACAAATTTAAAATGTTTGTCTTCAAACTGTTGATGTTTTTCATGTATTTTACGATAACTACTTACTAATAAGTAAGAACTGCTTTTGAAAAACTTACTAAATACTAAAAATTCAGTAATTTTTCATAACTATGTCTTTATTTTGTTTTTGAAAGACACTTCTTTCGATTGTGTGTTGTAAATAACTATACATGAAATGTGTGCCTTTTATGTACTTCATCCATACATAAATTCTCCCAAGATACTACACTAAGTAAATAACCTGTTGTTTAACTACTGTCCAATAAATGACTTAGTATTTTGAATTTTTGTGTTTTACAAATGAAGTTATTAACTCATTGTTTTCACTTCCTTTAAAGGAACAACTTTGTAGAATTATTTAACCTTAATCTAATTGGTACACCGAACATAAACTTATAGGTATTTCATTTTTATTGAACATTGTGTATTTGTAATAATATTTTATTGTTTAAAAACCATTTAGGCTCAAATTCTTATTTAGCTATTTTGCAATTAAGTTTATTGAGCAGAAGTTCATATATTCATTTCATTGATATTTCTTTTTTACCTTTACAAAAAAATGTTACCTATGTAAAGAATCTCAAGAAATATACATACATTTTGTATATTATCGACTGGGTTTGAATTTTTTCAATAGTTATAAAAATCTTCTTTTAGTTTTAGAAAGAATACGGGGGGCTTTTTTCGCATTTTTTGGGGGGCCTAATTTATGGGGGGGGGGTTGGTGCTAAATTTAGGGGGGGGGGGGTGCGTCATGAGGCTTAGGGGGGGGTGGGCACCCCTGATTTAATAAATTACTGTATGGTATATCACGAGTAATTAATGCTTAAAAGAACAAGATTGAAGTGGTGAATATGGTAGTACATTATTTTTAATTAAAAAAAAACCCCATAAAAGTGAGGAAGCAGAAAACAATCTTGTAAAGCTACGCTCGCACATAGACAATAAAAAGATAAAATTACTTGTTTGAAAATAAATATTTCCACTAGATTTGCACTGATTGGTACATCCATAATCACTACATGAAATGATCATGTTAAAAAATCATTTAACATCATAAAACAAGTCATTTGAGCACTGACAAATACGGGGTTTTTCCATTATCGCTATACAAATTTTCGTGGTTTTGCCCGATTTAGAAGCGGGCGATGCTAGCGCTGTGACTTCACAGCGGATCCCGGAGTTACGCATCTAGTAATATAAATCAATGGATAATGCCAACAAAATAAAACCAAAATGGAAGTGAAGCGAAAGGTACCTCATGACTTTCTATTAATTTAGTATTTTTTCATCTTGGCTGTGTATCGATCTTTGAAACACCGTTTGTAATATTCAAGAAAATTACAATATTAAGAAATATCTTATAAAAATGACATGAATAAAACTTTTATGATAATTTGGTAAGAACATCTCACTATGCTATTGAGCGGAAACAGCTGATGGGTTACAACAACTCTAACCTCAACGTTTTTGATATTGGAGTCGCAGCTCAGCTGTTTCTGTCTTCTGTTCTATCATGAAATTTTGTAGTTTAGTAGAAAAGCCGAAATTGGGATTCTCTAATTTTTATATATGATGGATTATCTAGTTTATCTTCGAAATAGTTAGTGCACATATTTATTAAGTAAATAGAAGTTTGAAAACATATTTTCTAGTGTAATAAATTCTCAATACCAAACCACAGCTACTTGGCATTTGAAGTGAGTGCATTTTTTTATAATTATTCTAAATTACTCATCCCTTGATTCAGATTTAATGCATTCTATTTGGATTTTGGCAAGATAATACGAATGTCTAATCTGTCTTTAAGTACGGATTCTGGATAATTATCAAATCACTTTTACGTCAGATTTCGGTTCGATTGCAAATAGGTTAGAGAAAAGTCAAATCACATCAAAAGCTAATATGAACAAATTAACTATCTATTTAATTTTGGTATGTGAGTGAGTCACATCAATGTCAATTTATATGATTACTCTTTGCTTGCTTTTCAATTAGATTGCTGTAAACGTGATGTGAAATCAGGGACGGATCCAGGATTTTTGTAACGGGGGGGCGCACCCTAGGATTTTTGTAAGGAGGGTATGGAATACCCTGCACAAAAAGGAGGTCCAGGGTACTCGCCAGAATTTTTTCTTTTTATTTTAATGCTAGAAATATCTTTGTAAGGGGGTTATGGAAAACCCCCCATGGGAGGGTGTCCAGGGGATATCCTCAGGAAAAAAATGTAGAAAATGCCAAGAGATTATTTTTTTGAAACACTAAAAAAATTGCTGTTAGTTTTTTACAAAAATGATTATTGTATTATAGCAAAATTATCATGATCTGACACGTGTTAAGACCTGAAATCTTATTGAAAGTAAGCAACAATAATCATTTATTGGTCTATTCAAGGGGATAGAGCCAGTAAGAAGGGATATAATATATATTTTTTTAATTTCCTCAGTGGTTTTCATCCGTACATGAACTGTTTGTACCTTACTATTGATGTCAATGACGATACGAACTTGAATTTTACACCAGCACTCAACTACTTTTGTAAGAAGTATCAGTCGCGTTTAAGGACCTGAGTCCTATTCTCAGCGAATAGAGAATAGAGACTGCTGTACAGAGTACACTAAATAGAGTATACAGAGCGAAACGGATTAGGTCTATGTATTCTCTGTTTGCTGGAGATAGTACTCGGGTCTTGAGAAGCGTGCGCTAGTACTCACAAAAATGTGAGTTCGTTTAATGCAAGTTTATAATCGTAATTAACATCGCTATCTTTCAGGTATATTATTTATGTATTTGAAATTAATAGTAGTCAAGCATGAAGTTTAAGTATATTTTAAAATAATAAGCACAAAGCACCAGGAGGCCACGTTAAAATAAATTTCATCTAGCTCTTGTATCATTGTCAATGGTCCGGATCAGACCTTTATTGTTTCAGGAAGAAAAGAAGAGCCGGCTTACTTGAAACTATTCCCATTCCCTAGGTTTAATCATTTATCTTTTCTGAGTTGGGCTTCCGTACAAATAGGGCACCGTACTTAAAAATTTCACTTGAAACGGGTTTTGGGATACCCCCTGTAACTTTTTGAGAATGAAACAATTTCCCTGAAACTTCATTTAAGCGATTCTAGATATGAATTCATCTATTTTGAAAATTCAACCCACGTTATGTGTCAAAGTAAATTTCATCAAGCTCTTCCGTTATTGTCAAAGTGTGATCCGGGCCCTTATTGTTTTAGTAAAACAATTAAATGCAGGTTATAAACAATTAAATGCAGAGATACTCTGCTCTTTTTGATCCCTCACCTTTTCTGATTCTGATAATGTACTTTCCTGATACTTGAAAATTTCTTCTAAAAGGAGAGTTTGGGATTGATCTATATTATTAATTTTTTTAATATTTAATTTTTTAAGTATCATTTTATTGGTTAGTTTTTTTTTTATTAAAAAAATAATCCATCTAATACCACATTTTTACCGATTTCAGACATCTTCTTTCTTCAAATGTTGTCTCTAAAGACTTCTTAAAATTATTTTGTCTCTGGAGGATCTATCCACCTGATTTCCTTATACCTACGCCACTGTGATGTTACATGAACAATGAATACATAGAAATTAATCTATTTTTAAAACGTGTGTAACATTACAAAAACATTAAATCATTGGTACTCATTATGCAATTACAGTTAGTTATACATAGGCACTACATCATACAACCTACAACTATGCATAGTGAATCATTCAAATTAAAGTGATGTTAATATACAAAACTTAAATTTTCTTCTAATAAATCATAAAAAATTGCGGATAAATTTTGCACCCTCCCCTCCCCCAGCATTATATGCCTCTTGTCCGGGGCATATTTTTAAATCCAGCCCTGGTGATACCAAATGGAGAAACAGCCGAAATAATCATGTCTAATTTTTTTAAATAAATATGACTAGTGACAATGTTATTTTACAGAAGTCTTTTTAATTCTAGATATCTACCATAACATCGCTATCACCAATACAAATTAGATTATTATAAAAGGATGTTAAAGGAAAATAAAAATTTAGAATCAGTTGGATTACTTAGTAAATGTATAAAGTATGTACAGATGTATCATTTTTCACTAGTATTAACCATAAAATATATTTTCACACCACCTCAAGGGGGGGGGGCGCGCCCCCCTGCTGGATCCGCCCTTGGTGAAAACATCGTTCTTGAAAGTCTCATTAGTTGACTATTGTCTGAAATTAAATTGTATTAGTGATTCATTTTTGACTAAAACTTACTTTTAATATCTGATAATGGACTAGTCAAAAGTAAACCCACCGGAAAACTGGTTCATTTACTTTAGCCGTTGCTAAAAAATGAACTTTCACAAAGAATCACTGACTTAAGAACTATGATTTATTCTTTAATAAGTGTGGCATTTCTATTGGAAATACATTGTTAGCCACTACACCGTGGTCCAGTAAAGTTAAATAGTGCTTCTGGAATTGATGGTTTCGGGTTTCACACTCCATTATCAGAGAGTTTGCACAATACTACTTTAAAGATAACGATAATGCTAACCTCAACATTCTATGTATCTGCCTGCTCTAAACGCAAGGTACTATAGTGCAATTTGAGACATGGAGTGGTCATGTTAGCGTTATCGTTAACGTAGTTCTGCCCAAACTCGATTGTCAAAATATAATACCCTGCTTTAATAAGTTATTTATTTTCGGTCTCACTACTAGGTGGTAAGGCTATACATTATTTATTTTATTGATTATAGATCTAAATTATTCCAATACTGTGCTATTATCAATCATTCTTTTGCTTGTAGATTCGATATTGTGAATTTTCTCCAGCTTCGAACTTCACGATTTGGAACTGGTTCATCGAATGTGGAAGCATCGCTTCAACAGATGCTAAGGTAGTCCTATTCAAAGTTTACTGTGCTCCAAGCACAAATGATCATATTCTTTGGAAATGTTTGTGAGTGCTAATGTCTGGAATGTTTCCAGTTACTTTCTTCTAAGTGATATAAATACCATATGCACTATTACAATATTTTGCAGTTCTTTTCTTCTAAATAATCTCAGTACATTCTAAAATAATAGATAAGCAGCTAATCGTTCATCTTGGGTTTTAGATGTCTTGTTTACCGTTTTGGCGTTCTTTTCAAGCCGAGTACACACTTTTTTAAGAGGATGAAGGGCTAATCTACGACCTAACCTTTATCGAAAGGTAGAGTAGAGGGGCGTAGAGTAGTGTGTACTGTGTACCTGGCTTGAAAATAAATGATTAAATGTAGCGTCCTTATCCTCTTTATGACAGAACATTTGGGTGCTCAACAATATTTTTAATATTCTAAAATCTAATACTCATTTTACTCAATATTACAGTGGAAACAATATTACACTGGGCGCGCGGGTCTGTCACTACTCGCCGTCCTGTAAAAGTTAGCTCGCTCACTACCGCTCCACTGACAGCTGAAATGGTGACCTTGAAGACATCTGCAGTGTCGCGCGGGCTACATGTTTTTAGAAATGAGCGATAAACACTCTCATATCTACCCCGCGCCTTGACTGAATACCAAACAGCCACGCGCCCAGGCTAATTGTTTCTACTGTTGTACTTCCTCGATAGAGAAAGTTTTTAATGAAATGTTTTTAAATCATGTTTTTAGTAGACTACTATGTGGACTAAAACGTCTTATACTAGTTTGTACTTGATTATTTCTACAGTAAATCCGAATATACATTTGGTCAATACCCGAATTTCATTAACTGAACATAGCTTACACCATTTAAAACTCAAAAAGCATGAAAATAAGTGGCCCAAATACCTGGCGGTCTGCAAAAAATGCATTCAAAGTGCTATTTTGAGATTGTAGCAGGAGTTTTATCGCCCATTTTTCACCATTTTCTGTTAACTTTGAATGGATTTTCTGTACAGTTTTATACATGCGCAACACTCATTTTTCAGAATTACCATTTTGACTTAGTTTTTCATTGAGATAGAAGTTTTTAATGTCACCGTATTTCAACGTAGATAACTTTGAGAGATTACAGAGATACTGCAACATGAATGTAATTTTCTTTGTAATTAGTACCTTTGTGGGACGATAATGTGAAGCATTCTTGAGTTTTTGTATTCTTTAAGCAAGCATTTCTATTCCGATGGTAGCGAACATACAAAAGGCATACCAGTGTCCTAATGTTAAGTCGGGATTCAGCCAATACTCAACGGTTCAATATATCTATAAATTCGACAAGAATAGTATCTTCGAAGTGTTTCAATAATAATATAAATAAATATCAATAATATAAAAAGTACATAAAAATGGTAATGGCACTCACTGAACATAAGACAGTCCTTACGTTCAGTCACGAGCGCTCGTGACTTCGGTTGGAAGTGTGACCGATAGAAATAACACAACGTTGTCTGCTTTATTACCACTTATCCGGTGTTTGGAGCCCACCTAAAACTGTAGGTCCATCATTCATAACATAATTGCATAGACATACATAGTTGTATAGAAAAGCAACTGACTCAAATTCTTGACACCCCAAGTTTTATCATTTAACTTGAATAAACGACAAATCCATATACCCCTTTCATAGGTCAGAGGATGCTAAAAAATAAAAAAATAATATAAATACAATCTGTATTATCAAAAATGGATCAGCCTCTTTACCCATGCACAAGTCTCAGACTTCATCAGCTAGAAACATCATTAAAAATGTGTTATTTCCCAGATACCAGACAGCCACAGAATGTACAGGGGAAGAAGAGGGTGAAGAAGAAGAGGAAGAAGGCTCAGAAAGCACGTACAATCGAGACCAACGACAACAGGCATGGTAAAGAAGGACAACATCAGTATCGCACCAGTGACAACAACTTCTCTCGATGTTGTCCCTGCCGAACGAACTGACAACAATATGAACAAGACTCCGACCGACTTCGATAATGTGATCGATATACTGAGTCGAAATTTGAATAAATATTTGAGAAATTCCGATGGCTTCAAGGAGTTTGCCTGTGGCTGGGGAGCGGCTCTTATCAATATTGGAATTACGTTTCCGATTAATAAGATCATCTTTAGACAGGTGAGTGCCAGAAATATAAGATTTTTTATTGGGGGTTTAAAAAGATGCTTGCATTTCAATAAACTATTTTGCAGATCTTTCTACTCGAAGAAATTGCAGTTTATCAAAAACAACGGCGGCTCTGGTTGGAGCGCTTGTTTATGATAATATAAGGGGCTCTGGCTGGCTTCGTTTCCTGCAGCCTTGGGTTCGAATCTCATTCAGCCATGGTTGAGTCTCTGGATTCATGTGGGCATCATCTGCAATAAAAAAAAGACAACTGACTGCAGTGTCAAACTATATGATTCACGAAAGCCAGTTAAATTTAATCCCCATGTAGAATAACGTCATTCTACATAGATTAAATTTAATGGAGAGTATTTAGTTGCACAAATGACAACTACAAGCGATAACGCCGATTAGGTTAACCGGCGTAAAATATATTTAACCGCCCGATCACCGAAGTTTAAATCTCACTAAAATCCGTTGTTACGTTTTATAGGTTATGTTTATTGTACCAGAACACGGAACTGCAAATTAGGTCGAAGGTGTTAAAAAACTTTCAAAATGAAAAAATCTATTGATAATATAATAATACTGAGATAGTTGAATAATGATTCAAATAATTCACAATGAAATGATTCTAATTCACCTTTTTTCTCAACTTCAGAATTAGCTGTTGATCAAATTACAGTAATGCCAGATTGTGCCCGTTTGGTTAATGCAAAATAACTAATGGATATTTGTGCAACAGAAATAAAGCTGTTACACTTACGATAGTTAGTTAACTGACGTTAAATTCCTTACTTAATTGGCTTTTGTGCAACCGGCCAAATCACTTGAATAACTCACTCAAACTAACAGGGTAACCTAGAATGCTCAATTGTTGATGATCAGTTTAGAACTAGGCAGTATAAAAACACCGAATTTAATTGCGAAATGTTCAAATCAACTGATGTATTTAGTGAATTATAAGACTTGAAGTTGTCACAACCACATTTATTGAAAACCGTGAGATACTACTTTCGGTTGTTAGACCATTATCAATCTTAATCAAACCATAATCATAGAGTTAATCTCTCATAGAGATCAATCTCAATCAAACCATAGTCATAGAGTTTAATCTCTCATAGAGATCAATCTCAATCATCAATCATAGAGTTTGATTGAGATTGATAATGGTGTAACAATCGAAACTAGTATCTCACGGTTTTCAATAAATGTGGTTGTGACAACTTCGTCTAATAAGTATTAGATTATTATTCTAATAATACATATTATTCACTATGGATATCTTCCACAATATCATCGTCGCCACTACAAAGAAAATGTGAGTATTTTATAATTTTTATTGCAATACTGGTTGGGACGAATGCTGTCTTCTCACTGGTCAAGATCCTGTATCGAAAAGTGACACCCGTTGTATAATAGCTTCATTATGAACGGTTTTTAATTGGACATGAATTAAGTCAGCTGTTATGGCATTACTTTTATCTAGGGTGACGTTGTATAGTGGAAAAAGTGATGTCAATACAGCTTACTATATTCCACATCTTATCAAAGTAGTGTCATAATGAAGCTATTTTAACACTACTGTCACTTTTCAGTACAGGTCTAGACTAACTCAGGATTTCTTCAAAACAGTGTCGAAATGAATGTTATACAATAGTCACATCAGCTGATTTAAACATTCTAAAATCAAACTGGATTTCAAATCGGAACTGTCAAGAGCTATCATGCATTGTAGGTTATGTTATATTTCGGCAAGTTATCGCATGCATTGATAAGTTGAATTAAACGTAATTTAGATTAGATTAGAACACTTTATGTTAGTATAAAATAGCATTATTACCGTCGCATAGGTAGCAAATGTACAGCAAATGATATTCATTTAGCTAAAGAAAATCCTAGTGACGTATTTACATAAAATGGCGAAGTCTGGACAAAATTCGTCCATTCTTAACTTAACCTTAGGTAATATAACTTTGTTCTAATTTGGAATACATATTATAACCTCAAATATAACACTTATTAATTTAAGATAATTTACAAAAAATAGATATAAACTAACAAATAATATTCTGTAGCTACTTTAAAACTGTTGGAATGAGATTGATTTATTAAATGCCTTTATTACAGATTTAGATTAGATTATTTACTTTATTCATGCAGATTACAAAATGCACAGTCTTAGATTCTAGATTATGATAGTTGAAAATATATAAGTACTGTAATTATGTTTATCTACGACCATGTCATAATGTATACATTACATTTGACAATTGATGCCAAAACAGCTGTCTTTTCGAAATTCTTTTTGAAACCCGTTGCATAATGAGCTCATTATAGTACAGGTTCTACATAACACGAGTTCTGGACCAATCAGAAGCATTTTTGATGGAATCAATATCGTAATTCAATATTGTGAAACTATCAGCTGATTTGATCAAACTGCTACACCAGCTGCTTTAACCTAACAATCTACTATAACTTCTCGTATTTGAGATGAGAGGTTAGGTATCTCTGACAGTCACAGGTAAAATGAAATTGTTTTAATTAAATGTATACTAGTGGTCGTAGATAAAATAGTGTATGCAATGATTTTATTTGGCCATTAAAGCACTCGTAAGATATTTATAACACTCGCATTCGCTCGTGTTATAACTTACATCTAACTCGTGCCTTAATAAGGGTCAAAATAAAATGGTTGCATAAACTACTATATTGTTCTATGAATTTTACAAATCTAAACTAAAGAATTATTCAACAATATGAATATAAGATGCAATTTGATAACGATAATATGATTGTGATGTATCTACATGAAACGGCGAAGTTTTAACATATAAATGTTAATTCTTGGAAGAGGATGAGTGAGAGAGCGCTCACACAAGCGCGCGCGCGCACACACACACACACACACACACACGATATAAAATATTGTGTAATTAAAGAGAAAGCAATTATTTTTTTAATAAAGCATACACACATCCATACAATCTACTTAACTAGGGGGTTTGCTAAAACTTTCATAATTTATTGGTAGTTGGAGATGAAATATTGTATAGTATTGTGTGCAACGATTGTGTTTTGCTTCAAAGCAACTCTTAAGATGTTTAGAACACTCGTTTCGCTCGTGTTCTAACTTACATCTCACTTGTAGCTTAAAGGCAGATATAATACATAAGATAATTTTTTATTGTAGAGGCTCCTGAGGCCTTCAAGAGCATTACAAGCGTCACAAGTACAAGTCAATAGAACACTTAGTTATAATAATATCACAGTCCAATATTTTCTTATCTTAATCTAAAATATAATAAAGATAATATTCACGTCTCTAAACATAAACTATGAAATAGAATTAGTCAAAGTAGGTACAAGAATAAAAGCCATTACGCGTATTTACAATTTTTTTGCCAGCTCATGGAACTCCTCAAACTTATATAGTGGGTTATACAATAAGAAAAATTTGAGCCTATGCTTAAAAATTTGATTACTTGGATTCCTGAAACTCTGAGGAATTCAATTATATAGCTTTATACTGACGAATATGAATGTTTTTTTGTGTGTTGGCATAGATGTAACGGTGACCGGTGAGATTGTTCCTGTTTCTAGTATTATAGTCATGTACTGCACCCTGTTCAGTAAACATTTCCAAATTGTTCTTTACATCAAGGTCTGAAACACAAATATTGAAGGCAGTGTCAAAATTTTCAGCCGCTTGAAGCTATCTCTACAGTGAGCTCTTTGTGGAAGCCCACACAACAATCTTACAGCCTTTTTCTGGATTTTGAACAACCTAGTACTATATGCTCTAGCACCCCAGAGGACAGTTCCATACGTGAGATGGGACTGTATGTGAGCAAAGTAAACGACAAAGTAAAACATCTACACTAACACAGTTCCTGAGTTTTCTGATTACAAATATACCCTTACTCAGTTTACTTGCAGTAAAATCGATATGTTTTGACTAATTCATACAAGTGACCAGAGTAAATTCCAAAAACCTTGCCTAAAGCCTTTTACGTTCCGATTTGCAGTACGACTTGTGGTCCAACCTCCAAAGTTGGATCCGATATTGGAACTTGAATGGGCTTGTTGGATAGTTGGAAGCGTAGATGGACGACTCGGAACATCTAGAGGGATGACTGGAAGGTCCGACTGTCTGTGCAAGTTCGGGCAACTTTGGTTACATTTTTCGGCTCGAGAGCGATGTTCACAGATGACTAGGAATAAAGTGGGATCGCTAGTTGGATAGCAAGTCGGAGCGTGAGTGGAGTCGACTGTCCAACTAGCAGTCCTACAAGTCGTACTGCGAATCGGAATGTGAATGTCCAGCTTAATACAGGGTGATCGTAAAGTCGCGCAACCCAATGTTTGAAGCAGTGTAGGAATGAAAGGTAAATTTGTAAAGTATGATTTCAATATGGGAATTTTTCGTTTATTTGTATATTACGTGGCAGCACTGCTAGATCATGCTACCGGGTGACAGTGAGCCAGACATCTGTTGGTTTGTTCATTTTGAGTCACAATGTCTTTTATGCAAGAACAGCGTATCATTCAATAATTTCGTGTAGCTTGTAGTTTGTCGCCTCCTCCTCGTTCACCAGATCTGTCTGAGTCGTCCTGATTTTTATTTGTGGGGCTATTTGAAAGATTATGTGTACACAAACAACCCGCATACACTTGATGAACTCAGAAAAAACATTGAAGGCTGCATTTCAAATTATCACTACTGCTACATTGAAAAAGGTTGCTTGCAATGTAAGAAAATGCATTGATGCATGGAAATTATGGTGGGCATTTGCAGCACTAATTATGAACTTGTAAGTAAGTAAGTTGTAATTATAACTTGTATCATAAACTTTGAAATTAAAGTAACAAAAATATTTCAGCATCTAAGGGCATAAGGGCATAAGAAGATAGGGCTATAAACGTGTTCGTAAACGATAATCAATTAGACCAGGAAGAAAAAATTGCATTTCTAGGAGTTATGTTGGATAGACGATTGACCTGGACTCCATACATTGAGAAAATATGTTGTAAAATTTCATCTGGGGTATTTGTCCTGCGACAGCTCGCTAGATTGAATGACAAAAAGTTACTTTTTACAGCTTACCATGGGCTCTTACTGTCACATATTAGGTATGCTATCTTAGTATGGGTTTTCACACAATAAGCTTCGGTTGACGTGTGAGGATCTTTGAATCTTCTGGATCTTTGAATCCGTCCCTTCATAACATAACATAGTATGGGGTAATTCATCAAAAAAAAATCTTGATAGGGTGTTTAAGATACAAAAGAAAGCGGTTAGGTGTATAGAAAGAGTAAATAGATTAGATTCATGTAGGCCGTTGTTCAAGAGACTTGGTCTCCTAACTGTACCCTGCTTATATGTGTATGAAGCTACTCTATATGTAAAAACGAATGATATTAACCAAAATCTTGATGTACATGATTATAATACAAGAAGCCGAGGAGATTATCACTTGGTGAGTCACAATAGTAGCTTATTCAAACAAAACCCTAGTTATACTAGAGAAACTGTGATGAATGAGTGAGGAGTCAGTCAGTGGTATTTCGATTATATAGATATAGATTGTTAGGTTGAAGCAGCTGGTGTAGCAGTTTGATCAAATCAGCTGATAGTTTCACAATATTGAATTACGATATTGATTCCATCAAAAATGCTTCTGATTGGTCCAGAACCCGTGTTATAATGTAGTACCTGTACTATAATGAGCTTATTATGCAACGGGTTTCAAAAAGCATTTCGAAAAGACAGCTGTTTTGGCATCAATTGTGAAACTGTAATGTATACATTATGACATGGTCGTAGATAAACTACTATTTAAACTCTAATAACTACTTCATAATGTGGTCGTAATATCTTTTTAGTATTTATCTGTTTATTTTTTTTTTTTGCAGATGCTACACAACATGCACGTGTGCGGGGCCTACCATCAGATCAAACAGGAAGGATTTGTATTTCTCTATCGCGGGATCCTGCCACCTTTGATGCAGAAATCGATCAGCACATCCGTTATGTTCGGCATATACGAGAGTTGTCGAAAACCTCTAGTAGACCAAGGCCTACCAGCCCCAATCAGCAACGCAACCGCAGCCATGTTGGCTGGTACCCTAGAAGCAATGCTGACACCTTTCGAGAGAGTTCAAACCTTGCTACAACATCAGCACTACCATAAACACTTCAGGAACACGAATGACGCCATAAAGAGTATCCAACAAGAACATGGATTTAGGGAATATTACCGAGGTTTGGTTCCTATTCTAATGCGTAACGGACCCTCTAACGTATTATTTTTCGCACTGCGAGATTTAGCGATCGAAAATATACCAGAATCTAGTCATTGGTATCTGCGTGCTATGAAACAATTTTTAATAGGTGCTGTTATTGGTAGTTTTATTAGTACAATCTTCTATCCCTGTAACGTATTAAAAGTACATATTCAAAGTAGGCTTGGTGGTCCTCATCAGAGTGTATGGGCCGCTGCTAAAGAGATATATAGGGAACGGGGAGGTAGTATGACTAGTTTTTATAGAGGCGTACATATGAATTACACGCGTTCTTTTATTAGTTGGGGTATTATTAATGTGGCCTACGATGCCCTGAAGGGTATGGTGTATTGAGAAGTAGGAGCTGAAGGTCAAGTTCTTGCAAATAATTTTGTAACATGCGGAGATTGGATTGAAGCGGTTTTAAGGTAGAAAATTGTATTGCGTAGGTGGATTTGGTTGCATTTTTTTTAATGTTTGAAATGGAAGACATGAAAATTCTAATTTTGTAACTAATGTTGAAAAGAAGATCGAGTTGAGGTGATTTTGAAGAAGAAATTGTTATTATGTGTGTAGATTTGTATTTTTTAAAGTTTGAAGTAATGAAAGATTTAAAAATTTAACGATATTTCGTCATGCAACGAGCTGGAATGTATAGCTAAATATAAAAGTGTATAGCACCCGTTGGGTTGAAAGTATAAATTAGTTTGGTTTTTTTTGTTAGTGACGTAAAATAGAAGAATATTGCACATTTTAATGTTTTAAATGGAAGATTCGAAAAGATCGTCATACTGAGAAATATTGCCAAATTTAAAAAGGAGTATGTTGGAAGTATTTTTTTCTTCAAACTGATGCAAAATTACTATCAAATTGATTGATTTTCAATTGAGAATGTAATAGATCAAATATAGCCAATTATAGTATATTTTTATTTTTTTTAAACTCACGTTGTATTGGAAGTATTTTTTTTCAGACTGTTGTAAAATAAGCGATAAAATTGAGCGATTTTTAATGAAAATTGAAATGAATAGATAATCTGATAAAATGGAATAAATCAAATGAAGCCAATTATAGTACTTTTTTTATCTAAAAAAACATAATATTTATTTAACTATACTTTGGAAAATGATATTTTCAAAGGCATTGCTATACTTTATGTATAAATTATTCTTTAATTATAATTATTTAACTTATTATTCTCAGGTTATCAGACTAGTAATTAAGTAAAGGCTACACATAAATTATTGTCATTCTTGATGGAAGTCAATAAACGTCTAAATCAATGTGTAATAAGTAATACAAATTATATATATAATATATATATATATATATATATAAATAAATATTATACAAAATAATATTCTAGTAACGTTTTTATTATTTAAATGAAATTTTATTAACATCTGTATTATTCAAATGAAAAAATATTACATATTTATTTACTATAAAGCTTTAAAATATTTAATTCTTTGAAACCCCCTTACATAGTACTGTATTGGAATTGCATCCTTTCGTTATTGCAATAAAAGAATTAAGCCTTTCAGTACATTTAATAAAATTAAATTCAATAATTATTAATAAAATTCATTTTATTTAAAAGTTATAAATTTAAAATTTACATTTACTATTATTTTTTCGATTGATCAGTATCTAAGTAGATAATTTCTGATGTCCTGTATACTTGAAAATATCTAGAAAAGTTTTGAGTTAGAGAACAAGCACCAGAAGACTCTGTTCTCTGCTGTAAAATCACTTCCCGATGGTTCGGAACCCACCTAAAACTGTTGGTCCAACTCATCAATCACCATCATCCAATTCATTACCCATGCACAGGTCTCAGACCTATGTGGGCTTCATCCTCCGAAAAAAGTCTTCATAAATCCTGTCCTACCTTCATTAATTATTTTCATCTGGTAATAAATTTACTTCTAATCAAATTACCTTAATTTTAATAAAATTACCTCAGTTTATTTAACCCAATACCTCGACTCATGAAGCGGGTTTGAGAATTATGTTGTTATTGAGAAACTACGTACAAAAATTAGGATTATTATAACTTATACACGCCACACCAAAACCTCCCATGTGTAACTAACCCCAGTACCCAAACCAATAATTTATTTTCAATTATTATTAAAATTTGCGCTAAACTACGTCAAAGATAACAGTAACGCAAACCTGAAAACTCTATGCATATGTCTGCTCTAAAATCAAGATACTATTTTTTTTTTTTTTTTTTTTGAGGATGAAGCCCACATAGGTTTGAGACCTGTGCGTGGGTAATGAGTTGGACCTACAGTTTTAGGTGGGTTCCGAACCACCGGGAAGTGATTTTACAGCAGAGAACAGTGTCTTTTTTGCTGGCCAATCTAATCGGTCACCGTTACAAACAGGACCTACGAGAACGCAGCTTATCTCTCTGATTGAACAGATACCTGCTACGGCTCGCGGCTATCACTATAGAGCAAGCAGATGCATAGAATGTTGAGGTTAACACTGTCTTAACGTAGTTTTGCGTAAGCTATTATTCTATTATTTATTGTTCCTTTACAAATACAGCAAATACAAAACATCCAAGCAGTACAATAATTGTATATTTGAAATTAAAAATATTAAATATTACTCTATTAAATGAACGCAGTGCAATAATTTATTAATAGTATGTGTATTATATTATTATATCTGTCAAGGCACAATGATAGTTGATTGTAATTAATTAAAATTATAAATTCTGCTAACAGAATTCCTTGTGTTCATATTGAGATCAGTATCTAGTAGAAAAACCAATTGCCTTAATTTTGAGTTCTTTTCCAAATTTTGAGTTCAAATCCAAATAAATATAATATATTTATTTAGATTATAATATGTAATATATCTATTTATATAGTTGGAGTGCCAATACAATGTTGATGTTTGTATAATTATATAAGTAGGTGCTAGAAAATATTACTACCGCCATTTTCGTAGGTTGTACTTTACTGTGTTTGTATTACTGTATATATTTCGATTTTGATTGACTACTATAGATATTATTTCATTTTATTTTTTCAGATAGGTTTCAGATTATCAAGGTTTCAGATAGAATTCATTTTTTTTCTCAACTCAAACAGTTGATTCTCCTCAATGTTAGAAATTTCTTCAAGTTTTTGATTAATAGAAGCGCCCAGCTCTAGAAAATACTTGAAATTTGTGAAAGTATTGTAAATATTAATACGCAGCAGTTAGATTAAAAATATTTGTTACCATCTATTTCAGGTTCAAATATCTATATGTATAGATTCTTCTAGATAAGATTATTTGGTTATTTTGTTCATTTGTAATTTATGGTTGTATATTTATAGATAGGAATTAATCTACTCAGCTTTCCCAGTAAACTTCATAATTAGTAAATTTCAATTAGAAAGAAAAATGGCTTCTAGAAAAATGTGGATTTTGACAATAGATGCATGCCTCAATGTGTCAATTACGTGTATCTGTATGAATATAAAAAATTAAAGCAATATAATGTTCAAACGCCTTTAAAAAACATGATATGTCCCGAAAAAAGTTTTCGAACTCCCAATCTGTTTGTACAGAGTCTGATCCTGGCAGGATCTGGTATTTTGTAGTATTATAACCCACGCACAAGCATAATTATGTGGCTCTTGTGGGAATCATTCCATTCTAGAACAACTTCTTTGAATTTAGAATTTGTAATAATATTATGACTCAATGTTGACATCATGCCCGTAGTTAGGAATCCACCTAAAACTATTTACAAACTTTAATATTATTAATATGACTCAATGCTCCAACGTGATACCGGTGGCTAGGAATACACATAAAACTATGTCTATTTTCAATGTAATTATTGTTCTTTCGGGGAGTTGGAAATACTATTTAATTAAAGTTCAAGTCTCTGCTACATTGAAAGCAATGAACCCACTGTTATGAATGTTAGCACAGCTTATTTATGTATAAATTAATATATTAGCCAATTATTCATAGTCCTTAGCATCTAAATGCACAGTATAAAATGACCTGTTTGAGACTAGAGCCAGTGTTCATCTGGTACCCCGTATGAGGCTAGACCTTTTAGTTTAGTGATTAGTGGTGTAACATCTTTTAACTACGACCATGTCATAATGTATACATTACAGTTTCACAATTGATGCCAAAACAGCTGTCTTTTCTAAATGCTTTTTGAAACCCGTTGCATAAAGAGCTCATTATAGTACAGGTTCTACATTATAACACAGGTTCTGGACCAATCAGAAGCATTTTTGATGGAATCAATATCGTAATTCAATATTGTGAAACTATCAACTGATTTGATCAAACTGCTACACCAGCTGCTTTAACCTAACAATCTACTATAACTTCTCGTATTTGAGATGAGAGGTTAGGTATCTCTGACAGTCACAGGTAAAATTAAATTGTTTTAATTAAATGTATACTAGTGGTCGTAGATAAAATAGTGTATGCAACGATTTTATTTGGCCATTAAGGCACTCGTGAGATATTTATAACACTCGCATTCGCTCGTGTTCTAACTTACATCTAACTCGTGCCTTAATAAGGGTCAAAATAAAATCGTTGCACAAGCTACTATTAAAATCGTCAATATTCTAGTGAATAGCATTTTATCACAAAGTTGAAAAAAATTAATTGTGCATTTTATTGAACGAATTTCATGATAGTGGTCCGGAACCTACCTAGAATTTTAAGTTTCCCATAACATGATTCAAACAGTGATAAACTCCTCTAAGGTTCTTTTCACTATTGATAGCCTCTTTTACTTATAATATTGTGAACGAATTATATAATTATTTTGGTTTGCAATCCACCTGAAATTGTAGGTCTATAATGATTCCCATAATATGACTCAAACGGTAATATGGTCCCGTAAGGATATATGTATAAGGATAATACGAATTCAGACATAAGCTTTTTCTTTTTCCTGAGTAGGAAGAACGTGCAAGAAGATGGGTTGTCAATTTATTGTAGACAAGATTTTGAAAGTAAGATATCTTCACTAATAATAGCTTTCTGATTTATTGTTTATTCAGTGCACCCATCAATTGCTAGCCTCTTACAGGGCTCTAGTCTCGCACAGGGCAGTTTCTCTACTGCGCACCCAGATATCAGGGATAAATCTGGGTTTTCCTAGCTTGAACCTTTCTGCAAAGCGCACAGCGCACCAGTATTGTCAGACACAAGCTAATGAATTGTGCGGAATTTGACTTGAAATTATCGTACGTAATGCTGTAAACTTGTGGTAATTTCAAGCCAAATTCCCCACAATTCTTTAGCTAGTGTCTGGCATAACTGGTGCGCAGAGCGCTCCACAAAAAGTGCGGAGCTTTGAAAACCCAGCTTTAAGGAAGATTTTCTGACTGATAGCCTCAATAATTGGCTTACATTGGGCGAGTTTACTAGCTAACAAGCCAGCGAGTAGCAACACTACAAGCCTATCCTGCTCTCCCCCCCCCCCGCAATTCCCGTCTGACTCTTGACACTACAAGACCTGACAGTAAAAGAATAGATGTTAGAGTTGCTACTTTCCGGATTGTTGGCTAGTAAACGCACCCAGTGTATTGACATTTAACCACAGCAGAGAACTATTCAAACTGAGATACAGGGTCATCAAAAAAGAATACCCGTATTTTAAAAAATCACTACGACTAGAATGAATATATAGAATTGCTTATGGTCGTAAAACAAAGATAAAGTCTGTGATGTTTTCCATGACGAAATACTTAATGTTTCTTAGTAATGGCGAAGGTGATATTGTGGAAGGTATCCATAATGAATAATAAGACGAAATTGTCACAACCACATTTATTAAAACTTCGAGAAACTAGTTTCGGTTGTTACACCATTATCAATCTCAATCAAACTCAACGGTTTGATTGAGATTGATAAGGTGTAACAACCGAAACTAGTTTCTCGAAGTTTTAATAAATGTGGTTGTGACAATTTCGTCTTATTATTCATTATAAATACTTGATGAACAATCTAATATTAAAACTGACACTGTATTTCACTTTTATATAATATTTTACTCACATATATTAGAGATGTTTGAGGAATGCATTTCACTTCAGAAGCTGACGAAGCTTCTTTTCAGAAGTGAAATGCATTCCTTAAACATCGCCAATATATGTGAGTAAAATATTATATAAAAGTGAAATACAGTGTCAGTTTTAATATCAAAGATAAAGGTTGGGAGTTTTTTACATACCTTGATAAGTTTGATATGTGCTCCATTACTTGCTCGGCAAACATTGAGTCAATAGTCTTATTTCGCACCACGTACGGTTTTAAAGTTGCCATAGCAGCAGTAATCCTTTCTCTGAGATGCACTACGTCACGAACCTTTTAACCATAAAAAATGTGTTTAATGTATACCCATAAGAAGAAGTCCATCGGAGTTGGGTGTGGGCTTCTTGGCGGCCAAGGAATTGGGCCTCCCTACCAATCCAACTATTCGGAAACTTGGCATTCAGTGCTTTGCATACGTTAATTTTGTAACGCCGCGACGCCCCATCTTGCATTGAAATTAATTTTTAGTGCAACAAAAACTCCTCACCTTTGTTTTAAGACCATAAAATATTCTATATGTTCATTCTAATCGGAGTAGTGATTTTTTAAATACAGGTATTTTTTATTACCCTGTATTTATTGCTTAGAGCGATCTAGACTCTAGCTAGACACTCTAGACTCTGATTACTCTGATAGAGAAAATATACCATTGGCACTGGTCGCTACACTATAAATGTCTCATTTGGATACGTCTCAAATGAGAAAATTCAACTATCATAATATTAGAACCATGCAAAATAATAGATCTTGAAATATTACACCCCATGAACCTACTTTTCATTGTATCTCCAACAAACCATAATATTTATTTATTTTTGTATAATAAAGATGTGAAAAATAATAAATGTAATATTTATGTTGAACATTTTACCTAATAATACGATAATACTTACTTGTTGGAATTAAGGTAAACCTACCAAATATCGGCCGGTTGAGGATAAGTTTGATTTCATGTTCCAATATTTTTATTTTTGATACGTAACACATTACCTAGGATTATTGAAATGAATGACAATGTTTTCTTAACTTATTCGCACCATTTTTAACTAAGAAAACCATAAGAAATGTATGTTAGGGCTTTGCATACGTTAATTTTGTAACGCCGCGACGCCCCATCTTGCATTAAAATTAATTTTTAGTGCAACAAAAACTCCTCACCAGCACAATTGATTTAACTCATGCACATAATGATGAACGTTCCTAATATCGGCCACCGCATGTGTTAACAGTAAAACTTCACACATGCCGGGAAATCACTTCTTTTTTTTTCAAGTACTAGAAACCAATGAATAATTTCCTGTTGAAGCTGGGTTTTCCTAACTCTGCACTTTATGCAATGCACATTGCGCACCAGTATTTATTGCTTAGAGCGATCTAGACTCTAGCTAGACACTCCAGACTCTGGATTACTCTGACAAAGAAAAATATCTAGATGGAAGCTAAAGAATTGTGGTGATTTGCCTCAAAATTACTAAAACAGAATTTATTAATTTCGAATTCCTTCAAGTGCTATTAGTTTATACTGAAGACTTCCGCAATGGCGGATATTGACAACAGTATTGAATAGATGATGAAAATCAATTGCAATTGGGAGGTCCGTGGTTCGATTCCCGGTGGTGACTGATATTTTTGTACAGTAGCATTCATCGATTTTCATCATCTATTCAATACTGTTGTCAATATCCGCCATTGCGGAAGTCTTCAGTATAAACTAATAGCACTTAAAGGAATTCGAAATTAATAAATTCTGTGTATGTATAGTTGTCAGTTTGTTCAATTGTCATTCTCTTCAAACTAACTTGTCAAAATTACTGTTTAATTGTTGCAAATGGTAATTTCAATGCAAATCCCCACACTATTCAAAAAGGGCCAGTTGCAAGAAAGAAAATTAAATTAAACAACTGTAAGATGACATAAGATGGAGCTCAATAGGGAAGCCGTTGCACTGGCTCCGTCAGATGACGTCATCTTATGGTGGTCAACTTTAATTTTCTTTTGTGCAACTGGCCTTTTTAAGTGTGGAGCTAGGAAAAACCAGTTTAAGCCTCGGTTTCCAACTACGAGGATACTGACAGTGAATAGGACCTCTATTGATGCCTATGGTAAAGGAATCTATATCGAAATCATAAATTTATTTTATCTACGACCATGTCATAATGTATACATTACAGTTTCACAAGTATTCTTTTGCAGGCCATGAATGATGACTGTTTAAATTTTTTTAGGTGTTTTCATAATAGATTGTTAATGAAAATTAATAGTAGTAAAGTAAGCTTTTAAATTTATTCTCCAATAGCAATCACATCATCTATGCACCAACTACTACAATATTTTTATAATACTATTTCTATATTACATTACTCATTTTCTTCAATTTTAAATAGTAACTGTCAATAGACTCATCCTTCGACTGTTCATGATTAGCAAGGCAATATCTAGCAAATACTTCATTTTTAGGCCTGACGGTCCGCGTGGTGTTCAAGTGATCGTGATGTTCAGTCAAGACCGCTGAAGACTGCGCTTGGATGGGTGACCGTGCTTCAATGACAATGTTACAAGCTTTATTATCACTTACCCGGTGGTGTGGAACCCACCTAAAATAAATAGTAGGTCCACCATGTTCCCCGTAACATGGCTCAAACGGCGAGGTGGAACTACCCGTAAGGGTCTCCCCACCATTAAAAGCCATACGCTTATTATTATTATTAATTGATGCCAAAACAGCTGTCTTTTCGAAATGCTTTTTGATACTCGTTGTATAATGAGCTCATTATAGTACAGGTTCTACATTATAACACTGGTTCTGGACCAATCAGAAGCATTTTTGATGGAATCAATATCGTAATTCAATATTTTGAAACTATCAGCTGATTTGATCAAACTGATAACTAAGCTGCTAACCTATCAATCTACTATAACTTCTCGTATTTGAGATGAGAGGTTAGGTATCTCTGACAGTCACAGGTAAAATGAAACTGTTTTAATTAAATGTATACTAGTGTTCGTAGATAAAATAGTGTGTGCAACGATTTTATTTGGCCATTGAAGCACTCGTGAGATATTTATAACACTCGCATTCGCTCGTGTTATAACTTACATCTAACTCGTGCTTTAATAAGGGTCAAAATAAAATCGTTGCATAAACTACTATTAGGGTATTCCTGTTTCCTGCCCTGTCCACTGTCCATGGAAATCGAGACTTTCCTGCATAATTGGAAATAGAGACTTTAATCAGCTGTTTAAAGCTTGAAGCAGACGCTTTTTTTAACAGACTTCCAAAACAGAAGGAGGCTCTCAATTCTACCTGTTTTTTAAGCTAGAAGTTCAAGTGACTGAATTTGGAAGGTGGCTGATAAATGGTAGGTTTACCTTTCAGTGTTGAAGATTTTGTATAATAGAAGCATGTGATTGTAAAATAGATGTAATTTTGTCGTTTATAAATTATGTATGAAATTGTTGAATAAAATTGATTGATTGTATTGTGCAGTTGATTTTCTTCTTTCAAAGAAAGGTGCAGCGCAAACAGAAACGCAGGCTAGGGGCGTGATACAGAATGACTTGTGAAACAAAACGAAATTAGGCCATAATTAGAAGTCATGCGTCGTGTATTTCTTTGTTTCACAAAAAGTCGCCAGTGTCACGTCACAAACTTTGTATTAATTGCAACGAGCCTAAAACTCCTTTAGTACCGAAAAGTACCCTTAAAAAGGCTAGTTATATATATATATATATACTAGCTGGCCCGACGCGCGTTGCTACATTCTAATAAAAAATTCTTGATTTTATTATTTGTCAACTCCCACTGAGGTTACATTTCAAATTTTAACCTTCTAGGACTATTAGGGAAGAAGTTAGTCCTAGGGCTCTTCCAGCTGATCAGAGAGGCCTCCTTCGTTGTTTTCTTACACAGTAAGACCTTACTCACCACCTCTCAATGAACATTTCAAATTTAAACCTTCCACGACTTAGGGTAGAAGCTAGGTTTTTTATTTTATTATTCGCCACCTACTGGGAATACATTTCAAATTTCTAGCTGCATTGTTTAACAGATGTCATCAATCCGGCATAATTTTATTACATTTCATCATACCCAGTCATATGTTTCCTACATACTGCAAGGCTCCGACTGCTCGGTATCCTACATTCAAAGATTTTGCGTTCCAGACAGTAAATAACGCCGCTGAGGGGCCTGCCATATGATTAAAAACTGTTGACTTCTATCAGCTGTTCCTTTAAGGTGTTTGGACAGCAAGTTTAGTAGGTTAGGTGGATGATGATTTGCAAAACACACAAACAGCTTGACCATCGAAACATTTCAAACTATTTTCCATATGATTAAAAGATCCCAGTAAGCTAGCTAGCCATGTACCCGTGCTTTGCATAGGCAAAACTTTAACCCCCTAAAATTGCGAATTTTGAAAAATCCTTTCTTATTGCACGGTGAAATCCTATAAGGATTGCTCATACGAAATTAAAAGTTCATAGGCCTAGTAGTTTTGGCTCTGCATTGATGAGTGAGTCAGGGTATCATACTTTTATAGATAGAGATACAGAGAGAGAGAGAGAGAGTGACACAGAAGATATTCAGCGTTTTCGGCCGGTTGTGTAGTTGGACCTCGACGAATTCGATCACATTTCGTAGAGGTCAATGTCCATCAACTATTTTTAGCATCAGAATTCGAAAAGTACTGTTAGGAAGGCTAGGTTTTGGTAGAGAGAGACAGAAGATATTCGGCGTTTTCGGTCGGTTGTGTAGTCGGACCTCGACGAATTCGATCACATTTCGTAGAGGTCAATGTCCATCAACTATTTTTAGCATCAGAATTCGAAAAGTACCGTTAGGAAGGCTAGGTTTTGGTAGAGAGAGACAGAAGATATTCAGCGTTTTCGGTCGGTTGTGTAGTCGGACCTCGACGAATTAGATCACATTTCGTAGAGGTCAATGTACATCAACTATTTTTGGCATCAGAATTCAAAAAGTACCGTTAGGAAGGCTAGGTTTTGGTAGAGAGATACAGAAGATATTCGACGTTTTCGGTCGGTTGTGTAGTCGGACCTCGACGAATTCGATCACATTCCGTAGAGGTCAATATCCATCAACTATTTTTAGCATCAGAATTCAAAAAGTACCGTTAGGAAGGCTAGGTTTTGGTAGAGAGAGACAGTAGATATTCGGCGTTTTCGGTCGGTTGTGTAGTCGGACCTCGACGAATCCGATCACATTTCGTAGAGGTCAATGTCTATCAACTATTTTTAGCATCAGAATCCGAAAAGTACCGTTAGGAAGGCTAGGTTTTGGTAGAGAGAGACAGAAGATATTCGGCGTTTTCGATCGGTTGTGTAGTCGGACCTCGACGAATTCGATCACATTCCGTAGAGGTCAATGTCCATCAACTATTTTTAGCATCAGAATTCGAAAAGTACCGTTACGAAGGCTAGGTTTTGGTAGAGAGAGACAGAAGATATTCGGCGTTTTCGGTCGGTTGTGTAGTCTGACCTCGACGAATTCGATCTCATTTCGTAGAGGTCAATGTCCATCAACTATTTTTAGCATCAGAATTCGAAAAGTACCGTTAGGAAGGCTAGGTTTTGATAGAGAGAGACAGTAGATATTCGGCGTTTTCGGTCGGTTGTGTAGTCGGACCTCGACGAATTCGATCACATTTCGTAGAGGTCAATGTCAGTCAACTATTTTTAGCATCAGAATTCGAAAAGTACCGTTAGGAAGGCTAGGTTTTGGTAGAGAGAGACAGAAGATACTCGGCGTTTTCGGTCGGTTGTGTAGTCGGACCTCGACGATTTCGATCACATTTCGTCGAGGTCAATGTCCAACTATTTTTAGCATCAGAATGCGAAAAGTACTGTTATAAAAGCCGCGTTTTCGATAGAGAGAGACAGAAGATAGTCGGCGTTTTCGGCCGGTTGTGTAGTCGGACCTCGATAAATTCCATGACATTTTGTCGAGAGGAATGACACTGTATTTCTGTTTAATATATTATTTTCTCTCACTCATACTAGAGATATTGGAGGGATGCATTTTACTTCTAAATAGAAGCCTCATCAGGCTGAAGAAGCTTCTCTTTAGAAGTGAAATGCATCCCTCCAATATTGATAAGTGAGTGAAAATCATATATTAAAAAAATACAGTGATATTAGGTTGCTCTTCGAGTATTTCACATCACAGATCTGATACCTTTTTCTTTTTTCTCTTTATCACTTAGTTCATCCCATTTTTCTACAAACTGCGAACTCAATTCACACTACAACCTTTTCTTTAGATTTTTTCAGCATTTTCTTTCACTTTTTTATGATATAGCGCTGGGTGTGATTTAATTGCTTCGATAAACTCAGAGATGAAGCACATCGCACGGCTCTGTAAGCAAAGGGAGTGAAAAGTTCTGGCATAAATCTGTTTAATCTTTTGCCGACCCGAATAACCACTCTTCCACTTGAAAAATTTAAAACTTATTTGAAAGCAGAGTTAGAGGCAAATTGTTTTTATTCAAAACAGGAATTCATCAATTATTTTGGTCACAGTGATTATTCTTGAAAGCACATTCCACATTTATTCCACAAATATGTGAGCACAAATTGCTGACAGAAATCGAGCAAAGCTATTTTTTTATAATTTATCTACACAAAATAAATTGTGTAAATTATGACTTTAGAAATATGACAAGTCCATTTATACCCCCTTGAGAGTTGGTCAGTGGCCGCTTTATAAATCTATATATCTATATATAATCAATTCTATGTCTACTGACATGATTCAGGAATGAGGAGACTGCAACTGAGAATCGCCATTTTGCGGAGACAGGAATGAGCAAGTGTGTTCCATTTTTGCCGGCAACAATTGAGTTTTTTTTGCTGTTTTTTTGCCACACTAAATAATCGCCCGTGGGCGGGTTCTCATCAGAACTAGTGTGTTCTATTTTTGTTTAAAGTTTTTGATTAAAAAGTTGCTTGACTAAAGTTGCAAATGTGCGGTTAGCCTAAGGCCCTTCGTACACGAGTCGACTCATTTGCAATTTGAGTTGGCAACGGGAGTCTCGCGCAACATTGTCTGTGTTTCACAGCGAGAGTCCTCTCACGGGCCAACTGCCAGTCGTCAACTCAAATCCAGTCGGTAACGTAAATCGTCTGAGTTGCACGCAACGGTGACAGCCGTTCGCCTGCAAACTCACTTGCGTAGTAGGCTACTACGTAGCAAAATACTACTAGTAGCATGCCGTCCAGCAGTATTGAATTGAATGAAGTATTGAGATGTATTCGCAATTAATAACAAAGTTCATGCCCTTCAAACTCAGTTGATTAGAGGACTCGGTAGCGGAAGGACGTCCGATTTCGTTTCTTAATCCTAAGTTGTTAGTTCTTGTTTAATGAAATAGTTTGTTTTCAAAGCCATACCTCAGTTGAAAATTTGAATAATTGGACATTGTTAGTGTACAATATCAAAATTTTATATTTATTAGGTACACAGAACCTGTATTAATATATAGAAAAATATATAATTTAAATAAAACATCAGAAATCTGTATCCTACACTCCAGCATAAGTCAAGGACTTGTGCGATGGAGTGGAGTTCTATGAGACATAAAAAATTGAAAAGAAAAGAAAAGATTGTCTGCAAAATCAAGATTTTGATTTATGATAGCACATTGAAAAGATTAAACACTATGTATATTTAACGATTTCATTTACCAGCCGAACTATGATAATTATAAATATACATTTATGTATATAATAAGTCGAAATATATGAAAAAAACACAATTACAGTATACAAATCATATTTTAGTGAAAGATAGTTACTGAAAATTCATTACTTTTCACCCAGGCATCCACATCATTAAGCAATTTTAGAGTGATATTTTCTTTTACAAATTTAATTGGCAGTATGTTGATGAATTTATCACAGATATATTCAACTTCCTTAGTAATGGCGAAGGTGATATTGTGGAAGGTATCCATAATGAAAAATAAGACGAAATTGTCACAACCACATTTATTAAAACTTCGAGAAACTTGACAACCAATCACAACGTCCGATTAAGGTCAGCCTCTTTCCCTCTTAGCCAATAGTATCATTTCATGTATAGTATATATAAGGCTTCTCTGTACTTCAGTTTTTCAGTTTGATTGAGATTGATAATGGTGTAACAACCGAAACTAGTTTCTCGAAGTTTTAATAAATGTGGTTGTGACTATTTCGTCTTATTTTTCATTATAGATATATTCAAACTGTTTCCTAAAAACACTTAAATCAGTTCTGGATACTTGGTAGGAATTTGTGCTAGAGGGACGTAATTTATAAATTGGTAGATGCGGAGATTTTTATTTCTATAATTGAGTTGCGGACTCAAGTTGCAAACACAAATTGCATATGAGTCAACCCGTGTGCGAAGGGCCTTAATGTCGATTCACACACATCAGTTACGGCGCGTCACAGTCACAGTTCCGTCACGGTAACAATCAGTCACCTGACGGGTCGGCGCCGGACGAGTGTAGACAGCGGAAACTCAGATAAGAATAGATTTTATGACTGACATTACGGATAGCTCGGAACTGAGACGCGCCGTGACTGATGAGTGTGAATCGACCTTTAAACAGCAATTGCTTAGAAATCAACCAAGTTTTACACATTTATATCAAGATTCTTACTGTAGTTTTCAAATAACTTGGCAGCAGTTGGGTTAAGATCTAACAAGTCCTCCCATCTTCTACACGCTGCCAAGTTATATGAATACTACAGTACCATCTCGATCCCCTTACCTCCAGCGCTTAACTCATCTGATAGCGCCTATCACGACTTCAAGGGCGATCCCAGGGGGGCCCAAACTTTCCAAAATTACCTGTTCAAAACGACAAATGAGCAGAATACAAATGGATTAGAATTGATTCCACAAAATAGTCTCACTAATTTTCCACGAGATTTATCACTCAAGAAAATTTAATCTAGATTATTTTATGGGCCAATTTCAAATACATTTATTCAATAAATTAATGTTTCAAAGGACAAAATAAATTAGTTTTACAATATACAAACACTTTTTTTATTATAATGCTTATAAATATACATAAGCAACGTATACAAAAAATTCATCCAAATATTCATTTCATATTAATTATCATAACTATGGGGGTGATAGAAAAAGAGAGCTCAAACTGCAAAAAATGGCGATTACTAAAACAAAATGGCGGATCACAATAATGGATGAGATAAAATGGGGAACATTTACGACAACATGAAGATTATAAACAAAGAAAAAATGGATAGAATCAACACAAATTAGGTAACAAAAGGGGGTTTTAGGAAACATTCAGTTCAAAATGGAAGATATTAATTATTTGCCTTTGCTCAGAGCCTGTGGTTGTTCGCTTGGATGTGAGAAAAATAATGAAAATTGCAACCAATAGTATAGATTGAGGCCGATTATTCAGACAATGTACAAGACTTTGGCCTTGTAGCGAATGCGACGCTTCTTGGGCTGCACGTGGGTGGAGGGGGGTCCAATGATGGCGGCGCGGCGTCCCAGGCATTCTGAGCTGCATCAGGCCATTCAAGACTCTGACTTGTATACTCGCTTGCACACAATGTCGTCCACTGTCAACGTCTGCAAAACGAAAAATAAATCAATAGTATATTATGTTATATAAAGTGCGGGAAATGGTGTTTACTGTACGAGTATGATAAGTTAACGCACAAGTCAAAGTCGAGTGCGGTATTATCATACAAGTACAGTAAACATCTTCCCAGACAAGTTATGTACAATATTTTTTGTCATACTAGTCTAAAATATATAAATAAAACTGAGCAAGTACAAGCATCATCAAACATAACCTCAAAATCCATCACAGTAGTGAAATACTTAAAATTCTTCTGAGATCAGCTGTTTTTCCAAATTATGGATCAGCTGGAATGCGGTAATATCCATTACCGCACTGAAAAAGGATGCGGTAATGAAAATAAGCTGTTCTTCCTGTAAAAAGACGTTTACTGGCTCGATTCAATGCTCGGTAAAGTGATGAATATGTACGAGTATGACAAAGTACAAAAATATAATATGTTCATAAAAGTATAATTCCAATGCAATAACTGTTAAGCTGGATTTTCCTCAAGTTTAATAGAAAAACAAGGTTGTTCAATAATTTTTTTTTCGAAGGATGAAGCCCACATAGGTCTGAGACCTGTGCGTGGGTAATGAGTTGGATGATGGTGATTGATGAGTTGGACTTACAGTTTTAGGTGGTTTCCGAACCACCGGGAAGTGATTATACAGCAGAGAACAGAGTCTCTTTTGCTGGCCAATCGGTCACCCTTACAAAGAGTGCCCAGGAGTTTCGCAGCTTATCTCTGATTGAACAGATACCTGCTACGGCACTCGGCTATCACTCCCCGATGAATTCACTCAAATTAGCAAATAGAAATGCCATGACATCACTCTGTTCAGAATTACTCTCAACTTGCAAATTTCAGCTCTATTAATTGTACACCTTTTCAGTGCAAAAATGAAGTTTCATGCTAACACAGATTTGAATCTACATCTTGATCAGCTGTCAATGATATGGGTTACTCAATTGAAATACATCATACCCCCACCATTTTTCTAGTTCTAAAAAACAGTACAACCTTGGGTTTTCCTAGCTCCGAACTTTTTGAGTAGCACACTGCGCACCAGCATTGCCAGAAGCAAGCTAAATGATTGTGGGGAATCTGGCTCAAAATTACCTTATGTTGCATTCTTAAATTTCGAACAAAATCCCCCACAATTCTTTAGCTTGCATCTGGGCCTACTGGTGGGCAGTGCATTATGCAAAAAAAAACTGAGCTAGGAAACCCCGGCTTTAGGCCCTTTTAGACATCTCAGTCGCGGTCATGAGCCATAATTTAGGCTAAATTACATCTTCGTCTGACCAAGCACAACAATGTCAAAGTACATGAAGACATTACATGTTTAGAACCATCAGCTGATTTTTAATCTAATTTAGCCGGTTGGTGTAATTCATCCTTAATTGTGACGCAACTGAAGTGGCTCTGTGAATGAGGGCCCAAGTTTGCAAGCAGACTGCTATCAATGATTCCCAATTAAGTCTGTGCGCAGGGTTTTCATAATTTTTTTTCAAGTTTCTTGCATTGGATATTATAAGGGCTTTGAAATGTTATCTATTGCTGAGAGGAAAAATCTTTTTCTTCAATTAATTTGTGAAATAATGGGGTTCAAAGTCGAAATATTTCGGTTTTAGTGACAATTTATCTATTCTACAAGTGATTTTAAACTATTGATAAATTCTCTATAACTAAGACAAATTGAGGAATAAAATGACATAATTTTTATTTCAATCTGACAAATAATTATTTTCAAAACAAATTTTTAAAAATGAATTATTTTACAGATTTTCAAAAATTTATTTCGAAAAAAACTAATTGTTTCATTGGAGTAAACAATAATTATGTCATTTTATTTCTCCAGGTGTCTTTCAGTTATATATAAAATATTAAAAGTTTGAAATCACACGCAAGTGAGATCAATTGCCACCAAATAACGAAAAATTGCAACTTTGAACAACCATATTTTACAAAATAATTGAAAAAAACTTTTTCTCATGGCAATAGATAGAATTTCAAAGCCCTGATAATATCCAATACAAAACTCAAGAAAAATATGACCAAAAACTCTGCGCACAGCCTTAATAAAGGGAACGATATTCTAGGGGTTAGCAGGATGTCAGTAAAGGACGATTCACACACATCAGTTACGGAGCGTCAGTTCCGTCTCTGTTCAGTCACGGTAACAATCAGTCACCTGATGGGTCGGCGCCGTCTACTAAACCGGAAACTCAGACAAGAATATATTTCATGACTGTGACGAAACGGATAGCTCGTAACTGAGACGCGCCGTGACTGATGTGTGTGAATCGAAAGCTGATTTTGTCATAAATGACATTTTCATTAAAAATCAAATTTATTATAGAAACGAGAGCCGAGGTGTTTCACTTCAGGCTTTCAAGGCGAAGTGTGTTATTAAACAATGATGACGTTCATGAGATCGACAAGTCTGATAGTGGCACGTTCATGCGAATTGTTTGAATGTGTTGATAAATATTAAAGGTATGTAAGAACGTGTCACTATCCAATCTTGTGAATATTAGGCCTCTTTTCTGGCATTGAAAGGAGTGTATGGACCACTTAAATAGAGAACCAAAATTCTTAATCGGAGAGTTCAACTCGAGAAGCCAGGAGAACGCTTCTTTCGACCAGTGGAGTGTTAGGCTTGCAAAACCAAGATCTTTGAAAACTCAATAAGTCTGTTACAGTCCGGGCAGTTTAAAACTTATTGGGGGATCGAAATTTTGGCGTGTTAGCCAGCAATTCTACTGGGCGACAAGGGCATGTTCGGCTGATTTCTGAGAGTTGTTATAAGTGTTATAAGTGTTTGAAGTGGCCATAGACTCCTGGAGATCAAGGAAAGGAGAGGCAAGAATATCAGGTTAGTTTTTAAATATAAGTTCCAACTCATAATTATATACACGTCTTAAAATAGCAAGCCAAGCGAGTTAAATTTGATATGTTCTTTAATGTGTTGTAATATTATAATATATAATATTATAAATAAACAAACTATAAAATTAGAAGTATTTTGTTGTCTATGAGTTACGACCCCAGAGTAATCATTCAGACAAGTTGTTGATATAAAGAATATCAGGGTTACATAAATGGTGGTTACATAAATGGTGGAGGCTTATGCTGGTGTATTCATCTGGCACTAACCGTCAGACTTTCGTGGTATCCTCAATTAGGACGTGTGTAGGGTTATGAGTTTGGTTGATATTAGAAATATTCGAATCAAAGAATTAAATTTGCACGAGGCTCTTGGTATAGCTACCCAATACAAGCTCTTTTTACCAGCAAACGCTGACTTAGACTTTATTAGATCTCAAATAAGAATCTTAAAGTTAAATCTAATCAACCCACAAGAGTACATTATTGAACAAGAAAGGGCGTTGAATCACATAATTCAGGGAGTTAAATTATCTGAAGAATTGAAGAATAAGTGTCCCAACTTAGCCTTTTTAGAAACAACGCTAAGAAGGAAATTTTCGATAGGAGAACCATCAATTACAGAATCTACTTCTCCGGTTAAGCAATACAGGGATTCAGAAATCCAAACAGCGATAAACATGGCAGAAAAGAAGAGACCGTTTTTGGCACCAAAAACCTTTAGTGCAAAGAAAGGTGAAGATATATTGGAATTTTTTGAGTATCTTGATAGAGTATCATTGGCAAATTCTTGGGATGAAAAAGATAAAGTTTTATACCTTCCATTTTATTTAGAGGGGAGTCCTTTAAAATATTTCGAGATGGTGAAATTAATATTAAAAGAAAAGAAAAATTTGGATTATGAGGCTTTAAAGAATGAATTAATTAGATATTTCCAACCAATACAGTTAGATAGGTATGAGATGGAGTTGGGGAATTGTAGAATGAAACCTTATGAGAGTATTAGAGAGTATATGGCCCAAATTTTGTTTTTATGCTCAAAAGTCGATCCTAAAATGTCAGAGTCTAGGAAAGTAAAATATGTACTTAAGGGATTATTACCACATATCTTAGATAAGGTGGTGATGTTAAGAAATGAAACAATAGAAGAATTGACTAATAATCTCGAGAGATTTGAATTGTCAAAGTATTTCTTGGAGGACAGATTGTCGAGTGCAGAAATAATAGAGAAAAAGAGTACAGAGTCGGATCAGAGAATCATGCATATAAGTAGGAATATTGATAAGTTGATAGAAAATCAGCAAATATCAACACAAGAGAGTAAGGCAGTAAAATTTTTTGGAGGCCACGACACAAGACATAATAATTATAGAAATAATAACGAAAATTATAACAGGAGGGATTTCCGTTATAGCAATAGTGGTAGGAATGATGATAGAAGAAGATGGAATAAGGAAGTTAGCCCAGGACCTTGGAACAGAGATGAAAGGAAGGGCGAGGAAAGGAAGTTATGGTGTGAAATTTGTGAAATGAAAAATCATTCAATGCGTGATTGTAGGTTCAATTTAATGAATAAAAACAATGATAAGATTACTTGTAGTTTATGTAAAAAGGAAGGGCACTCTATTAAGACTTGCCAATTCAATGGTAGAATAAAACATTCAAAAAACGCGTAACGGGGTTCAAGTTACAGGAAAATGGGGGCCCCGAGATAGAAGAGAAAAATCCCAAGAATAGCGAATTGTTTTCTAAAAGAAAGGAAAAAATGGCAGTCAAAAATGAATGCACTTATAAAGCAGGAAAGTTGGTCGAAGTTGGAGAAATCAGGGCAGATAAAGAAAAGGAAATAGAAGAGGAGAGAGTCGAGGAAAATAAATCGAATATTACTGTATTTGATACAAATGAACATAATAAAATTCAAAAGAGAAAAATTCATTATAATACGGCATGTGGAAATATTAGGCTTTCACCTGTATTAATTGAAGGAGAAGTAAATAAGTCAAGAGTCAAAATTCTGTTTGACACTGGTTCGAATTTGACACTTGTAGGTGTAAGTCATTGCCATGGTCAGTCATTGACCCAGGTTGATTTTCAATTGTTAGCAGCAAATGGGCTGCCGATTGAGGTATTAGGAAAGGTTTGTTTGGATTTTAAAATTAACAACATTGAATTTTCAAGTCAATGTATTGTTGTAAATACGACCTCGATTGAATTATTATTAGGTGTTGATTTTATGCTGAGGTATGGAGCAAAATTAGATTTTTCCCGCAGAGAAATTGAATTACAAATTAATGATGATAATTTGAGCATTCCGTTTGCGCAATGGACGGACAGCGCTGAACTAGGTCAAATAGAAGCAAGAATGATTGAGCAGGCTATAATGAAGCCAAAACAATTTTTGAATGTTTCTTTTTGTTTCGATCAACCTTTGCTCACTACAAATGCAGTGTACTGTGAATTGCGAAAGCCAGAGCTGCACATTGTCAATTTAATAACATTAAATGAGGACAGCTGTGAATTAAAAATTGAAAATCTGTCAGATTCAGTTTTACAATTATTGGAGGGGGAGCCTATTGCACGATTGTCGAATAAGCAATTTAGCCAGGCTAGATTATTGAAAAATGATTCTACACAGAAAGTCTATCAGAATGAAAACGTTTATCTAGTTGATAACATAACATTGTTAATCGGACAAGAAACAGAAGTAAGTTTTGCAGTAGAATATAAGGATAGTAGTTTCGTAGATTTTATTCCTAGCAGTATTTATTTGAATTCAAAGAGAGTATTTGTTGCACTGCAGACTATAAAAGAGAAGGAATTAAGATTTATTATAAGAAACATTGGTTCTAAGACAGTTCAGTTAAAAAAAAATGGATGCATTGGTGAGCTTGTCATGCGAGGCAAAGGACAAAAGATTTCTTGGGTAGGAACTTTAGAGGCTAAGAATTCAGTTTTAAGTAATGTTTCTATAAATGAAAGCTTAGATAGAAAAATTTATGATAAGTTTGAAAAATTAGTTGGAGAATTTGAGGACATATTTGCTAAGGATAAATATGATATACCAGTTTCAAAATTAAACCCTGTTACTATAGAATTAATTGATAAAACACCTGTGTTTAGTTCACCTTATAAGCTTGCACCCAGCGAAAGGCAGGAATTACAAGTTATTATTGACGGGTTATTAAAAGCGGGCGTAATTGAGAGTTGTAGGTCTAGCTACGCATCTCCAGCATTTTTGGTACATGCTAAGAACAAAAAGCCTAGGCTTGTCATTTCCTTTGTTAAGCTGAACAAACGACTTGCTTTTTTTCGGTACCCCTTACCCAACCCTGGTACAATTTTGGAATCGTTAAGTGGAGCGCAATTTTTAACGACGTTAGATCTTTCGTCTGCGTTTTATTCTATGCCAATCGCAGAGGAGTCACAACATCTGACAGCGTTTACTTCGCCCCTAGGGTTATTCAAGTTTAAGCGCTTACCTATGGGATTAGCTATTTCGCCGTCCCATTTCTGCAAGGAGTTAACAAGGGTTTTTAGTGACAAGATGTATAAATCTGTATTGTTATACGTAGATGATATATTTATCTTTTCTAAAACTTGGGAAGAACATATTAAAGAAGTTAGAGAGGTATTCGAAAGATTACGGGAGTATGGATTAAAATTAAACCCTGAGAAATCTAAAATTTGTTATAAGTCTTTGAAAATATTAGGGCATTTAGTATCGGACAAGGGTATAGCACCGTTACAAGAAAATGTAGAGTCAATTGTAAACTTTCCGGTTCCTACAAAAATCAGTGAATTGAGACGATTTTTAGGAGCTGTTTCATATTATAGGAAATTTATCCCATGCATGTCTAAGAGAGCCTATTTGTTAACACAGTTAACAAAGAAAGAATGCAATTTTGAGTGGTTAGAGACACATCAGCGTATCTTTGAAGAATTAAAGCAATGTCTCATTTCAAGCCCAGTTTTAGCTCATTATTGCGACAATAGAGAAACATTTTTATATACAGATGCATGTTCAGTCGGGATTGCAGGTTGTCTAAGTCAGCGATTAGATGATGGTACTATCCATCCAGTTTCATTTGTTTCTCGTAGATTAACTAAGAGTGAGGCAAATTGGTCAGCAACAGAGCTAGAGCTTCTAGCTGTAACTTATTGTATTTTGCATTTTCGCTCATTACTGTTAAATAAGAAGTTCACAGTTATAACAGACCACAGTAGTTTGCAGTATTACAGGAATATTAAAGAACCAAATTGTCGGTTAGCTAAATTAATTACAAAATTAGTTCATTTTGAGTTTGATATTAAGTATCAAGCAGGAAAAACGCTACAGTTAGTTGACGCTTTATCTCGAGCTCCAGGAGAAAAATGTATTGAAAATGAGTGGCAAGATTTTACTAACGCAATAACCAGTGTTAATATAGGGTTGTTGCAGAAACAGGACCCATTTTTGGGAAAAATTTATAATGCTTTATTAGATTTGGACTCTGCAGAGAAGAATATTGCAAGAAAAGCTAGAAATTATTCATTGAAAGATGATATTTTATACTACAAGGAAACTCAGGTTAAAGCACAAGCTGTTTATTTATTAGTAGTACCTCAGAGCCTAGTACCCACGATTTTAAAACAATTTCACGACTCATTGCAGTTTGGTGGTCATTTGGGTATTGATAAAACGTTCTCAAAGATTAAAGACAGGTATTACTGGCCTTCAGTCAGGAAAGATGTGATAGAATATGTAAAATCATGTGAAGTTTGTCAAAAAGCAAAAGTTTCACGTTTAAAGCCGTCTGGGTTACTACATCCTATTTCAATTTCTGAGGAACCTTTTCATACTATATGTGTGGATGCAATTGGACCTATATCGAAGAGTAATAAATATCAGTATATTCTGGTAGCCGTAGATAGGACGACTCGCTTTGCGTTTTGTAAACCTATTACCAGTGTTGATGCTAAGAATACAGCGAATTTTATTTTAGATTTTGCGGCATTGTATGGATTGCCTAGAGTTATTCACACAGATAACGGTACTAACTTTAAAGCTGAAGTTTTTAAAGATTTTTGTGTTTCATTGGGAGTTTCTCAAAAATTTGGTTCTCCTTATATGCCTTCAACACAGGGTGTCACGGAACGTTTTAATGATACCATTATAACGATGTTGAGATGTTTCATTAATACAGAACAGTCTAATTGGGCTAAGTGTATCAAGCATTTGGTTTTTGCATATAATATCTCAGTGCAGGATTCATTGGGATATTCACCGTTTTATTTAGTATTCGGATATGTTGCTCGTAGTCCGGTAGATATTGCTTTCTTACCTTCATCTGTTTGTAGAGATAGAATTGAAGCACTAAAAATATTAGCAGGAATTCGTGAGAAGTTACCAAGTATATTACAGGAGGTTCAGGATAAGCAAAAGAGTAATTTTGATAAGAAGCATCGTGAGGTGAGTTATGAAAAGGGAGATAAAGTTTTAGTATGGTATCCCAGGTTTCAGGTGGATACTTGCAAAAAGTTTAATAATCCTTATCATGGACCGTTTGTAATCTCGAGAAAGATTTCGGATAACAATTATGAGGTTTTGTTGGAGAAACGTGGGAAAATAATTCCTGAGGTTGTTCATGTGCGAAGGTTAAAGCCTTATCACGAAAGAAAACAGTGATAGATGAGGAAAGCGCAGAAAGGTAACCGCGTAGCGCGGCAAATTTGAATTTGTTGTTGAGGTCGTGCTTCAGCGACGAGAGAAATTTTGATTTTTTATTTTTTTTTTTTCGGTTAATCGATTTATTTTTCATTTTCTGATGTAAAATGATCAATAAATATTTTCGAAAAGTTTGAAGGGGTTTGAGGAAAAGGCAGATAGGTAACCGCGTAGCGCGGCAAATTTGAATTTGTTGGTGAGGTCATGTTTCAGCAACGAGAGAAATTTTGATTTTTGAATTTTTCTCTCGGTTAATCGAATTATTTTTCATTTTCTGATGTAAAATGATCAATAAATATTTTTGAAAAATTTGAAGGTTTTGGAGGAAAGCGCAGTTCTGTGAAGAAATGTTATGAAGTTTTACTAGCTGCACTATTAACGTCAAAATTCAGCCAAAACTAGAAAGTTTAGCATAAAAAGACAAAATTTTGTGGGTTTTTAATTTTTTTTTTGGGCAATTATATTTAGAAGGGCAAGATCAATCAACTTTGTTCAGTAAACATTTTTATTGGGGTAATGGGTTTCGAAATATTTGGCTCAAAAAGAAAAAAAAAATTTTTTTGGGGGTTTTGTTGAAATTTTTTTTTGACATTTCGATTTGTTTTGATGTCATTGGGTGTAAAATAAAAATTCAATGAAATTCACCGAAGGGGACGGTTACAATTCGATAATTTCGAGCGTAAGTGGCTGAAAACATATAGCTACAGTACAAAGCGTCCGTTTTCAGCAGAAAGCCAAACATTTTTGCAGTGAAAGTTAAAATTTGTGAAATTTATTAAAATTTTTTTGGGCAATTATATTTGTAAGGATGAAACAGATCAACTTTCTTCAATAAAATTTGTTGATTAGGATAAAAGGTTTTGAGATAATCAGTTTTAAAAATTTGAAAAATTGAGTTTTGTTGGTGACCTTGTATTTTGTTGTAATTTTGACTTATTTTTTAATGACATTCGGTTGTTGAGGGAATTTGTGATGAAAAATTATCAGTAACAGTTTTTGGTAAACTCAAGGGTTTTTGAGGAAAGTCAGGAAATAGTAAAATTTTCTGGAGGAAGATAGAATTTTAGATTTATACCTTTAAATTTTAGGTCCAAATGAGTTTTATAAGAATATTTTTAGTAATTATTAAATATCGATATATTGCTAATCAGTTCTATGAATAATATATTTGATTTTATTGTTCATTGATTAAATAATAAGGGTTATATTGTTAAAATTCCTTATCTGAAAGCAGAAATTTGAGTTTATATCTTTATATTAGTGAACCTAAGGGGTATTATGAAAATGTTTTCAGTAGTAATTGATGACTAATGTATTGTTAATTAGTTTTGATAAGAATATAAAAGATTTCATTCCTCGATGATTAAATAATAAGGGTTATATTGTTAAAATTCCTTATTTGAAAGTAAAAATTTGTGTTTATATCTTTATATTAGTGGACCTGATGAGTATTATGAAAATGTTTTCAGTAGTAATTGATGACTAATGTATTGTTAATTAGTTTTGATAAGAATATAAAAGATTTCATTCCTCGATGATTAAATAATAAGGGTTATAGAATAAATTTGACCTTCTGATAGTAGAGTTTTGGGATTTATACGTTTGTATTGGAAGTTCTTATTCATTTCATGAGAATCCTTTCAGTAATTATTATAGATTCAATCGTGGTTCAATAGTTCGAATGGTAATATGAACCGTATTTTCAATCACAAATTTAATAATAGAGATTTTAAGTCGGATTGACCTGTCAATGAACAGCAGTTTTCTCTTTTCAGTGAATGAGGCATTTTGTAGCTCAGTCGATAATGATGTTGGTTTCAAATATCTCTATCATTAAAATTATTTATTATTGTAGAACTATTTCAATAAATTAGTGAAATAACAGGTGTGGCGTACTTGCAAAGTTCAGCTATCTTTGTCGTTAGTTGTCATTTTAGAAAAAAAAAAAAAAAGAAAAAAAAAAAAAGTTTTCACGACATTGATTTTTTTTGTAGCCTATGAATACTTAAGTGACAGTTCCAAATATTAATGGGACAGAAGAGTGACAGTATTTCATAGTTGAAAAAAAATTTGAGTATTTCATAGTAGGAATATTCCATATTTTAGTCATGAGTGTTTCATGATTATTTAAACAAGTTTAAAATGATACGGTTTGAATGTCAAATAGCTGTAAAGTTTACAGCTTGGTAATATTTGTTTAATATTTTTGTGAATTCTAAGTTAATATTTTGTTCTGATTTCAGAGAGTATTAAAACTTGGAGAATCTGCGATTTTCATTGCAATCAATTAATCGTTCTTTCTCTAACAAAAGCTTAAGTCAGCCAACCAACCAAAAAATTTTTTTTGTATAATTAATTATTGCTCAGTGGAAAGTTATAGTGGATTTTGGCGGATTCTAAACGTAGCATATTTTTGTTTGTAAATTGAGAGGTATCCCTTCCCAGTGAAACATGTACGTTTCATTAATCCTTTATGTGATTGTTCTCACACCACATATGCATGTCAACGCAGTCAAAGTCTTCGCGGGAGTCTTCTTCCAGCCACTTCGACATGGGATAGTCTACGAGTCATCCGTTCCATTGGTCTACGAGTCCAATTACCCACAAGCTCAGTTGGACATTTTGGAAGCAGAGAAAGTTTTCCTACCGAATTGTCAGCAAGCAGATTGTCAACTCTCGAGGGCAGTCAAGGAGTTATACAACGCTACGAACAACATACTGATGAGTAATAATCAGGCTTTTACTTCTGAAGTTCGTGAAAAGGGACAGTCTTTAACACGAAAAACGAGAGCGGTTGAAGCGTTTGGAGATTTTCTACATTTTTGTTGCGGAACAGCTACTGATGGAGAACTTCATAAGCTGCAATTCAATGAAGAAAGGGTCACAGATCACTTGAATGCATTCCAAGGTCTAGTTCAGGATGATCACAAGGACTTAGTAAAGATATCAAGAAATTTAAGATTATTTGCTGGAAATTTTTCTCAACAATTTCACGAAGCCTACAATAATTTAAAGGTCAGTGTGGAATCCATCATCCAAAAGAATCGTAAGGAAGAAAGTAATGATGTTATGGACCAGCTATTAGCATATGTGTTTCATATTTACACACATGTGAATATTTTAGCACGACAAGAATTCATATCTACAGCAAAGGAGCGATGTCAGAAGAAAGTATTATTCTCTTCTGTAGTCCACTCAGATATTTTAAGGACTGATTTATTTAAATTGGAGAAAAGATATAAGCTAAAAGGATATCAGTTGGCTATTCCTGTAAATGAGTTTCAAAGATATTATGAGCTTCCATTGACAACGTGTTTCTTCAAAGACAATTCTGTTGTAATGAGTGTAAAGATTCCATTCATTTCGTCAGGAGGGCAGTATGATCTTTTCAAGTTCATACCTACACCACTCTACTGGAAGAACCAATCGTGTATGCTACAGCAGGAGGAGTTTGTGCTAGCCAAGCGCAGTGACAACGAGATGCAGATTATTTCCGGAGGTCATCTTCAAGACTGCAAGGTGCAGGAGGATTATATGTGCTATTTACCTCGACAGCTGCATGATAGGCATATGTCATCCAGATGTATGCATCACATACTTACTTCCGCTTCACTACAAGACTTGCAACGTTACTGTACATTCCAATGTTCGGCCGCAGGAGACATACTTTCCATAACGGAGCAGTCACCTACAGAATACATACTTTCCAATGTCCAACCCAATACGAGTATCGTGTGTGAGGATGGATCAAACCATGGATTGCAGCAGCAGCATCCTGGGGCGTCGTTCATCAATCTACCATGCAGTTGCTCACTGGTAGAGAACAATCGTATCCTTATTAGAAAAACTTATCCTTGCGATTTAAGATCATCAGATAATCCAATTATCCAACATTTTTTACCTCTTCAATGGTTAAAATTTAATTCTCTAAAGATTGATGTGTTAATTCCGCATAGAAATCCGCATTTTAGTGAATTATCAGATATTTATAATGACAAATGGAATGTAACAATGCCAACCTTATTTGTTCATGATAGAATCGCTTCAGATATATTTCAAAAGATTGAAATTCCTAATGATTGGCAGAGTATTGTAAATTCAACTAGTTTTGTTTTCTATGTAGTTTTCGGTTGGTTGGGAGTTTTGACATTATTATGCACATATTTGGCTATAAAATTGTATATTTTTAAAATAGTAGCTTTCAAGTCTAAGCCAGCAGTGCATATATCAGATAATTTCATGTAAAATATTAATAGTCTAATTTGATAAGCATCTAGTAATATTAGGTGGAATAATTGTTAGTAATTTAAATATGAAAATTGTTATTGTTAGCTTTCTTGGTTTGTTATGGGACAGAATTTGTTTAGATTATTTTTTTTTTATGACAATTAGGTGTGGCGTGTGCCCGAGTCATAATAAGAATGTATTGTTTAATAATTGTTTTCAAATGACCAGAGCGATGCAAGGCCGTGTCCTACTTTTGTAACGTGATCAAATGGTAGTTAAAAGTTTTGAACTATGTGCAAGTTCAGCATTATTATTGCTATGAAAAGTAAACAATGCAACGATTGTTCAACCAGTTGTAAAAAAAAAAAGAAGAAAATAAATTAGGTCGCATCCGCTCTTATTTTTAAAAGGTAAATTAGGTTATGATAAGCTTAGTGAAAAGGAAAAAAAGGGAATTGTAAAGGCATGTGGGTTTTATGGCGTCATCATTGAAGGATAAAAAAAAAAAAAAAAATTTTTTTTTTCTCTCCTCAAGTATGTAGAGTTACGACTGAGGGTCCAGTCTTTTCAGCTGGGCGGGTGATATGTCATAAATGACATTTTCATTAAAAATCAAATTTATTATAGAAACGAGAGCCGAGGTGTTTCACTTCAGGCTTTCAAGGCGAAGTGTGTTATTAAACAATGATGACGTTCATGAGATCGACAAGTCTGATAGTGGCACGTTCATGCGAATTGTTTGAATGTGTTGATAAATATTAAAGGTATGTAAGAACGTGTCACTATCCAATCTTGTGAATATTAGGCCTCTTTTCTGGCATTGAAAGGAGTGTATGGACCACTTAAATAGAGAACCAAAATTCTTAATCGGAGAGTTCAACTCGAGAAGCCAGGAGAACGCTTCTTTCGACCAGTGGAGTGTTAGGCTTGCAAAACCAAGATCTTTGAAAACTCAATAAGTCTGTTACAGTCCGGGCAGTTTAAAACTTATTGGGGGATCGAAATTTTGGCGTGTTAGCCAGCAATTCTACTGGGCGACAAGGGCATGTTCGGCTGATTTCTGAGAGTTGTTATAAGTGTTATAAGTGTTTGAAGTGGCCATAGACTCCTGGAGATCAAGGAAAGGAGAGGCAAGAATATCAGGTTAGTTTTTAAATATAAGTTCCAACTCATAATTATATACACGTCTTAAAATAGCAAGCCAAGCGAGTTAAATTTGATATGTTCTTTAATGTGTTGTAATATTATAATATATAATATTATAAATAAACAAACTATAAAATTAGAAGTATTTTGTTGTCTATGAGTTACGACCCCAGAGTAATCATTCAGACAAGTTGTTGATATAAAGAATATCAGGGTTACATAAATGGTGGTTACAATTTTAACAAAGAGTGTCGTTTCAACTATAGTTTTTAGAGCGTCAAACGACGGACGTCGGGCAAAAAATTCGTAGGAGAAGAAAACATCTCGCGTCTTTCCAGCGTCCACGTTTTCAGCTGGAACCACCCCACATACCGGACAAAGGCATGATAGACTGCAGTCGTCATTATATTACGTATTAATTAGGGTTACCAGACGTCCGCTTTTCATGTCCCGTCGTCCCGTGTCCGCTTTTTATGCTAAATGTCCGCTATTTTCTCGACTAAACCGATCAACTACAACTTCAATTCAATTTTTTTATTGCCACAACTTTACAACAAAATAATTTAATGGTTACAAATTAACATATTAACATAAAGGAAATAAAAGAAACCTAACTAACCAGAAAAAAACTAAAATTCACGTTCAGGCACCACCATCAAAAGAAAAGACTGACCGCTGGTGGGAGTCGCAAAAGTCCGATTCAAATGACATTCAAGATAACTATTTCAACTTACCTTTTACATATTTATAGAACTTAATACATATTTTCATATATTTCAGTATGTATTTATGTTTATTTTCTGTCTGACCATTGGCTAGCACTAGAAAAATATAGTGAAAGAATCGCGAACTGTAGAAGTTATCTGCAGATCTGATGTTTCTTAATCGATATATTTATGTATCGTGTATATATAATAATAATAATGATTTACATGCCAGAACATTTATAAAACAAAAGAAGTTGAATACAAATAGATTTAAATCAATAAATGTTTCCACATAACAATAATAATCCATCCTGGCACAGCCGGCAAGGGAATACCTGAGCGCCTGCTGCGAGTTCAAAAGTAAAAATAAATCTTTTTATTCGAGATGACAGATATCGAAATATCGACCTTGTATCAATCAATCGACCAGCTGATCATACTGAAATTATGTTTGTTATATTTGACTGTAGCCTGTTTTTATCCAAATTTTTTGGTCAAAATACATGGGAACTTATTTGTAGAATTTTGGTTGATGTTGTGGAACTCCATAATAAAAGAATAAAACACTGTTAAATGTTGTCAATTCCACTTCATTATTACTACAGCACTGGACCGCGGTTTCGTGGCTTCACCAGTCACATTTTCAACAGTACTAATACATTGTTTATAAAATAATGTTAACTAATCTTCAAAAGTCGATAGTCACTCAAATCGATATTTATGGTATCGATTATGGCATCAATATCAAATGTAAATAATTGAAGTATAAGGTATAATTAAAGGTAAATTAATAGGTATAATTGGAGTTACTAATCTTAAATTAAGCCTACATAATTATAATGGGAATTGTTCTTAACTTGAATGAAAACATGAATTAAGAAATATATATCTAGTCAATATAAAAAATATATATATCTATGTTTTCATTCAAGTTAAGAACAATTCCCATTATATGTAGGCTTAATTTAAGATTAGTAACTTCAATTATACCTATTAATTTACCTTGATTTATACCTTATACTTCAATTATTTACATTTCATATTGATGCCATAATCGATACCATAAATATCGATTTGAGTGACTATCGACTTTTGAAGATTAGTTAACATTATTTGATAAACAATGTATTAGTACTGTTGAAAATGTGACTGGTGAAGCCACGAAACCGCGGTCCAGTGCTGTAGTAATAAAGAAGTGGAATTGATAACATTTAACAGTGTTTTATTCTTTTAAAATACATGGGGTTGTTGTGGAATATCCGATTTTTCAACTCTGACCATATGGTCACCCTAGTATTAATCTATGATACTCACCATAACAACCTCGTCGGGCTTGAACTCCCTGATGATCTTAGTCTCCTTGTCGCCCTTCTGCACGTGAATGAGCTTGTTGCCCTCCTGGGTGATGAGCGACTTGACATGGCGGCCGTCGGGAGTCTCCTCGTCGAACTCCTTGTTCAGCTTGAACGTGATGGCTGAGTTCTTGAAGGTCGAGTTCGAGGTCAAAGTGTACTCATCGCCGCTCTTTGTCAGCTCGATCACTGGACTGACGGCGTTACCCATTTTGCGGGTGAGGAGGCCGACGCCTTAAAAGAAAACAAACGAAAAATTGATTATTTACAGAAAAAAGATGATGGAATTTTTTTTGAGGATGAAGCCCACATAGGTCTGAGACCTGTGTGTGGGTAATGAGTTGGATGATGGTGATTTATGAGTTGGACCTACATTTTTAGGTGGGTTCCAAACCACCGGGAAGTGATTTTACAGCAGAGGACAGTGTCTTTTTTGCTGGCTAATCTAATCGGTCACAGTTACAAACTGGATTAGAAATGAATATTGTAGTTACAAATCAAGCCATGTAAGTTTTAGGTCTTGTGCAATAAGATTTTTTAATCAGTTACCACTACATATAAGAAGTTTATCTGTTAGAGAGTACAAAATTAAAATCAAGGTTTTTCTAATAAGAAACTGTTTTTATAATTATAATTTGAGCTTTAATATGGAGAATTTTTAAATATGAATGTGATGATTTCTTGTGATATATTTTATATGTAATATTTATGTAACATTATGTAATTTTTTGGACGTGGCCTATACAAATTGTAAATTATTTGTCTTCGGCAATAAATGAATTTGATTTGATTTGATTGACCCAGGAGAACGCAGCTTATCTATCTGATTGAACAGATGCCTGCTACGGCTCGCGGCTATCACTTCCCTACAAATCGAAATCGATGTGTTTTCGACCAAGCATGTTAGGCCAGGCGAATTATTTATTATTTTCTGTAATGTTACCCAAGAATTGAGGCATTTATTAAACACAAAAATTCACCTAAATAGACTTTACAAAAAGAAAATTTAAAAATGCAATTGAAATCGACAGATATTTTTTCGCAAATATATTACCTACGTATTGGGCCAGGTAGATGAGGTGATTCGGAATTCACCTACATAGACTTTACAGAGAAAAATCAGATGTGTGGAATTGAAATCGATATAAATTTTTCCTACAACTGCTCGTAAAGTAGTTCTTTACGTACTGAAAACTAATTGTAAAATACCTCTTTACTGCTCAGCAAGCGGTAAAGTACTTTACGCTCGCCAGCTGTTTTCTTTACGCTTCTGTTTTGATTTTGATGCCTTCTCATTGGTGGATCACGGAATCCGTGAAATTCACATTACCTCAAAAATGGCGTACGCTAACCAAATCCGCTCATGGTCTGTGATGTTACAAACTACAAGCTTTTATTGTGTTGGAATCCAGAACTGCAGTTTTAGGAAAAATATTGTATGCAATTCGCGCGTGAAGCTTCTTTATCGCTCTCGCAAAATTACTGCGCTCCGCTACGCGTCGCGCAGTAAATGTTTTGGCTCGAGCGATAAAGTCGCGCTTCACGCTCTTAATACATAAATAACTATTTCCTACAACTGCTCGTAAAGTAGTTCTTTACGTACTGAAAACTAATTGTAAAATACCTCTTTACTGCTCTGCAAGCGGTAAAGTACTTTACGCTCGCCAGCTGTTTTCTTTATGCTTCTGTTTTGATTTTGATGGCTTCTCATTGGTGGATCACGGAATCCGTGAAATTCACATAACCTCAAAAAAGTCGAACGCTAACCAAATCCGCTCATGGTCTGTGATGTTACAAACTACAAGCTTTTATTGTGTTGGAATCCAGAACTGCAGTTTTAGGAAAAATATTGTATGCAATTCGCGCGTGAAGCTTCTTTATCGCTCTCGCAAAATTACTGCGCTCCGCTATGCGTCGCGCAGTAAATGTTTTGGCTCGAGCGATAAAGTCGCGCTTCACGCTCTTAATACATAAATAACTATTTCCTACAGCTGCTCGTTAAGTAGTTCTTTACGTACTGAAAACTAATTGTAAAATACCTCTTTACTGCTCCGCAAGCGGTAAAGTACTTTACGCTCGCTAGCTGTTTTCTTTACGCTTCTGTTTTGATTTTGATGTCTTCTCATTGGTGGATCACGGAATCCGTGAAATTCACATAACCTCAAAAAAGTCGAACGCTAACCAAATCCGCGCACGGTCTGTGATGTTACAAACTACAAGCTTTTATTGTGTTGGAATCCAGAACTGCAGTTTTAGGAAAAATATTGTATGCAATTCGCGCGTGAAGCTTCTTTATCGCTCTCGCAATGTAGTAAATGTTTAGGCTCGAGCGATGTTTAGTAAACGTTTAGTAAATGTTTTGGCTCGAGCGATAAAGTCGCGCTTCACGCTCTTAATACATAAATAACTATTTCCTACAGCTGCTCGTTAAGTAGTTCTTTACGTACTGAAAACTAATTGTAAAATACCTCTTTACTGCTCCGCAAGCGGTAAAGTACTTTACGCTCGCCAGCTGTTTTCTTTATGCTTCTGTTTCGATTTTGATGTCTTCTCATTGGTGGATCATGGAATCCGTGAAATTCACATAACCTCAAAAAAGTCGAACGCTAACCAAATCCGCGCATGGTCTGTGATGTTACAAACTACAAACTTTTATTGTGTTGGAATCCAGAGCTGCAGTTGTAGGAAAAATATTGTATGTATTTCGCGCGTGAAGCTTCTTTATCGCTCTCGCAAAATTACTGCGCTCCGCTGTGCGTCGCGCAGTAAATGTTTTGGCTTGAGCGATAAAGTCGCGCTTCACGCTCTTAATACATATTTGGATTTGGTTAGCATTCGGCATTTTTGAGGTTATGTGAATTTCACGGATTCCATGATCCATCAAAGAGATGACATCAAAATCAAAACAGAAGCGTAAAGAAAACAGCTGGCGAGCGTAAAGTACTTTACCGCTTGCGGAGCAGTAAAGAGGTATTTTACAATTAGTTTTCAGTACGTAAAGAACTACTTTACGAGCAGTAGTAGGAAAAAATATTTTTCGCACATATTATGACCGAAGCATTGGGCCAGGTAAATTAGGTGACCCCCAAACTGACCCTCTAGTTACTCCACTGATGTGTTCCAAAGTTCAACTTTTTTTGACTGCGTGTTGATGTATGAGTGAATCAGCGGCATAGGCTATTCAACTTTTATATGGATCGATTTCAGCACCAGAGAGCGTCCATAAATTTTCTCAGGGTAATAGAACCACTTATTTATTGTATAGGTTGCATGTCAGGCCGGCCGATAGCACTACACGAATTTATTTTTCTTCCTTTTTCTAATTTTCTTTTTTGATGGTCAATGCACGTGATAATCTTCTTCTTTTACTTTTTTCATCTTCTACAATACTTTCAACTCTTCATTTTCTTCTAATTCTACATCCACCTCTCTTACTTCTCCTAAATATTACTCTACCTCTTCTTCAAATTTCACGCCTTCATCACCTTCTTCTTCATCATTCTCATCTCCTTCTTCAATTATTTTTTCCTTTTCTTTTTCTTCTTCTTCTTCTTCTTCTTCTTCTTCTTCTTCTTCTTCTTCATCATCATCAATCTCTTCTCTTTCTTTTCTTCTTTTTTCCTTTTCTTTTTCTCCTTCATCACCTTTTTCTCCTTCTTCTTCATCATTCTCTTCTCCTTCTTCATCCTAATTCTCATCTCCTCTTCTTCCAACTTCTCATTTTTGCTTCTTCGTCACCATCATCTTCTTTTTCCCTTTCTTCTCTTCTTCTTCCTCCTCCAACCACTCATTCTTTTTCTTCTTCAGTTTCTTCTTCTCCTCCCATCACCTTTTTCTATGTCAATATCTTCCTCTTCCTCTTCTTCTTCCATTTCTTTTTTTCATCATTCTCATCTCCTTTACTTCTTCTTTTTCCTTTTCTTCTTCAAATACTTCCTTTCCTCTTCTTCATGTCCTTTTCTAAACGCCTGCATCTTAATCATCATTATATATTATCATCTTCTACCTTTTCTTTGTCTTCTTCATCACATCTTTCTCCTTCTTTTTCATCATTCTCATCTCCTTCTTCAATTCTTTTCTCCCTTTTCTTCTTCTTCATCAGCTTTTTCTCCTTCTTCAATTCTTTTCTCCCTTTTCTTCTTCTTCATCACCCTTTTCTCCTTCTTCTTCATCATTCTCTTCTCGTTCTTCATCGTAATTCTCATCTCCTCTTCTTCCAACTTCTCATTTTTCCTTCTTCATCACCATCATCTTCTTTTTCCTTTTCTCTTCTTCTTCTTCTTCTCTTCCTCCTCCAACCACTCATTCCTTTTCTTCTCAAGTTTCTTCTTCTTCTCCTCCCATCTCCTTCGTTGTCAGTATCTTCTTCTTCTCCTCCAATCTCCTTTTTTGTCAGTATTTTCCTCTTCTCCTTCTTCCATCTACTTTTTCCTTTTCTTCATCATTCTCATCTCCTTCTTCAAATACTTCCTTTCCTCTTCTTCATTTTCTTTTCTTCACGCCTCCATCTTCATCATATATTACCATCTTCTAAATTCTCTTTGTCTTCTTCATCGTCTTTTACTTTTTCTTCTTCATATTCTTCGTCATCACCTTTTTCTCCTTTTTCTAACTTCTTCTTTTTCCTACTTCATCTTCTTTTTTCATTTTCTTCTCTTATTCTTCTTCTTTTTCTTCTTCTTCTTCTTCTTCTTCTTCTCCCTCCACTCATTATTTTCTTTTCTTCAGCTTCTTCTTCTTCTTCTTATCGCACCTCCTTCTTTTTCTTATAAATATTTTCTTCTTTCAACTTCTTTTTCTTAAACAGAATTTATTAATTTCGAATTCCTTTAAGAGATATTAATTTATACTGAAGACTTCCGCAATGGCGGATATTGACAACAGCATTGAAAAACTGATGGGAATCGATGAATGCTACTGTACAAAAATATCAGTCACCACCGGGAATCGAACCACGGACCTCCCAATTGCCGGTCGGGCGCACTAGACCATGGAGGCCTTTCTGCACAGCAGCATTCATTTTTAACTTGGCCATATCGGCTCGTATCTCACAAGTTCAATTTGTCAGTTTGTTCAATTGTCAGTAACTTCGAACTAACTGACAAATTTACTTAAACAGAATTTATTAATTTCGAATTCCTTTAATAATTTCCTAAAAATTAAAGGAATTCGAAATTAATAAATTCTGTCGAAATTCGAAATTAGTAAATTTGTCAGTTTGTTCAATTGTCAGTAACTTCGAACTAACTTCTTTTTCTTCTTTCATCTTCTTTTACTTCTTTCCCACTCCCACCTCCTTCTCCTTTCCTTTGCCACCCTTTATCTCTCTTCTACGGGCATTGTACCTCAGCCAATAGTAGTCTTCTCTCACCAACATTGTATGGACCAACATTGTTCTCCCCTTTCAGCTTGGCGTAGGCTACTGAACTGAGATAGAGGTCTTTGCCTTCGCTTTGGTTTGGCAGGCGGCTTCCCTCTCTTACCACCTTCTTCTTCTTCATCTTCATCTTTTTCTTTATCTTCTTCTTGTCACCCCTTCTATGCCATACACGCAATAACAAACGATCTGCAGCAGCTCTCATTCATTATAGTCTGATCTCACTCCTCTTTTTCTCATTCACTCCCACCCCATCACTCACTCTCTCCCACTTGTTCTCTCTCACACATTCCCTCCCTCACTCTCTCACACTCTCTCTAACTCCCTCTTCCTCATAACGGCCATGGCTGCGGTTACCTTGTGTCAGTGCTTCCCCCATTGGCGTTATTTCCCCTCTATTAAATTCTCAGTGGGGGAGCTGGCTGAACGCCTGATTTTCAGGCACCGTTCATACAAACCCTGTATGGTTCTATTGAAAGGATGGAAGTGTTTGTCGTAAGTTAAAAGCTAAAAACTAAAACCCGTTATAGAAACTATACTGATCATATAATATTGGAATAACTTAATTACAATATACTACACTATTTACTTAGTAATATACTTATTACTTAATTACAATATACTACACTATTTACGAGTAATCGTTGCTAACAAGATAACGTTGTGAATAAATTATTTTTATTCTTAATTTTATCCATAGAATAATCTATTTTCATTATAAAACATAATCACATTCGTATTACTATCATATTCAATCTCACAGGAAAATTTCAACATAGAAAATTACAATCTAATATCAAAACTGACACTGTATTTCTATTTAAATTTTAATATATAATTTTTACTCCCTTATACTGGAGGGATGCATTTCACTTCTCAATAGAAGCTTCATCAGCCTTCATTGAATTGCTATAGATAAAACATTTCACTCCAAATGGTTATGGAAGGCTGATGAAGCTTCTCTTTAGAAGTGAAACGCATCCCTCCAGTATAAGTGAGTGAAAATCAAATATTAAATAGAAATACAGTGTCAGTTTTGTTATAGATTGTTTATAAAGTATTTCGTCATGGAAAACATCACAGAAAATTGCATATACTGTACATAATGTTGATAACAACTTTCACCAGAAAGCAAGTTTTATTAAACAGAATTTATTAATTTCGAATTCCTTAAGTGCTATTAGTTTATACTGAAGACTTCCGCAATTCGAAATTAATGAATTCTGTTTATGTATAGTTGTCAGTTTGTTCAAGTTTTATTATTGCTGGTGATGCCTAATTCACTATTAATTGAATTTGGTTACTGGTGCAACGGTTCAACGATTTTTCTTTAGCTTTTGTTCCAAATTGATAAGTTAAATTTGCAATGTTATTCTTTTATGCAATAAATTTGATTTCTCATTGTAACCAAAGAACATTGTTTCACTTTTGTTAGTGATGCCTAATTTATTGTTAATCCATAATTTGGTTATTGGTGGAATGTTTTAATGTTTTTTCTTTAGCTTTTGTTCCAATTGGATCATTTTAATAAATTTTGCTGTGTTTCTCTTTTGGCAATAAATTTAATTTGATTTCTCATTGTTACCAAAGAAAATTGTTTCACTTTTGTTCGCGATGCCTAATTTATTATAAATCCATAAATTGATTATTGGTGAAATGTTTTAATGTTTTATATATTGCTTTCAACTGTATCATTTTAATAAATTTTGCTGTGTTTCTCTTTTGGCAATAAATTTAATTTGATTTCTCATTGTTACCAAAGAAAATTGTTTCACTTTTGTTCGCGATGCCTAATTTATTATAAATCCATAAATTGATTATTGGTGAAATGTTTTAATGTTTTATATATTGCTTTCAACTGTATCATTTTAATAAATTTTGCTGTGTTTCTCTTTTGGCAATAAATTTAATTTAATTTCTCATTGTTACCAAAGAAAATTGTTTCACTTTTGTTCGCGATGCCTAATTTATTATAAATCCATAAATTGATTATTGGTGAAATGTTTTAATGTTTTATATATTGCTTTCAACTGTATCATTTTAATAAATTTTGCTGTGTTTCTCTTTTGGCAATAAATTTAATTTGATTTCTCATTGTTACCAAAGAAAATTGTTTCACTTTTGTTCGCGATGCCTAATTTATTATAAATCCATAAATTGATTATTGGTGAAATGTTTTAATGTTTTATATACTGCTTTCAACTGTATCATTTTTATCAATTTTTTCATGTTGAATTCTCGTTTGGTAAAAACGAGGTTCAATTCTCGAGGTAAAAAACGAGGTAAAAAATTTATTAGATTTCTCTTTGTTCCTGAAGAAGGTATTCAATTCAACGAAATTAGAAGCATAATTTTTGAAAAGCAACAGGCACCTGTTTCACTACGACGATGGTCTCGGGTTCAATTCCCGTTTTAGTCTGACATTTACATAAGTCTCAGACTCATGTGAGCATTATACACATTTTAATTTTAATCTACACTTGCAAGCACTGAACTGGCAATAAATGTGAATGACTTCTTCTGTAGTAAGCTCTTTACAATGTCAACAAGGAAGTTATTCAAGTTCTTGGCAATGTCCATTGAACTTGGCTCAAAAATAAACATTTTTATTTTAGTCAACAGAAAGTAATGCCAGAGACCCTGCCAAGGTCAAATAATCTCTCCATCTAACACATTTTTCATCTCATTAATCATTTAGCACTCTACTAAGCCTCAGTTTCCAACATGGCGGATTCGGACAAAACGGACAGCGGACAGGGCATGAATACACTATATTCCTGGTATAGGAACCTAGATCTAAAGCATCACTAGCAGTGTTTTCAAGCCCTGTCCACTGTCCGGTTTGTCCGAATCTGCGTAGTTTGAAACCGAGACTAAATTCATGTTGTTTGATGTTTTCCATAGCAACAATATAGTATTTTTCGGCTCAAAATATTTTATCAAAAATTAATATTAAAAAATATTTTCAACTGCTTTTAGTGTTTCGTTTCGAGTGAGCTTTTAAATTAAATAGTGAAAAAGAATCATTTTATTACTTTTCAAGTGACGTTTTTTAGCATATCTAAATTTTTAGTCTGTATTAACCTAAATGTTTTGGAAAATGTAACACATCTGTGAAGAGAGCAGTTTTGGACTTTAGTCTGTTGCTCCTTCACATTTATTGTAATTTTATCACAATAAATAAATATTTATCGTACTTTATTCCACTGATTTCAATCATTTCTACCAAATATGTTTGATATCAAACATAAATCTATTTCATAGAATTATTATACAAATATAATTATTTGAATTATATCAATTTTTGAAGAAAAAATTTCTCACGGCAATAGATAGCATTATTTCAATATTAAATGGTCACAAACCACGATAATTTACAAAAATATATGACCTAAAGTGGAATTCATAACCTAAAATCAGAAATTATTACAGAGGATCAGTCCGTCCGTACACGGAGCGTTTGACAAGCGTGGATTCGACACCACGCTTAAAAAATGACTGCATTACTCAGCCAATGACAACCATTTGTCATCAAAATCACTTCAAAATTCACATTTGTGTGTGTGTATAGTGAGTATTTATGTGTGCGAATATTACCAATCTTTCTCATCGAAATTAAGCCTCACCTCAAGTAATTGATATAGTATAATTATGGTAACTTGTGTACTGTATAATAGATTGTACTGTATAATTGTTGATCTGACTAGTCTTATACTCTAACTGGAGTCTCTAAGACGTAATCTGCAAAAAAAGGTAATTTACTCTAACTGGAGTCTCTAAGACGTAATCTACAAAAAAGAACAATTATTTGAAGCGTGAAATCAACTGCGAAGTCAACTCCACGCTTGGTAAACGCCTGTCTTTTCATAGAACTGTACTATAAAGTAATTCTACCAATATATTGTGATTCTGATAGAGAATTCAGGTAATTACTAATATTCGTGAAAGACGAGGTAGTAAACAACTAATTTATATACCAATTATGGTAACTAGAGTATATTACTGAAAGACGAGGTAGTGCTCTGACAAATTTGTATTGAATAAAATGAATAAACTAACGAAAGTTTGCAAACAATTGGCAGCCACGTTGGCGTAATCGGTTGGAGCGCTTGTCTCTGATAAGACTCTGGTTTGCTACTACTTCTGTGATCATGGGTTCGATTTTTGTTAAGCCTTGGATATTTTGTGTAATCATGCACCCTATAACCATCGCACAAGTCTCAAGACTAGTATTAATAAAAATGTATAATCTACGAAAACGGATACAAATCAAAAATAGAAGCATCTATAGCAGTTAGCTTTAGTTCATACAGTTTTCTTTTCTTTTAGTTCAATCTTGTGGAATAGCTAGCCATATAAAAGGAAATTTCTATATCCTTATCCCAGTAGGCCTACTCAAGCTGATGACATTTTTAATAGACAATTTAATTCAAATGGAAGGAGTCATCTTCCAGTTGAAAAACTCCCTTCTTGACGCAAGCAATCAGTGTCAATTAAATGCAGTTACAAGAGTCTGAACAAGTGCTGAGCTCTATTTCCTACTCATTCTCTTTTATTCTTCGTTCTCACTCTTTCTCTACGGCTTTCCTCGCGCTGTCCTTGTCTTTTCCTTTTCCTTTTGTCCCATTCATCAATCAATGACTGACTCAGCTTGTTATAAGACTCCCACGGCTCTATTGACCTGATATTTGACTTGAAACTATCTCGGGTCATTTGGAATAAATTAAATGGGATAAAGAAAGAAAGGAAGTGGAGGAGAAGAAGAAGAAGGAGTGAAGGAAAAATTGAAAGAAACAGAAGAGAAAAAGTAAAAGAAAATAAGTGGGAGAAAAAATGAGTAAAAGAATTAGAGGAGAAATAAGTAGATAGAAGTAAGAGAGGAAAAGGAGAATAATAAGAAGAATAGGCAAAAGAGGGGGAAAATATAAAAGAAAAGGAAAAAGGAGTAGAAGGAGGAGGGGAGAAAAAAGTGGAAAAATTTTAAGAAACAAAAGAAGAAGTAGGAAAAAAGAAGTGAAGAAAAGGGAGCAGAATAAGGGAAAGAAGTAGAAAAAAGGAGGATAATAATAAGAAAAAATAGAAGAATAGGTAAAAAGGAAGAGTAAGAAGAATAAAAAAGGGAAAGAATATAGAAGAAAAAGGAAGGAAGAAAGAGAAGTAGAAAAAGAAAAAGGATGGGAAGTAAACGCAGAAGATGTGAAAAAAATTGAAAGAAACAGAAGGAGAAAAAGAAAGAGAAAATAAGTGGGAGAAAAAAGGATGAAAATAATAAGAGGGGAAAGAAGTAGAAGATAAAGAAGGATAATAATAAGAAAAAATAGAAGATAAAAAAAGGGGAAGATACAAAAGAAAAAGGAGGAAGAAGGAGAAGTAGAAGAATGGGAAGTAGGAGCAGATAATTATGAAGAAGGAGAATGATGATAAGGAGGATTAGGAGCAGAAGAAATAAACGAAAAAGTAAGGAAGAAGAAAAAGATGATGAAGAAGAAGGAGAGGCAAAAGAAGAAAAGGAAGAAGAAATAGGAGCAGCAAAAGAAGAGGAAGAAGAAAAAGAAGAAGATGAAGTGGAAGGCAAAGTAGAAAAAGAAGGAGTAGGAGCAGCAGAAGAAAAAGAAGAAGTAGAAGAAAAAGTAGAAAATGAAAAGGAAGAAGAAGTAGAATGAAAAGTAGAAAAAGAAGGAGTAGAAGTAGGAGCAGAAAAAGAAGAAGAAAATATGAGGAAGAAGAAGAAGAAGGAGCAGAAGCTGACGAAGAAGGAAAATGAGAAGTAGGAGGATGAAAAGCAAAAGAAATAAGTGAGGAATGGGATGGGAAGGGCAGTTGTTTAATAGACTCCAGACAGATACAGTAATAAAATATGGCAGTCAGCAGTCAAGGGCTCTCAATAGGGGTCATCTAATTTCATCTAACAGATCTAATGTAGAAGTGGGAGGTTAATTTGATTAGATAAGAGAGGGTTTGACGGGGTCAGGAACCAATTTTATAAACCAATTGTAAAAAGGGACCTGACTGAACTATAAGAGGACTTGAAATAAGCTGCGTTCTCGTAGGTCCTGTTTGTAACGGTGACCGATTAGATTGGCCAGCAAAAACGACACTGTTCTCTGCTGTAAAATCACTTCCCGGTGGTTCGGAACCCACCTAAAACTGTAGGTCCAACTCATCAATCACCATCATCCAACTCATTACCCACGCACAGGTCTCAGACCTATGTGGGATTCATCCTCAAAAAAAAAAATAATAATAAGTTACCCTTAACCCTGAGACACTTGCTTAAAAATTGTTTTATAGCGATTGTATACTTCATTTTATATTATATATAAATATAGTGTATATTTTATGCAGATTGTAGTATTGTAATTCATTATCAGGCACCTGTTGTAAAATCTTGTAAGGTTTAGCGGGACCTTTATAAAATAAGAATAAATAATATCGAATTTATTTTTTTAATAAACAATAAAGTTTAATATGATTTCAAATAATAGAGTAAAATATTATAATTTATTCTGACAGAAAGTAAAAGAAAAACAGACAAGTCTATCTAATCAACAGTTGTACTTTGTTCTGTACTTTGTTAAAATTTAAAAAAAATCAAATAATTTTGACATCCCAGGATAGTACGTGGACTTTCACATCCATACAGATATGCTATCATATTTGAATGAACAAATAGCTCCCCTGAATCACTTATATAAATATAATTATTCTTGTGTACGACTTAAAAAGACTGATTCAATTATCTAAATCAATAATTATTGTTTTCAACAGCCGATTTAGTAATCTGAATTACCCAACCAAGAAAAACAATGAGGCACTCAATAAAGATAAGATTAAAGTGAATGTTAATATTATTCTACTTTGTAAGTGGGAATGTTGTACTTATGTACAACAAATACGTTTCCTGCATTTATTAGCATGAGTAATCACAATGTTAATCAAAAGTCAACATGACTTATAAAGGAATGCGTAGACTATTGATTCATATGACACAACTATTAGTCACAATTAGCAACAATTATATCACCACCGTGAATAAATTTTCAAATTGAGATTAGAAGTTTAAATTGTATACAGCTCAGTTTCTTTTGCATTCATAATTGATTATTTCTTTATTTTCATTATATTTATCTATTGATCGACTTTTTATCAATTGTTTTATTCAACTACTGCAGTTTGAAATAATAATTAACTTTTTATTGTAAATTTAGCGACTTGCAGTCAATTTTAATTGTGAATAAATAATATTTGCACTCACTTTTGGCCAAACTCATGAGTCTCCATGACTCGAAAACGTTTGGACAAAAGTGAGTACAATTATTATTTATTCACAATTAAAATTGATTGCAAGTCGATAAATTTACAATATACCGTTAATATTAACAACGCAAATCTTTATGGAACAAGAAATCCAAGAAAATAATAATATCAAGCTTTCCTACCTTCCATTCTCATAATACCTTCCACGAATAATATATATATAATCTATACACTAAAAATGTCTATTTGAATAGATTGTGTAAAAACAACGAATAATTAGATGATCATTCTGAAAACTCCATAGACTAAGTTTAAAAATGTAAAAAACTCATCTTTACATCAAATGAACCTCGTTACCTACACATAAGCTATAAGCTTTTGAGGAATTTGAGAAGAAATTCGATTTCCTCACTTAAAACTCATTATGTAAAACACTCATTTTTACATCAAAAGTACCTCATTATCTACACATAAGATTTTGAGGAATTTGAGAAGAAATTCAATTTCTTCATTTGATTAACAAACAATAGCAGTTCAAGAGACGTAAGTGGAACAAAATTTTCTGTAGCTTAAACTCTGACATATGGAATAAAAATGAAATTTTTCAGCTTAACTAAGGCCCGTATTTATGAACTTACCTTAAAGAATACTTGAAAACCTTCTGAGTGAATGCTTTTCAAGTCTACGTTGAGTTAAGGAAAAGGAAGCCTCAAGGTAAGTTCATTGATCCGGGCATAATTCTTAGTTTCAAGCTAAGGAGAGATTCAACAAAAACAAATTGCTCAATTTAGTGATAATAATGATCTAGTAGAATTTTCTTCTAGACTTGGAAGTTATGCAATAAAATGACAATAGTACACACGTATCATATTTCTTGTACGAGTTCCCGGATATCACATTGCATGGGAAAACAAGTCATGCATCTAGGTTTTCCTTCTAGTGGAAACCTGTTCCAATGCATGATGCATCTTGGGAGAGGTCAAGGTTTCATTGAGCGTTCTCAGGGTAAAAATGTGTAATAAAACATATAATTGGGAATATGTTTAAAAACTTCATTTGTCACCAGTGTTGAAAGTTGAGCATTAAATGGGATTAGAACATTTCATGAGCCTCTAGAGTAAGAACATGTTAAAATGTGGAAGTAAACTACCTATGTTTTTATTTTAATGGACACACAATAACTAACATTTTGGAAAATTCGAATTCTATAAAGATTGAATAATCTTACTCAATATTCATGATTAAAAATCATCATTTAAAAAAGGCCGATGAAGCTTCTCTTTAGAAGTGAAATGCAACCCTCCAGTATCTCCAGTATAAGTGAGTGAAAATCATCTAAGTTATTGAATAGAAATACAGAGTTAGTTTTGATATAAGACTGAAAATGAGTCTGCTCAGTGCTCACCACCTATGCAATATGAGCAACTCAATTTCTATAAAATTATACTTCAATAAATAGAATGTGTCCCATCCTAAACTATAAGCAATTATACGCTGATATCGATAAAAAATTGTGAAGTTTTCAAACGTTAGCAATAGAAGAAACTTCATCTATGAACTAAAGCGTAATTATTAACCATTTATAGTAAAGATGCATACGGCAAACTGCTAAAACCTGTTGTGAAATGAGTTAGTAATTTCTGAACACATTTCTGCATTCTAAAGAATCAAACAAATAATAATCAAATACAGGAGAATATCTCGTGATTGAGAATTGTCAAGAAACCAAAGTTCATGAAGACAGGGAGATTCGGAGATACCGGTACAAGTTTTAACAGGCTAGAGATAACGATTCAACATGCTTTCTATGCAAGTCCCAAAGCCTACTATCCTAAAACTGATTAAATTCTTTAAGATTATTTGAAACCATTAAGAAATTAACGGGATTAAAATAAGACCTCAACTAAAGATGAACACTTTTGGACAAATTATAAGAAATCGATAAAATCTTATGTAGAGGTACTCACCAAGGGCCTTCATGTACTCGTCAAATTTATCGCTGGTAGTGAGCTTGAACTTTTTGCCTTGATATTGATCGACCATTTTGAAAATTTACTTTTATTATTTTTAAAAGATGAATAGAATCAACGAAAGAAATATCTAAAACACAAGAGTGTCGAGATCTGGCTTGACGTACGGACAAGACGCTACTGAATCCAATCTGCTCGAAACGCAACTAATAAGAACAAAGTTCTGTAATCAAAGGTTGTCTAGACTTTATCTATATTTAGAAAATGTTCGTACCAATATTCAAAGTGATTTATAAAATAAATTGTTAATAAAACTAGAAAGGTACAAGAAAACGCGCGTTGACTAGAAAAGTAAGGTTAGGAACAAACTGTACATCAAGCCGGTCGAAGTCGAACTAGAACTATGAGTAAGCAGTGAGCTATGGATAGACTTTCAACACTGCAGACCGGTAGTTGATTGGAGGGGCTCTGTTATCTTATCTATAGAAACCACCCAACTGAAAAACAAGCCCGATTCGACTAGCTTTCGACCTAAACTAGGTGGAACAATTTCCTTGTTATTTCAAAATAAATATTTTACTTTTTTTGTCAGAAATATTTATGGAATTCTGATTCCCCATTTCTGCCAATGTCTACAAGCTCCTGTCATTCCTGCCTTGCTTCACCTTCGTACCGTGTTCGATTCCCGTGTAGGACTAGCATTCCAATTTTGTTTTTTAATAAATATTTTTTTTACAAATTTGTTCATAGTTTAAGACAGATTTAAGTGGGCCTGAACATATAATATGTTTTTGGGATTGAAAAGGTAATGAATTAATATGGATTACAGTTATGCTTGTAAAAATTAGGTTATAAATTTGAGATTTAAAACTTTAGGAAGGCCTAACTTACTATTTATACAGTTTATCAACTATCAATACATTTACTAAATTTACTTATAGAGAATTAGAAATAAAATATCATTATGTAAATGTATTAAGCCTATTGAATTAATTTCAATCTACAAAATAATCTAATATTAAAACTGACACTGTATTTCACTTTTAAATAATGTTTTACTCACATATATTGGAGATGCTTGGGGAATGCATTTCACTTCTGAAAAGAAGCTTAGTCAGCCTGACGAAGTGAGTAAACCATTATTTAAAAGTGAAATACAGTGTCAGTTTTAATATTAGATTGTTCATTAAGTATTTTGTCATGGAAAACATCACAGAATACAAAATAATATATTACTATTAAACATTCAAATATTAAATCAACTGATTAATAAGGTACAGCACAGGGCTTACTTGATTCTTTTTGAGGACATACTTAACGCACGTTAATACTCAAATTACGCATTAATTAAGAGATTTATAGCATTTAAAATGGCTGTTCTATCCAATCCATAGCCCAATTAGTTACTAAACTCGATTTACAGAACTAAAAATCACTTTTCTAACCCATAAGTTTCAAACAAAAACTGTAACTTTCGGGAAGAGATCACTATTGAATCACAAGCACAAAAACAACTCTGCTTCAATACTGAGACTTGCCAGATCACATATGCAAATAATCTGGGATAGCAGGTGTTTTAAGCACAGATGATCTGCGCTAATGACAGAATTTTATTAGGATAAGCGCAGCATGCGCGAAACATTTTTATGACTTACAAAAACTCATCGCCGAATCTTTCATCTATTCATTTCAATAGCTATGATGAGCAGAATAAAAAAAACTGCTTACGGAGCTGAACAAAGAAAGTGATGTTAAAAAAGAGAGAGAAGAATAAAAATAATTTCAATAGCTATGATAGCAAATATAAAAGAAACTGCATACGGTGCTGAACAAAGAAAGTGACGATAAAAAAGAGAGAGAAGAGTAAAAAGAAATTAATGAAGAAGGAGAGAACGATAGGAGAAAGAAATGAATAAAGAACGAGGAGTGGAAGAGTCGTTGGAGAAAATGAATTATTTTTTAATATTTATTAGTAAAACAATTATTGTCATTTATTCATAAATATTTTATTTACTTATTTTTACCGTGATTGAGTTCAGTCATAAATTTTATAAGGTTGATTCATTTCAATATATTGTCCATTTTTGCGACTGTATTTATTCAAGTATTAATTAATTTTATTGATTAATATTGTATGCTGTGGAACTGTTTGAATAAATTGAATTCAATTTTGTTTAGTTCCGATTGTAACTTGTCTCCTTCAGTTTTTAAATCTTGTCTCCTCAATAATTTCTTCTGAAAAATATTTCTTCAATTTGGATTTCTACAGCTTGTAATCGATATTATAATAATTAATTATGATAATTTTTTAATACATATTTAAGACAGGGGAAAAGCTGGGAATGAGTACCCACATTTATATGGGCAACAAAAAAATAATAAATTCGTAAAAACTAATGTTTATGCTAATTCTAAAATTCTGTATTTAAAATTCTGTTTTTGTCTTGAAGCTTATAAAATACTGTTAGTTTTCCAAACAGGCTTACAAAAAACTAATGAATCATCATTTTTAGCAATCAAGGGCCTTTAAGATCATAAAAATCCAATGAATAGGTTTTTTTGCAAACAGGAGCCTGTTACATTACAATTATTTACAAGTCACCATCAAATAATTTTTTTGAAGTTTTTTAGTTCAAATCTAAAAATGAAAGTTTCCAAGATATTTTCCAGTAGGTACAAAAATATAAGAACTAATAAAAGTAGTTTGTATTATGGTAAAGTCTTGTAATAAAGCCTACTACTACCAAGCTGCACCCGTTGAATAATTCTAAAAAATTATTCAACTATCCAAAGATCCCATTTATTTTTTCAAAAAATGGAAAGTATCTACTCCAGCTTTTAAAGAAAGAAACTATCTTCTGCATTAGTTCAAACATTCCAAGTATAAAGCTTGAACCACTCACACCTTTAAAAATAGGATGGATCTTTGGACACATCAAACAGCCCACAATATTGATAAATTCTAAACTTCGTTCCCTCCCAAACAAGATAAGAAGACTTCCTACAGCAGAATACACTTTGAACTTGAATTGCGATAAACCAGACCAATAATTCAAATGATAGCCTCAGTAAAGATAAAAATAGAAGCTTCTAGCATCGACCCTTACTAACTTGATTAATCCTCTGGGGTTCAACTTTTTTCAGCATTATTATAAAAAAGTAATTACATAAGATTGCAGTTATTTTGCCTTTTATGGCAAATGAAAGATACATTTTATCTTTCAAAACGCATTCGCAATTTTATTAATTATGAACTTTTGATAAACTTAAAAAAAAATGAAAGGTTGTTGACTGTGTACAATTCGATTCACACAAATAATCTGAGCAGTATACAAGATAAATTTTCAAATTCTTAGAAGTTGAAGCATCTTAGAATTTAGATTCACTAATTAAGTTGAATCAGCAAAGGCCTAAATATACTCAACATATTGATCAAGTTAGTTTGAAGTAACTGACAAAAATACAGAAACAGAATTTATTAATAGCACTTTGAAGAATTCGAAATTAATAAATATTGATCAACCTAGAAATTCAATTTATTTTCTCATCCAATGAATCATTTCTACTCCAATTTTTATGTATGTTAATTTTAAGCTTTTTATGAAATAGGCTATATGGGTCTGGAAGTAGCAAGTTTATATTTTTGTGAAAGCAGTCACTATCCATAGAAGTGAATTCATCATTTGAAATAATATTAGAGTTTTGAAAGACAGTGAATTCAGTATTTTTTTTTTTTTGAGGATGAAGCCCACATAGGTCTGAGACCTGTGCGTGGGTAATGAGTTGGATGATGGTGATTGATGAGTTGGACCTACAGTTTTAGGTGGGTTCCGAACCACCGGGAAGTGATTTTACAGCAGAGAACAGTGTCTTTTTTGCTGGCCAATCTAATCCAATCAATCTAATTAGAACTACTAACTTATTAGAGTTTTCAAAGACACAGTGAAAAGAATGTGGTGGTTTGGAACCCACCTAAAAATGTAAATAAAATCATTATCATCTACTCATTACCCACGCACAAGTCGCGAACTAATGCAGGCATCATCAGCACGAAAAAAATTACTGAACATTCAATATTTTTGTTACTTTTATTCCATTGGATAAAGCAATCCATTCATCAATAACAAAGAATCTTGGCCGTAGACATACCCCTAAGGTGCATTCACAGTGGAGCATCCAAGACAAGATAAAAATCACCATCGCAAAATCAAACACATGCTGTGGTATAGTGGTACTCAGACTGCTTCAATCTGTAATGCACCATTCCACAGAATGTGTTCGATTTTTCGATGGTGATTATTATCAAGTATAGATGCTCCACTGTGCAAGCACCATATTAAGTAGAGTACCTAATTTCTCATCATATTTTTTTTCGGAGGATGAAGCCCACATAGGTGAGACCTGTGCGTGGGTAATGAATTGGATGATGGTGATTGATGAGTTGAACCTACAGTTTTAGGTGGGTTCCGAACCACCGGGAAGTGATTTTACAGCAGAGAACAGTCTTTTTTGCTGGCCAATCCAATCGGTCACCCTTACAAAAATGGCCCAGGAGTTTGTAGCTTATCTCGGTTTGACAGATACCTGCTACGGCACTCGGCTATCACCTCAATTATTATTTTTATGTTCTAACATACGTGCTAATTTGTTCAAAATCCATTTTAATTCATTTCAAATCCCTCCCTATTAAATAATATCGTTCCAAATCCTGACCATTTGCCAGCTATCTCAAATAAATTTAAATTGAAGGTCAATAATGATTTAAAATAGATGCGCAATCGACATCAGAGCAGATCAGCCAAACGCAATGTCTTCTAGTTGAGCAACAATCATCAATCAAATAAATTATTGGCTATCTCAATTGCTATCTTATGCTGACTGTGAGTAAAATAAGCAACAGATGCACTCCAATCGCAAGAGCAGATGGTTCTAAATTTCACCAGATAGAATTGAAAAAACATGAAAACAAAAAATAATCAAAAATAAAATAAACGCAGATGGTTCAAAATTCCACTAGATAGAATGCAAAAAATCAAATAAACAAAAATGAAAGCAACTTAACGTCGCAGATTGCACTTTGAATATCAGTAAACTATTGCCAGTTAATTTTTAAATAATTTTAGCTTTATTACAAACAGTTTCAAAGCTCACTTTTGCTAAATTCTGAAATACAATATTTTGTAGCATAATTTCAACAATATTGAAAAATACTTAACGTAAAAGAATATAATTTCAATATGAGTAAAATATCCTGTTGATTGTTACAAGAATTTGACTCCAATTTGCAATAATTTTCAAGTTCACTATTGCCAAACCTAGTAGTTCAATGTACACATTTTTTTATGCAATTTTTTTTAAGGATGAAGCCCACATAAGTCTTACACCTGTGCGTGGTTAATGAGTTGGACCTACAGTTTTAGGTGGGTTCCGAATCACCGGGAAGTGATTTTACAGCAGAGAACAGTGTCTTTGATTATGAATTTTTCTCGTTGTATACACTATTTTATCTACGACCACTAGTATACATTTAATTGAAACAATTTCATTTTACCTGTGACTGTCAGAGATTCCTAACCTCTCATCTCAAATACGAGAAGTTATAGTAGATTGTTAGGTTAGCAGCTTAGTTAGCAGTTTGATCAAATCAGCTGATAGTTTCACAATATTGATTCCATCAAAAATGCTTCTGATTGGTCCAGAACCCGTGTTATAATGTAGAACCTGTACTATAATGAGCTCTTTATACAACGGGTTTCAAAAAGCATTTCGAAAAGACAGCTGTTATGGCATCAATTGTGAAACTGTAATGTATACATTATGACATGGTCGTAGATAAATAACTTTTTTGTATCAATGAACAACATTGTAAAGTGTTTATTTCAAAATGAACGCAATGACAATGCCATTCATTGAAAGCCAATGATAATAGATTTTTTAATATTCAAAATATTCAAATTATAGTAAGCTAACTTTCACGATATAGTGGTTCTTCGCAACATTTGAAATAATCACTGTGATTCCAACAAGTTCACTGTTTATTACCTAGCTTTTATACCTAGTATGAGGAATGCTGGTAAATAAAGACATTATTAACGTTAACTGTTTAGGTGAATTTAATTTAATTAGGTGAATTAGGTCAATTTTTAATTAAGAATAAGTAATATTTTACTCACTCTCTCGGCCGAACGCTTTCGAGTTGTAGAAACTCATCTTTTGACACACACAGGGGCGCACCCAGACTTTTGGTTTGGGGGGGGGCTTACCCGTCCTACCAGGGAAAATTTTCGAGAGGATGGGGGGGGGGGTAAATTGGAATTTTTCAAACGACTTTTTGCAAGATCGTTGCCCGATAAAGTTTATTGAGAGGGAGGGGGTTCATTACTTGACTTTTTAAAGAGTATTAGTATTAGAGTAGCTATGGAGAAACAAAATGTGTCCATCATGAGTATTTTTTGTACAGTGTTTCAGGAGTTCAAAATGATTCTGCCAGACTGCTTAAGCAACTTCTCATTAGGGTAAAAAAATTAAAATCAATGTAGGTCCGGAACGCTTTGTTACAGAAATAAAGAGGGCGAAAGATTACAGCTATTCCAGCATCCATTCAGAAATGACTATGGTGTGAATTAAATTGAATCAATGTAAAATTATCTGAAACGTGCTACATCTACTATTATAAATTTTTATGTCTACACCATTCTGAGACTTGCGTTGGTAATAAAAAGAACGAAAAATTCCAGTCCTAAAGCGAATCGAGATGACGAAATCTTTAAATTGTTGGGATATTTTACAAAAACTCACAAAATGATCATAAAAACACCTTATTTTACGTCGTCTTAATGGTTAACCAATTCAATTGCCAACGAACCAAAAATGTTGATCAATTTCTCCTTCAAAACTTGCCAAATCATTTTTTGAAATGAAATATGAATGTACTCAATAGTCAAAATAGTCAAGAACGGTCCCAAAGTTTATAGAGTTTCATTGAATCAAAGCATACTGATTTTGCACATATGCTTTCCACTTGCTATTCTTCTGTCTTTTTATCAAATTTAAATTATGGTTTTGTAAGTTCTGGGTGCTTTATTCACAATTAATAGCCAAGCTCATATATTTCAATATTAAAAATGCCTTCTTTTGGCCCTTTTTGTGTATTTCATAGGATTACTCAATAATCACGGTAGTTAATGTTTCATTTGGGTTTTCAGTTCATTTCTCATCAAATGTATTCAATTTACCACCTAAATGAGCACTCTAGAAGCCTAGAGTTTTCGGAATGAGTACTAATTTATTGATCTCTTATTGAAAAAGATAGCTTCTCTCTTCTGCCATATTTTTTTTCTGTATTGAAGCGTTTTCGAAGGAATAAATAATAAGGAATATGCAATCTTATTGAAATTTTTTCGCAAAAACCTGTAAACCTTTTTTAGGAAATTGTTAGCCGCGAGCCGTAACAGGTACCGTACCTGTTCAGTGACATAAGGCAAGCTGCCACCAAATGGATCAGCCACCAAAAAAAAGGGTTCTTAGCTATAAAATCACTTGCCGATGATTCGGAACTCACCAAAAACTGTGGGCCCACGCACAGGTCTCAGAATTATCTCGGCTCCACCTTCCGAAAGGAATTACATTAATACCGTTAAATGTATTACAGGTTTAGGAGGTTGTAGAGGCTAGAGGTCCTGTACTTATTGGTTAAATGAATGCCATATTGATATGAGTGAAACGAATTATTTTTATTATCTTTACCCAGCCACCTAGTCAAATTTAATTCTGCAAGACTACAAACTCTATTTCCACCTATGGTAGTCACTCATAGTATTCCTGTTAATAGTACAACGATATTGTTAATTGTCATCCGATTTAAACAAGTTTTAAATGTACAGCCTAAAGACCATATTATACAGTCAATTCGCTTGAAAATTATCAACATTTTGATAAGGATTTCAGGACCTGAGGGCAAGGCTTGAGCCCCAAAACCCCCATGTCAAGCCACTTATTATGAACATTATTCTACTTAAAAAGTGTGAATAAATGACATGTACCAACACTAATCAGCCTGCACCACATACTCTCTATAGTAAATTTTCTTGAAAATTATTAACAATTTTTTAAGGAGCTCGAGTTCTTGGGGGGGCTTAAGCCCCCTAAGCCCCCCCCTGGGTGCGCCACTGGACACACACATTTGACAAACTCACATTTGAGATGAGTTTCCATAACTCGAAAACGTTCGGCCGAGAGAATGAGTGAAATATTACTTATTCTTAATTAAAAATTGTCTGCAAGTCGTTAAATTCACCTAAACAGTTTATATTAACAACGCAGTTCGTCATGGAACAAGAAATCCGGGACATTGTTATCAATGTAAAGTAGTCCAAACTAATGGTGCTTAAACAGTGGAGCAAACAATACTCCATGATGATCACAATCGCAAAATCAAAAACATGCTATGGAATGGGACATTACAGATTGGTGTAACGTGAATATTCCGCAACATGTGTTTGACTTTGCGATGGTGACTATCATCGAGTATTGGATGCTCCACTGTTCAAGCATCATTAGTTTGACTACTTCACATTGTTGATAATGTCTTTATTTACACCATTCATCAGTATGTTTTCGAATTTAGGATTGTGATTGTGATTCACTTTGAACTGACTGATTATCCTCGAGAATTGGATGCTTCAAACATAAAATACAATACATAAAACTATATAATACAATTTACACTGTTAATTACGTCTCTATTTAATTTGCACTTAAAATATGTATAGAAATGCTATGGGCTAAGTTGAGGCATCAGTACACTCTTCCATTCAACCAACACCTGAGAAGCTTAGAAACATGAGGAGATAAAAAGCAAGAGTGTAGAGAGAAAAAGAAAGAGAAAGGGAGAGAGTGTGTGTGTGTGTGTGTGAGAGAGATATTGATATCTATGCAAATAATCCAAGGGAAGTATTAAATAACTTTAGGAGGTAGACTCAACCAACCGGTCTGTAAGCATCTGCTACATAACCTCACTTTTGCAATTTGTATTGTATGTGGGCATGGAAAATAGTTGAGAGACAGAAAAGAAACAAAGAAAAGGAACAAAAATAGAAGAGAAAGAAAGGAGATACAAAGAGAAGAGCAATAAAAAAGAGATTGGTCGTTGACCTTTCAAGTGGCTCGCCATTCAAGAACCGACACATGGTCAAGGTCTATTTTATTCTTAGTTGACACAAAGTCACTTTCTTACACATTGTAACCATTGTTAATATGCAGAGTCAGTGACGTCCCTATGGGGGGGGGGATCAGGGGGATAAATCCCCCCCCAGAGACCCAGAAACAAAAGAACTTTTGGAATTTTAACAATTCCAATTCTGAGAGACAATAAGTTTTTACAAAAGTCTAAGAGGCATCTTTTATCACTGAAAATGTGGGTTTGAGGGATTATTTTCTAAAGAATTCCCGGGGGAGTAGCCCGGACCCCCTTTTTGAATGAACAACCTACATAAAGTTTTGAATTACTGTAAGAAACCCCCTCCTTCTCCTTTTAAGACATTTTTAAGTACAGTACTATAATATACCCTAATCAGGTGTGAGGGGGGGGATCAAAAATAGCAGAATGAAAATTAGTTTTAAGTAGGCCTGCTTAAGCATTTGACTACTTTAACAATAAACTTCCAGCAAAAGAGTACGGATCTCCCACTGACAATGATGCAAAAACTAGATGAACACACTATTTGGGTTAGAATGGATGAATTTGTGTCTAGTATAGCTTAAAATGTGGTTTTGAAGGGATTCATTTTCAAAAATGTATTGGATGAATACCCCTGAACCCCCCCTTTTTAATAAACTGTACCTTTTCGTTTTGAATTATTGTTAGTACACTCCTCCTTCTCCTCATATAGTGTACATAGTAGAATCTGCCTTACTGTACCAAATCGTTCCTCTCATCAAGAAAAATAATAAAATAAAAACACCTAAAACCTAAATGAAGGCCCCAGGGTTTCCTGATACCGTCCCGTAACTATAGGTAGATATCTATCCACGAGTGTAACAAACTCGAGGAAGGTCGGACGATTTTCTATGGTCTTTTTTATACAGTGATTGAATGGAAGGATGAGTTTGTCACACTTGTTTTTATGATACTAGGTAGGTGTACTGTGCGTAGCTAATACGGAAGGAGCAAGCACGCTTTTTGCGCTGAATTGTTGCATACAATGAGCAGTAAAATGCTCCTATGATAACAAACAATGATCCAATATCCTTCAATGGTACTAAAATATCCTATAACGATCCTATAACCTATAAGCCACGCTTTAGTGCTGTTTTCAATTTTATTAGTCTACACTGCCAAGTTGTATTGTTCTCAAAATTGATTTTTTTTTTGAGGATGAAGCCCACATAGGTCTGAGACCTGTGCGTGGGTAATGAGTTGGATGATTGTGATTTATGTATTGGACCTACAGTTTTAGGTGGGTTCCGAACCACCGGGAAGTGATTTTACAGCAGAGAACAGTGTCTTTTTTGCTGGCCAATCTAATCGGTCACCGTTACGAACAGGACCTACGAGAACGCAGCTTATCTCTCTGATTGAACAGATACCTGCTACAGCTCGCGGCTATCACTTCCCTAAAATAGTTTAAAATAGCTATTTGTGTAACTAGAGTACAAAATAGCGTTTTTCTGCATCGAGAGTGCAGAAACAATACTTTTCTCGAGTGCAGAAACAATACTTTGCACTCGTATTACACATTAAATTTTTCCTACAGTAATGTATAAAGTAATTTAAAGAGAACAAAACAGGACATACATAACCTGACAATTCCTCACATAACCTATCTTCGAATCAAATCGATTTCAACAACAACAACTACAACAACAATTTCGCAGCTGAAGCAGAGTAGCCAACCTATTTTTGAATGCAGAATAGGGAACCTGCGTATTACATGCTCACTATTTTGTGTTGTTAGGTTGCAAATTTGGAGTGCGGAAAAGTACATTCCCGCACTGTAATTTACTTTCCCGCACTGGTGCAGGAATAGACTGTTTTGCGTGCTACAGTTAGTGCAAAAATAGGCACTTTCTCGGGTCACTGTAGGAAAAAATTATTTCGACAACAATAAATGTTTGATTGATTTGTAAAATACATATTTTCTGTGTGTTTTTCACTTATAAAAGAAAACTATCAGAGTTCGAGCTCACTGACGGGGTATATTATTAATTGCCTCTCTTTGTAGGTGTGAAGGTGATATTATGGAAGCTATCCATAATGAATAAGACTTGAAGCTGCCACAACCACATTTATTGAAAACATTGAGATACTAGTTTCGGTTGTTACACCGTTATCAATGTATCTCACTGTTTTCAATAAATGTGGTTGTGACAACTTATTATTCATTATTAATTGTCCTGAAACCCCGGATAATTTACTTGTTGCTGATGAGTCCGAGACTTGTTCGTGGGTAATGAAGTGAATGATAACACATACAGACGGAGGAGCGGGATTCGAACCCACGACCGCTGAAACCGACAGCATTAACATTAAACAAAATTAAAAATTCAATGTTAAGCGCCCATATTTCACGAAATTATAAAAATTCTTACTCTAATAGATACTATTCACCTTACCTACAATATCATAATAACCTCCAATACAACAAAAACCTGGATTTCTTGTTCCATGACGAACTGCGTTGTTAATATTAACTTTTCATGTGAAATTTAACGACTTGCCTCTGAAGATGGATCTCATGGATTCGAAAGTACTCGGCCAGATTAAGTGAGTTATTATACTTATTCTTAACAAATATTTGACTGCAAGTCGTTAAATTTCACATGAAAAGTTAACAACAAAAACTTCGAAAAATTAACAAAGCCGTAGCGCACAGCCATTATTTATAATTTAAAGCCATTTCTACGAGATATAAATTAAATCGCGTCCGAAACAGTGGAAAGCTAAGATAATTTTTTTGCTATTTCCAAATGTCCTTTTTCATAAAAGTTTTTAATTTTCCTCTTAAAATTTAAAACCTAAATTTTTAATTTCGTATTTCAAATTTCTCTGAAATCTCTTTTTTTATTAAGGCCTACATCCCCAATAGAAGGCCGTCTAATTCCATCCCGTTAAAAAAGGGTGCCTAGTATCCTTTGGGCACAATGTTAAGTTTAATATGCATCTAAAATTAATTAGTTCGTGGCCGGACCAAGCAATGGCCGGACGAAAGGAAGCCTACAGTATCCTATATCGTTTAATGCAGTAGACCGTAAAATAATTACAGATCGATAACCAACAACCAACTTCATTGGTTCATTTTCACCATGCAAATTAGCGCTATTATAATCTACAATCTTTTCAAACGATCTCTTCATTGTCAGAAATTATCATAATCTTTATTGTATCATCTAGATGGAAGCAGACACGCTACCACCTACTCCACAGTTATTATTCTTTGTGCAACCTGACTCTTGCAACATTGAGGCACAACATATGAGTCGCACAAATCATTAAAAATATCCATCCTCTCATCACAACAGAGAAAAGGTCAACGATATTATTTGTCAAAAAACTAATATTTTTTCAAATAAACGTGTAGAGAATTTAATTCAAAAGAAAAAAGAATTTTCAATAACCTAAGATGTTTACGAAGTTCATAAATCAGGGTTTTATTGGATCAAAGCACACAATAATAGCAGCTTGAAAGTAATCATAGAAAATTCTTGAGTTTGGACCAATTTTAAGAACTTTGGGTGTGTTTTTGGCAATTGGAAAATTCAAACATTTATTTTCAAAATCTACTTCGTTAATCTAATTCAAATTTGAAAATACTTGTTTCTAAAGCTATTTTGTAAAATGCCTTAGGCCTAATACATTGCAGTAGTTATTGACTTGTAACCTGGGGTATTTGTCCTGCGACAGCTTGCTAGATTGAATGACAAAAAGTTACTTTTTACAGCTTACCATGGGCTCTTACTGTCACATATTAGGTGTGCTATCTTAGTATGGGGTAATTCATCAAAACAAAATCTTGATAGGGTGTTTAAGATCCAAAAGAAAGCGGTTAGGTGTATAGAAAGAGTAAATAGATTAGATTCATGTAGGCCGTTGTTCAAGAGACTTTGTCTCCTAACTGTACCCTGCTTATATGTGTATGAAGCTACTTTATATGTGTAAAAACAAAAGATATTAACCAAAATCTTGATGTACATGATTATAATACAAGAAGCCGAGGAGATTATCACTTGGTGAGTCATAATAGTAGCTTATTCAAACAAAAACCTAGTTATATTGGTAGGATATTCTACAACAAGCTACCGCAGTTTTTAAAGAGTCTTGAAAATATAGAAATATTTAAAAAACAATTGAAAAAATATTTAGTTGATAGAGCTTTTTATAGTGTACAAGTGTTCCTTTCACATCAAAATTAAGCCTCATCTCAACTAACTGATATAGTAATTATGGTATCTTGTGTATAATTGTTGATCTGACTTGTCTTATACTCCTTAACGGAGTCTTTATCTTTTATTCTTGAATTTCTTAATCCATACCCATCTACATTGTTTTAATATTAACTTTTTATAATAACTGTAACGACATGCTGGGTCGTTAGAAAAAATTTACTGCGTCATTAAATTTACCATAAAAATTTAACGTTTTATTAGATTCTTCACCTCCTTTTACATGAGAACTATTCAATTTAACACCTAAATTGAAAACCTGCGGATTTCAAAATGAGTAAATTGATAGGGGTAGCCAACTTCAATCATCTTTATTTCTGAAACGAGGCTTTACTAGACCTATGCTTATATGGATGTTTTTCTTATTTTCATCTGAGTAATCTGTTCCTAAAGGATAATCCATTCCTCCTGAAACGTATGGAGAATCATCGGTCTGTATACAAATTCAAGATTTCTTTTTTTTTTTTGGAGCATGCTACAAACGTGCCAGGTAACATGGGGCATGCCTTTGACGACTCCATAATAAACATGAAAAAAATGGAAGCTTCAAAAAAGAAAGGATTGATGCAGGTTTCCTGGTTGGATACAAAATAGTTAGTGGAAATAGTTATCTAAATTTGCAAAGTTGGATGAATTTAGTAGGCTACGACTAATTTTGAAAACAAATTTAACGTTCCGCTAATGAGAATGTCCTTGAAAATTTGAAGAGCAACTCAAATTGAAATAATTTTAAGCATTGTACTAAACCTCCAGCCCGTGAACCAATCTAATTATAATAGTAAGTGTGTATCAATTAACAAGTTTAGTGATTTACATAAACTGAAGATTTAAAACGAATTGCATTCCGTACAAATAACAAGGAAAAGATTGAAGTATTGTCCTAGGTAGAAAACAATGATATTCTAGAATAATTAAGACTTAAAAAGTGACCTATCTTATTTCAAATCTGTTCGCTATGCGGGTCGTTATGGATAAAATTTCTCAATTAAAGAGTTTTTTTAAAACAACAATTATTACTGAATAGAGAGCCTTGGAACTCATATTTTGAACACAATCTAGAGCTTTTCAAACAAATATTAATAAAAAGAAAAACTGATTTCATAAGTGCGCTTTCAATGTTTACTCCACTGTTTCGGGCGTTATTTGTCATCCAAAAAGCATGTAAATCATAATATAGAAAATTAAATTCAACCACCGTAAGATGACGTCATTTTACGGAGCTCAATAGGGAAGACGTTCCATTTGCTCCATATCAAATGACGCTATCTTATGGTGGTCAAATATAATTTGTTTTCGTGCAACTGGCCGTTTTTAGAGAGATCTCAAAATTGGTTCTCCAATGTTCAAATTTCGATTCATCATTTTTATAACGGCTGTATACGTCAATAAACTTTAGCAAATTAGACCATTTTTGACAAATGATTGTCAAGAATAATTCAATCAGTTATTGATAAGTGATAGTACATTTTTAGGGGTAAAGGGCCGTATTTATGAACGTTCTCTGTGTTTGTTGACTCAAGGGACTTTTGAAATGTAATGTATTTAAAAAGGGATTTCAAGAGTCCCTCGAGTCAAGAGACACTGAAGGAACATTCATAAATACGGACCTTAATCATTTTTCAATACCTTAAGGACTAGCTCCCAAAATAGATAATTCCAAAAAACAGCCACTATTGGATGGATAAATAGATGTAAGAATGAACTATAAAGTCAAGAGTAACCTTTTTAAGGTCTAAGCTAAGATTCTAGTCTTATGGGTGGTATCCTTTAGGACGACCTAACAGTTTGATCGACCTACTGCTAGCGCAGCCATAACTGCATAACCAAACCTAACCTGGCTAGATGTGACTGAACCACCTTTGTTTACTAGGTCGGTCAAAACGATAGTCGTACAAATGGTGTCCTCCCATTATTTATCACAGGTGAAGTTTTTTCGGAGGATGAAGCCCACATAGGTCTGAGACCTGCGCGTGGGTAATGAATTGGATGATGGTGATTGATGAGTTGGACCTACAGTTTTAGGTGGGTTCCGAACCAACGGGAAGTGATTTTACAGTAGAGAACAGAGTCTTTTTTGCTGGCCAATCCAATCGGCCACCATTACAAAGAGCGCCCAGGAGTTTCGTAGCTTATCTTTGATGAATAAAATGCAGTCACACCAATAAATCTGCAAAGTTGCACAAATCTTGAAGATAATAAGAGTATTGAGTTATTGTTCAGAAGACAATCGATATTACATGACTTCCTGTTTCTCATTGAGCTAACAGTTGCAATTGAATAATAAGTTGCAATCTTTGCAAGATCTGAGTTGTTAGGTTATTCATTGTATTTTTCATCTTTCTTATGATTCTGAGGTGTTTTTAATCTTTTCTAATGTTCTATATTCTATAACAAAAATCTATAATTTGGTAATTATCAGTGACGTAACTATATGAGGGGGGGGGATCAGGGAGATAGATCCCCCCCACCCATGAGACACAGAAACAAAAGAAATTTAGGAATTTCAACAAGCCCCAAGAGGCAATAATCTTTGACAAAAGAGCCAAAAAAGCCGTCTTGAATCACTGAAAATGTGGTTCTAGAGGGATTATTTTTAAAAAATTTCGAGGGCGTACCCCGGACCCCCCTTTGAAATGAACGACCTGCATAAAGCATGAGTTACTGTTAGAAACCCCCTCTTTTTTCTCTTTAAAATATATTTCAGGTACGGTACTATACTGTACCCCAATCAGGTGAGGTGAAGGATCAAAAATAGCAGAGTGAAAATCGTTTTAAGTAGGTCCGCTTTAACGTTTGGGTACTTGAACGATAAATTTTTAGCACGAGAGTTCGGATCTCCCACTGACAATCATCTAAAAACTAGATGAAAATTTTAGTGTAATTCTGAGGCCTGATAAGTAATAAATAATTCACAAATTACAATTATTACAACCTACAAGTCCTAGGTTTTATAAAATTTCGGTTGAAATTATAGCGCCAATTTAAATGAAATTCTAATTTCAAATAGATCTGTATTTCAACTAGAAGTCGTTTCCTTGAGGATAAATTTTCAACCAGTCTTAAAACCATTCAAATGAATATATGTAGACTATTTAAAAACGTAATCTACGTTCCTAGTAGTTTTTTCAACGAATTTAAACAAGGTGTAATTAGAGGTACCGTACCTCGTTTTGCGACAGAAATACACATTGGCTATTTATTTCAAATTATAGGCCCAACAGGTAGAAATAATTAGAACTAGAAAGTTTTTTTTTGTTAAAGTAATTATGAAAGACACTTGACATTGAACTTCTGTCAATAATTTCCGATTCAATATTGGACTTGTACTCTAGTTTAAGATAGTGCCCGCCCTGTATTGATAACACGTTATCGGTAAACAGTAGAATCAATATGATATTCATTCACAAGAAATACAGCGCCAGTTTCTATAAAAGATTGAATATTCCTCAATTAAAGCTACTTAATTTTGATCTTTTTTTCATTTGTAAGAAATAAAATATTTCTCACAATTAGAAAAAATTTCTAAATTAGAATGGAATTGAAATAAATTTCAACTAAATCTTATTTTAACAACTAACTTAGCATAAATATTCTGCTCTCACTTTTCAATCAAATTTATATATATTTTTTTTTATTGCTGATGATGTCCACATGAGTCCGAGACTTGTGCGTGGTTAATGAGGTGAGTGATACACATAAATGCCTGACGGTGGAGCGGGATTCGAACCCACGACCACTTAAACGACAGCAAGTTGAAGTTGCGACGCCCCAACCAACTGCGCCAAGCGGCCCGCCGAATATATATTTATTATATATTCCAAGTTTGATCCTAAACCAGATTTAAATATTTTATTAATGGTAAATAAATAAGCGTTTGGTTTTCATTGATGGAGAGACTATTACAAAAGTAATTTCAATTTTCTTTAGCCCTGTATCTGAATTGGAGATAACTTACTATCTTTAGTATTTGCTTCCACTGTCTTACATATACGATAAGATCAGACTTACGAATTTATTAGGACAAGTTTTTATTATTAGTTTTTGAGATTTAGTAAGAGATTTTCGAGAATCTTTTTAGATTCTACTGGAATTGGGATATGATAGAAATTAATACAGTATAAGAATTAGAAATGATGGAACATTTCCCGGCGAGAAAAAGTGAATACTATCTAGAAAAAATTATTTCAGGGGCAGGATAGGCAGTCTGAGTTGCTCAAGTGTATACTGTTCATAGTGAGTTCGAATTTGTTCCATGGGTACAAGTTCATTATTTGAGTACAATCTATGTTTAATTACACGAACTATGTCATAATAATTTATACAATCTATGTTGAATCATTAATTTATTTATCTATTTATTACGAAACACAATCAAGTAAAGTTTGTATTTCTTTACAAAATTTCAATTAAAAAATCCAAAATTTCAGGTTACGTTTATACGAACTATGTCCCAATAATTTATCAATGAGTCTTCATAAGTTTCAACTCCCTAATTTTATGAAATGAATAGGATGCGTATGAATTAAATGGATGAATTAATATGAATGCGAATGAATTAAATTTTATGCTTAGATAATGAAGCATGCCAAATGAGTATATGCTGCTCTCTAGTCTCCCTTGTTTTAAACTGTCAACAATTGGCCTACTGTAAAAATTGATTTTTATGGGATTGGAAATAGATTGTTTTAAGTTCAAAACTCGAGTTCTATCAATATGTTATTGAATAATAGGCTAATTGTTTATTATTAAATAATTGTAGTTAAGTGTAGGCTACTCGATAAACTAGTATCCATAAAACCATAATAATTCTACAACGATAGTGGTATGCATAGAAGGCCCTTGATAACACAAGTCTAAGCTACTTCAAAATTTATATTATTGTAGTCGAGTCAATTTGTAAACAATTTTAGGGTAGGTACTTCAAACTTTCAATAATAATGTCAATAATACTCGTAGGTATCGCTTATACTACCCTAATGGGTAGTTCCACCTCACCGTTTGAGCTATGGTTAGAGTGATAATAAAGACTTTTTATAATAAATTTAATGACTTGCAGCCGAAATGGATTTTTTATAATAAAAAGTTAATATTAACAACGCAGATCGGTATGGATCAAGAAATTCAAGAATGATAAAGCTTATAACATCAAGTCACAGTAGCACGGTCACCCATCCAAGCGCAGTCTTGAGCGCTCGTCACTGAACATCAAGATTGCATGAACACCACACTTTCCGCGTGGCAAATCACCACCCTCAATTTCAATCATGGTAATTATGAGGAAAACTAGAAAAATATTTTGCAGTAAAACATGTTTCTACATAAACTGTTTTTGCGACAATATGGTGTGATAAAGCTTCCTAGATAACCTTCAAGTACTAACGGTATCAGTACTATTTTAAAACCTTTTATACCATAAATATTTCAGTTGATTCTTGAAAATTCTATAATTTTTTTTCAATTGTATAATAATGTTTTTAATGTTTTATTCATTTTACACACACATACTTCTGTAACATAACTATTGTAGCAAATAGTTACAATAAAAAAAGTTAAAGATCGAAAAAATAGTTGCTTTTTATCCAATTACCAATGTTATGTTTTATTTTCTTAGTAATTTTTACATTATTTAAAAAATGATCTGGAATTCTGTTTATTATTCTGGAACCTAGGTTCTAGGAATAAGTTGTCTTCTGATTGTTTCAATATTTGTATTATATATTAGATACTTATTCGAGGTGGGTCTTATATATTTATATATGCATAGGACTTATCCTGAACTCAATTTGCAACAAAGGGGTGTGACTAAGTCCTTAATACCGGTACCTATAATTCAAAACCAATCAAAATCATAAATAAAAGACTCAATTTTGAAAGTTTCTAAAATTTACTTGCTTTGTTGTTTGGTATTGCTAATTCAACTAATTCCAGAAAGTAATTGTAATTATTACTTGTTTAGGACTTGCCCTAAAAACAAAATTTGTAACAAAGGGGCGTGAGACAGCCGGACCCTTGATAACCTCTTTAGAGTACTGCCGGTAATGGTACAATTTAAAACCTATGCAAATCATAAATATTTCAATCGATTCTTGAACATTACTGAAATTACTAGCTCAGTAATCACCCTGAACTCAACAGTTTGTAAAAATGGGGTGAGACAAAACCGGGCCAAGTAAGGGCCCTTGATAACCAACCTCTTTAGGGTACTACGGTACTGGTACAATTTAAAAACAATGCAAATCATAAATATTTCAGTTGATTCTTGAAAATTACTGAAATTACTAGCTCAGTAATCACCCTGAACTCATTAATTGCAACGATGGGGTGTGACAAAACCGGGCTACGTAAGGGCCCTTGATAACCTCTGAAATTACTACACTTTTAAAATTGATTTGAATTGTGGATTTAGATAAGATTAGGTAGGTAGGTACTCACCAAGGGCCTTCATGAATTCTTCGAAGTTCTCGCTGGTAGCGAGCTTGTACTTCTTGTTGAGTTCGAGATCACCCATGACGCCTGAGTAGAGCAAGGATATGACCAAAATACGTGTTAGGTACACGAAGGGCGAACTCGAAGTGCTCATATTGGTTTAGTTGTTGTGAGCAGACGCTGAATAAGGAGTATGAAGGAGGGTAGAAGGGCTAGCGATGGCAATAACGATCCTGGTGCTGTACGGTCTGCGAGCAGTAGTGGGGATGAAGCTATTGTAGCCGGAAACACACAGCAACTAACAGTGGCGCGTCAACTCAAACTGCACTATAGATCAGCTGTTGCCTGAATTGCCTTTTATACCGGCGGGCTGGTCAAGCCATCTCTTCTTTTTCGTCAAGCTACATCGATCATTATCTACTCTGTAGCTTGCCCAACTGTACAGACTGCCGCTGAAAACATGGTCCATCTGGTGCCTAAATCAAAGCATCCGCTCGCCACAAAAACGATCTAAATAATGCATGAGTTGCATGGAAGGTTACCTCGCTGTCTACTGTTCCCTTCCCTCGTACCAATATGCGCTGTATTTCGTACAAGTACCTTGATACTTGTAGGCTACTTGAAACTCTAGATAATAAGTTTAAATAAGTTTCAACAAAAGGCACCTTTTTCGGTGTCTTCTGTTTATTTCGCTCCAATATGCGCTGTACTTTGAGTAAAAACCTCGATTAAACTTGTAGTATAGTACCGTAATTGATATATCGTCAGAACAAAAAAGCTCTAAATAATGCATAAATTGCAAAGGAAGGTTACCTCGCTCGCTGTCTATTGGTCTCTTTCCTCGCTTCATGCGTTGTATTTTGTTTAAGTAGAAAATATTTCAATACAAAATCCAGAATTTTTTTAATTGGGGGGGGGGGTGTAATATCAGTTGAGAAAATATTAGGGGGGTGTATTTATTGATATATTTGTCTCATGAATGTATCAAAATTGTGAAAAAAGACAAGTGAATAAGAAGAAAAAAGCAGAAAAGTGACTGCCCAAAACAAAATATAGACGTATTTTAAAAATCAAGAAAAAGAAGAAATTTCAATAATTGCAGCTTGAGTGAATTTGTAGCTTGCCGGAGATTTTACAAATAGTATTATTTGCATTAGAAAAAGAAGAAATATTATAGAAAACAAAGTGCTACAACTTTACCATAAATAGCTCACCTAGAAAATAAAATTATACTTTGAGAACCAGCTGAGGGAAAATAACCGATGTTTTTTGTCAATTACTTTGTACATTAGTTGCTTGTCAAAAATTGATAATTTATGTCTTCTTAATGACAAAAAAGTTTTAAAAATAATTTTCAAAGGAAAGTTGGAAATATAACATTATTAGTCTATAGCTATAGTGAAGAGCCACAAAATACTGTAGAAACACAAAAAATAAACAACTTATCGATGGAAGCTCTGGCGCAAATATTAACGCAGCCTGCGCCACGCGGCACTGCGTGACTTTTAGTGAAGCACAAAACTAAATATTACCTCACTACTGAAGCGAGTGAAATAATTTATTTCTGTTGATGCTTGCAACGTTCAAAAGCAGTGGCGTATATTGAAAACAACAAGCAGTGGCGCACCCAGGATTTTACTATGGGGGGTCGAAACTACCTGCCATACCCCCCCCCCCCCCATCGAAGAGGGAACCGGGGGTCCTCCCCCGGGAAAATTTTCCATAAATTGAAGAGAAAATCACAGATTTCTACTAATTTTCCTATTTGTGTTTGACATTTCGGGGGGGGGGGGGGGAGGGGAGTTTTGGGCAATAGCTCACGCCACCTGAGCCCCGCCCCCTTATGATATAAGGAGGGAACGTATATTATACGCCCAAGTCCAAAAATGCTGCACTGTGAAGCATCCAATGCTTAAAAATAATGGAGGAATTAGTGCTTTATTATAGAGGTTAGTGCTTTGTTAAAAATGAAATAAAAATAACTATTGTTTTTTCTGTAAGACTCGTGAATTATTGTGCTTCAAGGTGAAATTTCTAGTGAAAAGACCTAACTTAAGATTTTGATTCTACTTTGAAATTTTGGGAAAGGCAGTTTTGGGCAATAGCCTGTTTTATTCACATTGATTGTATGTTAGTTAAATAAAATAAAACATATTTTAAAACAAAAAAAGAAATCGACTTCAGTGAAATGATGAAATACTCACGTACTAAAAAGTTTAAAATAAAGTATTTACTTTAAACTGAGAAAATTTTAAATTTCATACAAGTGATCTTTTGAAGTCGGCGCCAAATATTTTATAAAGATGATAAGAAATTCTATCTAATATCAAAACTAACATTGTATTTTTTTGGAGGATGAAGCCCAAATAGGTCTGAGAGTTTTGCGTGGGTAATGAATTGAATGATGGAGATTGATGAGTTGAACCTACAGTTCTAGGTGGGTTCCGAACCACCAGGAAGTGATTGATAAGAAATTCTATCTTATATCAAAACTAACACTGTATTTCAATGAAACATGTGATTTACACTCACTTTTACTGAAATACAGTGTCAGTTTTGATATTAGATTGTTCAATTATTTCGTCATGGAAAACATCACAGAGTAATTCTGTTATATTTTAGAAGTTTATGGGAAATTTGGCGCCGACTTCAAAAGATTACTTGTATGAAATTTAAAATTTTCTCAGTTTAAAGTAAATACTTTATTTTAAACTTTTTAGTACGTGAGTATTTCATCATTTCACTGAAGTCGGTTTCTTTTTTTGTTTTAAAATATGTTTTATTTTAAGCTTTTTAGTTGAATTTTCAAACTTTGAAAACATGAGAAATTTCTTAAAGCCTACATTATGAAATATTTATCAAATTAGCAAGCCAATAATTAATTTATAACATCGAAAGTTAAGTAACTAAAAATCCACTTATAAGAAAAGATAAACTAAGGAAAATTCTACAACGTTTTATTTAATGTGGAATATTGTATTTAGGAGTATAATAATAGCGAAAGGCTTCTTAAAAGTGAAATGGCTTTTGATTCATTTTGATGTGGTCCCTTTCAGAATATACCTACACTGAAATAGTAGGCTCATATTACATTACAAGTGTGGAAAATATTGTGCTTACTGAAAATATAAGTAAACGCAGGAGATGAAGTTGAGTGCGGTATTATCATACGAGTATGGTAAACATCTTCCCGGACGAGTTATGTATGATATTTTTTGTGTTATGATTGCAACTAAATAACCTTATTCCTATGACTCAATAACATCAACTAAATTATTTACAATTCTCATATGAACATATGGACAGAAATATTATATTCTTCTTATTCTCGATTCAAATTAAGTTCATGTGATTGGTCAAAAGAAGTCATTAAAGACTTCTTTCACACTGAACCAGCTTTGGGTAACCGATGTCGTTTACCCGGCATAATTGCATTGCATCATATGATTTCGAAAACCGTCTAGATGTAAAGCGCTCCATATGATACAATGATCAGCCTGGTAAACGACACCGGTTATCCGATTGGCGGTTATGTGTGGAACTATCCTATTCAAACTTGATTGAAATGAAGACATCGAAGAATAATCCTTTTTGTTTAATATTGGGCCAAGTATTGGGCCGATCCTTGCGAAACTTGTATGGGACCACCGCTGAGCGATGCTCTTTCATTTAAAAAAAAATTCATCGAAATCGGTTCAATATTGTTCGAATGATTGATGTACAAACATAAAAAAAAACAGGTCGAATATAGTAACCTTGTTGTTTTTGGAAGTCGGTTAAAAAATAATCACCATCGAAAAATCAAACATGCTGTGGAATGGTGTATGACAGAGATTTAAGCAGCGTGAATAGCACCATTCTACAGCATGTGTTTGATTTACGATGGAGATTGTCATCGAGTATTAGATGGTACACAAGACTTGAGGATAATCACCATCACAAAATCAAGCACATGCTGTAGAATATGGCGTATGACACATTGGAGCAACGTGAATCCCATTTGTTTGATTTTGCAATGGTGATTATCATCGAGTATAGGATACTCCACTATGCGAGCACCCCAATTGTTTTCCAAGGGACCTAATTGATTATTTGTTGAGTGCCCCTCAATTCGTGGGCTACCGCAATAATCATGTTATTAAGCCTTTCCCCTACCCCGCACTACTTCACAAAACGGCTCAGCTTATTACTTACTTGGCCAATTCACCACTTTAGTTTCAGAAAAAGAATAATGAACGATCCAGACGAAAGATTTCCATTTATTAAATCTTGCTCTAACGTCGTTAAGCTAATATTAACAATAGCAATCTATTAAGCTGCTCACCGCATCCACTGATCAAATTAGCAAACGAGACAGCCTTGAAACTATTTGAAAATGTGGGCATAAAGCACAGACTGTCTTTAGACGTGAAGCACTTGGGTTTACATCTATAGGAGAAATTACAATCGAAATACCACTATTTAAATCTCTCTCTTTCTATCAACTATCTGCATCTGTCCAACCCTAGAGCAACTGCATGAAACCCCGAAAACATTGACCTACTTTGTAAACAATATTTCATCAGTATTGTACAGCTTATTGAAAATATGTTTTTCCTACAACTGCTCGTAAAGTAGTTCTTTACGTACTGAAAACTAATTGTAAAATACCTCTTTACTGCTCCGCAAGCGGTAAAGTACTTTACGCTCGCCAGCTGTTTTCTTTATGCTTCTGTTTTGATTTTGATGCCTTCTCATTGGTGGATCACGGAATCCGTGAAATTCACATAACCTCAACAATGGCGAACGCTAACCAAATCCACGCATGGTCTGTGATGTTACAAACTACAAGATTTTATTGTGTTGGAATCCAGAACTGCAGTTTTAGGAAAAATGTTGTATGCAATTCGCGCGTGAAGCTTCTTTATCGCTCTCGCAAAATTACTGCGCTTAAATTTGATTTAATAAACCCCTAGAATTAAATGGTTAATTTATTGAACGCCTTATATAAAAGTCTTAGTTCTTATATAAAAGACAATCTCTTAGATTGTCATTGCCATAGCTTACATCATTAAGATCATACAAATATATCATTTCTAGCACTATAAAAATATAATCTAAGTTTACTATAGTATCTATGTGATGTTGAACATTTTGTTTTTAACTAATCTGCAAATTTTTCATGAATAAAGAAAGATAATCTAATTAATCTATTTTCCCATTTCTTTTATTACTTCTCTTTTTTTTCTTCATCATTCCCATTTCCTTATTCTCTACCTCCTCAAAGGAAAGCATCATTCTCTGCCTGTCTTGGTTATTTTTCTTCTGCGTTTTCCCATTTTCATTCGTTTTCTCCTTCATATTTATCTTCTCGTTCTTTTCATTTCTTATTATTCTTCTTCTCCTTCTTATTAATCTCCTCATTGTTGTCTTTCCTTTCCTTCTTCTTCTTCTCCTCGTTTTCATTTTTCCGCCTTTCTATTTTCCATTCTCTCCTCGTTCTCGTCCTTTTTCTTAATGTTCTTCTTCCCTTTCTAATTCTTTATCTTCCTCCTCCTCTTCCTCTTGTTCTTCTCTATCTTTTTCTTCAATTCTCTTCTACTTCCTTCTCTTTCTTTTTTCTTAAACATTCTCGAAAGGACACATCCTTCTCTTCCTATTTTCATCATTCTCTCCTCGTATCTCCTTGTTCGCCTTTTTCTCCTCCTCCTCCTCCTTCTTTTCTTTTCCTTCCTCTACTACTTTTCCATCTTCTCCACCCCTTTCTCCTTTTCCTCTACCTTTTAAAAAGAAATCCTAATCTCATACTTTTTATTCTCTCCTTTTTCTTTCATCTTCTTTTTCTTTTACCTTCTTCTTCACCTTCTCTTAGCATTTTCCTTCGTTTTCTTCTTCTCTTCCTCCTTCCCTTTCTCCTTCTCCTTTACCTCCTCTAAGAAGTCGACCTCCTCTTCCTATCGTTATCTTCCTTTTCTTTGTCATCTATCATCTTCTTCCATCTTATTCTTTTCCTTTTATCTTTCTCCCCTCCTTTTTTCTTCTTTTTCTTTGCCTCCTCTTTCTACTTTTCTTTTCCTCCCTCTTCGTTTTCCTTCTTTTCCGCCCTTTCCCTTTACCTTCTCAAAAAAAATCATAATCCCATCTTTTTTCTCTCCTGTTTCTTTCATTTTCTTCTTTTTCTTTCACCTTCTTCGCCATCTTTTTTCCTTCTCCTTCCTCACTCCTCCTCTACCTCCTCAAAAAATCGACCTTTTCTTTGTATCTCTTTCAATCTTTTCTTTATCAACTTCTTTCATCTTATTCTTTTCCTATTATCTTTCTCACCTCCTTCTTTCATCTTTTTCATTCTTTTCTCTATCATCTTCTTTCATCTTATTATTTTCCTTTTACCTTTCTCCCCTCCTTCTTACTTCTTTTTCTTCGCCTTCTCCATCCTCTTTTCTTTCTTTCATCGTCATTCTCGTTCCACATCGTCCTCCTCCTTACTCCTTCCCCACCACCACTCCCACCTTCTTCAACACCATCATAAACTCTCCCCTCCTTATTCCTCTTCATCATTTCATCTTCTTTTTTCCTGTAAAACAGTCTGTGGATAAAACTCTGACCTTTCTTTCTCATCGTCCAGAGGCCTTCTACTCCACCACAGTTTATCCACCTCCACCTACTTCCCCCTCCATCTTTCTTCATCATCATCATCCTTTCATCTCCATTTTTTCTTTGAGACGAAGAAAGAAACGTGAATGGTTTAATAGCCTACACATCGTACGATGTATCTGATTCCCAGCAATCTGCCCTAAGCCTACTTTGCCTAATTGATGCACAATGCTACTTGGGAATTGAACACGTCTATTCTCCAAAAGAGTTGCTACTATATACAACTACAGTAGATTAGATCCACAGCAATCTCCATTCTATTGTCAGCTTATTTTGACATTTAGAATGACCACATAACCTACAAAAGGAGAATGATTCATCGCACTATACGTGGCCTGATGCACGAATCCATGGGTAGGATATGGTATTTAGGCTTGTTAGAGAAAATATGTTGCTGAACTCTCCTGGCGACCTCATCTAGATTATTTAAAAAACAAATTAAATTCGGCAATATTCGTTCTTAGAAGCTTGAAACAATTGATCGATACAGGATCTCTTAAAAACGTTTATTTTGCTCTGTTCCACTCACTTCTGTGGTACGGAGTTGTGTTTTGGGGCAGTTCAAGTCAGGCAGTACAGATATTTAGGATTCAGAAATGGGCAATTAGAGTAATGGTGGGAGAATCCATTAGAACCAGTTGTAGACCTCAAAGATTTAAAGATTTCCCCACTTCCAGGTTTATATATTTTTGAGGCCCTCTGCTTTATTGATAAAAATAAAGACAAATTTAACACAGGTGAGCTGCTTCACTCGTATAATATCAGAAACAGGTATAACTTAAGGGATGAAATACATCAAACTAGTTTGGATGAGAGGGGTGTGAAGAGTGCTGGAATTCGCCTGTACAACTCATTGCCAGCACATCTCAAGACATTCATAGGTGAAAGCTTTAGAAATAAGATGAGGGAAGAATTGTTGAATGTCTGTCCATACTTTAATGAGGAATTCTTTTCTCAATATGAGACGCAGAGAAACAGAAGTAGAATATGATGACTTAAATTACTGACAAATTCATATACCCCTTTTAAAGGCGGTCAAAGGATGGTAATGAATGAATGAATGAATAAAAAATGTAAAATTTCATCTGGGGGTATTTGTCCTGCGACAGTTTGCTAGAATAAATGATAGAAGTTAATTTTTACAAAAAATTCAAATTAAATTAAACTTAATTACTGTCACATATATTTTTATGCTGATGATGCCCACATGAGTCCGAGACTTGTGCGCGGGTAATGAGGTGAATGATTACACATAAATGCCTGACGGTGGAGCGGGATTCGAACCCACGACCACTTAAACGACAGCAAGCTGAAGTTGCTACGCCCCAACCAACTGCGCCAAGCGGCCCGCCACATACATATTATTAGGTATGCTATCTTAGTATGGGGTAATTCATCAAAACAAAACCTTGATAGGGTGTTTAAGGTCCAAAATAAAGCTGTACATGTATGGAAAGTGTAGATTAGATTCATGCAGGCCGTTGTTCAAGTGACTCGGTCTCCTGACTGTACCTTGCTTATATGTGAAGCTACTTAATGTGTAAAAAAGAGTGATATAAACCAAAATCTTGACGTAAACGATTATAATACAAGAAGCCGAGGAGGTTATCACTTGGTGGGTCACAATAGTAGCTTATTCGAACAAAAACTTAGTTATATTGGAAGGAAACTCTACAAGCTACCGCAGTTTTCAGTCTTGAAAATTTAGAAATACGGTATTTAAAAACCAACTGAAAAAATATTTAGTTGATAAAGCTTTTTATAGATTACAAGAATTCCTTTAACATCAAAATAGAGCCTCACCTCAACTAATTGGTATAGTAATTATGGTAACTGATGTATAAGATTGGTAATATTGTATGTACATAATTGGTGACCTGACTAGTCTTATACTCCTTAACCGAAGTCTCCAAGACATAATCTGCAAAAAAGAAGCTTTACTAAATAATATTATATATTATCAAGGCTATATAGTTCATTACGGTCTATATTATTTAGGCTGCAATCTATAATAGGCTATACTAAATTATTTTTTATGAATTGGGTTGCTCGATCTTCATGTTATGGCCTACTAGTGAGTTCCCTATCAAAGTTATTGGTTAACATTTACAATAAAATTAAAACAAATATGATGAAATCTATAATATACACTGTACTATACCCTATCCCCTATACTACTACCCTATGAGTTCTACTAAAATAAAAATTTTATTTTTAATTTTTATAGTTCCTACTATACCCTATGAGTTCCCTATCAAAGTAATTAGCATTTACAATAAAATTTATAAAATATGATGAAATTTACAATAAACACTGTACTATACCCCATGTTATGGCCTACTCTAGTGATTTCCCTATCAAAGTAATAATCATTTACAATAAAATTCATAAAATATGATGAAATTTATAATAAACACTGTACTATACCCCATATTTTCACATAAGATAATCTCATTCACCTCAAAATTGAATGCTCTAAAGAAAGGGACTCAAATGCCCCCAAAAACCGAAAATTTTCAACTTTGAGCCCCCATATCTCACAAAATAATTGATGAAAAAACTTTTTCTCACAGCAATATAATATCAAAGCCCTAACTACATCTAATACCAATACCATATTTTACAAAATAATTGATGAAAAAACTTCATCGCCCTAAAAAAAAAAATTTCAAAGCCCTAATAAAATCCAAGACAATAATTTTCTTGATTGATTTATACAATGATTTATGACTATAAGTTATGATTAATGATTTATAAACACATTCTTGTATTTATTTTTATGTTTTAATTCTAGGTTGCAGATATTTCTGCTTGTATGTTGATACATATTGATCAAATGCTGATCAGCTGTCTGTTTAGCTTAGTTACTGTTTATTAGTTATGGAGTTGTTTAGTTTAGTTTCAATGGATTCGAATTACATATTGGTTTATTAACAAGTTATTCTGTGTTCTATTTTCAATTATTTCATGAATATCACATTGGCGACGACGAGGAAAAAGAAAAGATAGTTTAAAAATGGATGAGGCAACTATTGTACTATTCATTTTGGCAATAAAAGAAATATATTCAATAAACTTCGAAAAAAAAATTATGAAGAAAAACCTTGCGCAAAGCCTTAACCACTGGACTATAGTAATCCTTTTGCATAGCAGCGCTCATTTTAGGGCCATATCGGCTCGTATATCACAAGTTAGTTTTGAGAAATTCGAAATTAATAAATTCTGTTTCTGTATGTATTCCAGCTTGTTAAATGGTCAGTTACTTCAAAATAAGCTGAAATATTATGGACTTATAAGATGAACGAAAACGATTAAGAGAAATTTGGAAGAGCTTACTAATGTTGCATTTAATAGTAATAAATGAACTATTCCAAATTGTAAGAATTTTATAATAGTTTATAATTATCATAATATAAATTATAAGAATAGTAATTTTATTTTTTATTTTTAAAGAGTATGTTATTGAATTGTATATCGATGAATATTTTTTGCTGTTTTTCGATTGTTTTACAATGAAAGGATGATAATTGTGTGTTTTTTAGTTTTGTCACCTCATGGAGATACTTTAAGATCTTTATTACTTTACCTTTAAATTCATTATTGATTTCTCTCATTTCACGAGCTTTCTATGTTTACTAGTAATATTATTGAATGAACTCACAGATAGCGCTCAAGTATTTACTTTGTGTATTTACAAAAATGTGTTATACACTTTATATTGTGAATTTTCTTATATTTGTATTTTTGTATTTTGGCGAAATAAAAATATGATTATTATATATATTATTCTTAAAATGCATTCATGTAGAAAAAATGACAATTCTACGATTATACAGTGAGTACCTTTTTAAAAAATTTTTAATTTTTTTTAATTTAATTTAATTTTTTTATTTTTATGGTTTTTACACTCATTTTTATCAACAAAAATTATTTGTTGGCTGGTAAAAACTATGAAACTATGGAAGAAAGTTTGGAGTGACCCTAATCATGGAATAATATTGACCTTCAACAGTAGGAAGTTGATTATTTCTTTACATCTCGAACAATACATGCATTCTTATCAAGTTTTATCCCATTTATAAAAGTCCTATTTACTAACAATAACACAGCTTGTTTTTGTTCAAACAAATTTATCGTCTGTTTATCATTATTTAAGTTATTATAAGAAGCAAATGAATGCTGGTTCAATGACAATTTAGTTCAGATAAGACGTCATCTCATCTAATTTAGTTCATTAAATAATAGTAGAATGGAGTTTTCAACTTTAATTCTTGACCCTGACTTGGAAAGTGGAAGTAATTGGGGCAAATAATGGACCTATAGATTTGTATTGTTGGTTAACATTTATCTATCGATTAAAAAAGCCAGCTTGGATTATCACACAATGTTACATGGCTTATGCAGCTATATTAGAATATATTTTATAAGTTAAATTTAAAAAAGAGCATGCACAAAATTAGTTGAATGAATCTGGAAGTGCGGAGCCTTTTCACTCTGGCTAATTACCACTTCTTTATATTCAACTAAGAAGTGTATTTTTGTATTTTTTTCACCTATTGGTGAAATTAAATATATTTATGCAACGATTTTATTTTGACCCTTATTAAGGCACGAGTTAGATGTAAGATATAACACGAGCGAATGCGAGTGTTATAAATATCTCACGAGTGCTTTAATGGCCAAATAAAATCGTTGCATACATTATTTTATCTACAACCACTAGTATACATTTAATTAAAACAATTTCATTTTACCTGTGACTGTCAGAGATACCTAACCTCTCATCTCAAATACGAGAAGTTATAGTAGATTGTTAGGTTAAAGCAGCTGGTGTAGCAGTTTGATCAAATCAGCTGATAGTTTCACAATATTGAATTACGATATTGATTCCATCAAAAATGCTTCTGATTGGTCCAGAACCCGTGTTATAATGTAGAACCTGTACTATAATGAGCTCATTATGCAACGGGTTTCAAAAAGACAGCTGTTTTGGCATCAATTGCGAAACTGTAATGTATACATTATAACATGGTCGTAGATAAACTACTATTATAATTCTCAAAGTAAAGTAAATTCGTATGGCTTTTCGTGGTGGGGAGACCCTTACGGGTAGTTCCACCTCGCCGCTTTTTTAACGACTGCTTTTTTTTTATATGCAACCGGGACCGACGGCTTAACGTGTCCTCCGAAACACGGGAGTGGCTCGAGAAAAATATCTTGTACTCAACTGGGATCGAACCCAGGACCTTTGGCTTATCAGACCAAGAAACCAGGATACAAGTGAGACAACAAAAATAGACAAACTATGAATATACTCCTCACCTAGACAAAATGTCTGAGTGTGAGGAGGGTCGTTTTCATGATAGTTAATGTCTTGTAACGTTTTCATGTAACTTTTTTAACATAGATGATAAAAATCGAATAATTTTCTTATCTACCGTACTCAATAAGTACGTAATAAGAACAAAAAATCTAAACTATCTAAGTTTATTCATAATAATTCCTGGATTTCTTGTTCCATGACGAACTGCGTTGTTAATATTAACTTTTCACATGAAAAGTTAATCATAATAATTCTAAATAAAATATCAAATATTAAATTAATGTTAAATATTAATTAATATTAAATTTCACATGAAAAGTTAATCATAATAATTCTTTTGTGTGAAATGCAATCTGAGTTTAACCAGCAGAGCTAGAAGAAAAAAAACAAGAAAACAGTATAGTTGATCAAATAATTTTTTATATTTTTAAATTAGTATCAAATAGTAGAATTCAGTAGCAAATGAGCTTATTGTAAAACCTATTTATTACAGAATTTATTATTTAGAAATGCATGACTTTTGAGCTTTGTTGCCCGGTTGCAAAAACGCTAATCAACATTTGATCCCCGGTCACTGGTCACACTAATCTTAGATCAGGAGAATTTCGTAATATGTAGTGGCTGGGTTGGAATTTTTCAGTTTTTGGTGGCAATTGATCAGTTCGTTATTTTCAACCTCTGATTTTTTATAATTGAAACACACTAGAGAATGACATATTTCATTAGTTTAGTTTCTTTGTAATTTTTCAAAAATAATTTTTTTAATTATTTTCAAAAACGTATTTTGAAGATACTAATAATATTGTTTGATTGAAATGAAAATATGTCATTTTATACCATGAGGAAAACGTTTGATCATTTTTTATAACTTAAGTCATAAAAAATTATCAAAAGTAGATAATAGCTTGTGGGTAAGATCGACTGTCCCAATTATACAGGAAAATTTGTATTTCACAAAATAGGCGAAAAAAATTGCTCGCGGCATCAGATAGCATTTCAATACGGTACATCCAATACAAGAAAATTAGAAATAAATATGACCAAAGCCCCTGCGCACAGCCTTTAAATCCACAAAGTTAAATCCACGAGAACTCCCAGGATCAAACCAAATCGCATTTTGTATTAAAATGACAAAAGTATTTTAAAGCAAAAATGTATTTTTTTAAAACCGACTCTCAAAGATATTTTATGTAATTTTTTACAATTATTAAGATGACTTTTTGTTTGATAAGTATTTAACAGGAAATAAATTGAATTGAATATGGTAGTAAACATGTGTATTATGCACCCTCTGGGACCACTTGTTGGTTAGGTAACAATGGTCGAGTTCCTGGGAGCTTTACCGGGAACTGGAAAATGTTACCGGTGGCGTCGGATTGGTCTATTCAAATTTTTCAACGTCTATATATTTGAGTGAACCAATCAGACGCCACCGGTTACATTTACCAGTTCCCGGTAAAGCTCCCAGGAACTCAACCGATATTATAAACAAGTTTTATTAGTTTATAATTGTAGATTGCATTTTAGTATTCATAGTTTTTAATTGTGGATTGCATTCTAGTATTCATCATTTGAACAGTAAACAATGATAATTAAGTTCCTGTCATATTTAATTTCACCCAAGATTGTATCTTTTTATAATAATGGAAAAAGGAAATGAAAATTGCCATTATTACATTGAGATCACCTGACATTACAACCAAACGCTCATTCTCATTGATATTTATCACTGTCAATGTCAATGAAACGCCGTGAAAAATGACAATAATTATTATTACTCAATTACAGCGAGGTTCAAGTTCATCAAAACTCAATTTTCATCACAGAAGTTTGCTTTGTCACTGTCATAAAAATCTTGCATCAACTATTAGCCTACACTAGATTGGAGGAAAGAAACATAATAAAACATGTTTCTTCTAATTACTGCTGCACAATTTCTAAGACGAAAACAAAGTTTAAATTTATTGTTGCATCGTAAATTTGCAACGCAGCGATTTATCTAAATAATTGTTGGGAAATTTTCAAGGCCAAATAAGATGATCCCACGAATTGATATATGAATTTTTCATGACTTTTGACAGTATTTTTCTAGCAATTTATTAGTTTTCATTTCCCTGTTCATTGGCACATCGTGTCCATATATAGAATTCTATTAAGTTTTCAAGGTAAATTTAACGAATTACAGTCAATTTTAATAGAGAATAAATGAAATATTTACTCACATAGGCTGAAACTTTTTTAAATCGTGATGATTCATTTTCAACTGCAAGTCGTTAAATTTACCATAAAAGGTTAATATTAACAACGCAGATCGTTATGGATCAAGAAATTCAAGAATTCTATTAAGTTAAATGAATCAATTGTCAACCTTTGATGATGACAATTTAACTTATTCTTGTATTGGAAAAATTTCCTCGAATTGATTACTTGTTTTTTTTAATCAATACAGTCTAGTGATAAATGTAATCTATATAAATAAAATTAGAGTTTTCTGTACATTTATCAGAATTATATATTTTTTGGTTATTTTTACGTTTTATACATAAAAGAAGCCGAAACAAGTCTTATCACAATTTCTGTCTGTCTGTCTGTCACGGCCCCGAAGGCATTTTACGCGGCTTTCTGAAAAACGAGAGCATCGATCGGGGTTTAAGTTATTTATCAGTATTGAAAACTTTTTTGACAATGTCAAAATTAACTTTTTTTCAACAGAATAATAAACGTTTAAAAACCAAGTATTGTGCGATTTTGGATACATTTCTTCTAAGTTTTATTACCACATAACAAATCAGCTGTTATCAAATATTCTCTCTGATAACTGTCACTGTATATTGTTTACATTCTAAGTTGGAAATACTCAGCTAGAAATATGTAAATAAAATAGTTATTTATGTATTAAGAGCGTGAAGCGCGACTTTATCGCTCGAGCCAAAACATTTACTAATTTTGGTAATTTAGTAATTTTGCGAGAGCGATAAAGAAGCTTCACGCGCGAATTGCATACAATATTTTTCCCAAAACTGCAGTTCTGGATTCCAACACAATATAAGTTTGTAGTTTGTAACATCACAGACCATGCGCGGATTTGGTTAGCGTTCGCCATTTTTTGTGAATTTCACGGATTCCGTGATCCACCAATGAGAAGACATCAAAATCAAAACAGAAGCGTAAAGAAAACAGCTGGCGAGCGTAAAGTACTTTACCGTTTGTGGAGCATTAAAGAGGTACTTTACAATTAGTTTTTAGTACGTAAAGAACTACTTTACGAGCAGTTGTAGGAAAAAGTAATTATTAATGTTTAGTTAAATGATATGTATATCTTATTTCTAAAAATAATCTGTACGAAGGACGGGTACAATAGCTAGTAATAATAATAAGAGTATGGAGGTTTAGTCTGTATTTGTTATTTTTTTTAATGGAGTGCTTAGCCAGAGTTCCTGAACACACAGTGTTTCACATATTGAATAATAAAGACTAGAAGTTGTCACAGCCGCATTTATTGAAAACAGTGAGATACTAGTTTCGTTTGTTACACCTTAATCAATCTCAATCAAACTAAAACTAATGTACAGAGAAGCTTAATATATACTAAACACGGAATGATACTATTGGCTAAGAAAGAAAGTGTCTCTAATAGGCTGACCTTCATTGAAGGACTGTGATTGGCTGAATGCCAAAACAAGACACGCCCACTGGTGGGAGAGCACAACAAGTAAAAATGAGTGTGAAAATCAAGATCCAAAAGCCGGGAACACATAGAAAACAACAAACAAGAACAAAACACAAGAAGGCTAAAGTGAGCTTCAATTTTTTAATTTAAAATTTTGTAATTTTAGCTTACTTGTGTTTTGTTCTTGTTTGTTGGTTTCTATGTGTTCCCGTTTTTGGTTCTTGATTTTGACACTCATTTTTGCTTGTTGCTCCTCCCACCAGTGGGCGTGTCTTGTTTTGGCCTTCAGCCACTCAGCCTATTAGAGATACTTTCTCCCTTAGCCAATAGTATCATTCCGTGTTTGGTATATATTGAGCTTCTCTGTACATTAGTTTTAGTTTGATTGAGATTGATAATGGTGTAACAACCAAAACTAGTATCTCACTGTTCTCAATAAATGTGGTTGTGACAACTTCAGTCTTATTATTCATTAAAAGGTACGGAGGTTTAGTTTTTCTTTTAATGGAGTGTTTAGCCAGAGTTCCTGTACTGACTATATATTAATAGCCTACAGTGTTTCACATATACTTGGTGAGCTAGAGTTTATAAAATCCTAAATTTTTCTGATTAACCAGTTGAGAACTCAACTCTGAATATTTTTGTTTCAATTAACCCAACAGCCAAAAACACACCTAAACTTCATAGAATTAAACGAAATCAAATAAACTAGCCACAATGTTTTGAACAATAAATCAAAGACAACAATTGTTAAGAGCGCAGTTTTGGACTTGTTGCAGCTTTACATTCATTTTTATTTTGTCTTAATAAAAATAAATGTCAAAATAGCGAACTGCAAAAAGTGTGTTATGATTTATAAAAGACGGTTTCATGTTAAGTTTTTTGCTTTGGGTTTCGAAGCATCTTTTCTTCTGAATTAAATAATCTACAAGTTTTATAAAAAAAAATCGACATGTTTATTGTACAATTAACCAAGTTTATCCACCTTTTAAAAACTTTATCCAACTTTCAAAACGTGTTTTTGGGTCATTTTTGTATATTTTGATGCATATCTAAAAATTACTGTAGTTACCGACTTCCAACCTTTTCAGCTCACATACATAGAAACTGGCCAATTTCCAAGTAAAATGAAGGTCCTATCATGAGGAACATGACGGTTGGTCACCGAGGGGAAGTATGACCAAAACCCTCAGGATTAACTATAGGCACTCTAAATGTTCGTACTCTAAGAACCGAGGATAGACTGTATGAATTGGAATAAGCACTAAAAGAGACAAGTATTGATGTTCTAGGATTATCTGAAGTAAGAAGAAATTATGAAAAAATTGTACAAAGAAAAAATGGATATATTTTTTATCATTTTGGAGAAACGCAAGGCCAGAAAGGAGTTGGATTCATCATTAAAGAAAAATTCAAATCAAGAATAATTGAATTCAAAGGTATTACGGAGAGGCTGGCTGTTCTAAGAATAAAAGTTGGTTGTTCGAAGGTATTGAGCTTATTTCAGGTTTACTGTCCAACTGCAGAAGCAGAGTAAGAGGAGCGTGAAGCGTTCTATGAGCAGTTGTCCACAGCAATCAGACAAGAAAAAAGTAATTGGAAAAATACTAAAATAATTTTAGGAGATTTCAACGCTCAGGTTGGTCTGCAGGAGGACAATGAAACGAATGTAGTCGGTAAATATGGCTACGGCAGAAGGAATGGAGCAGGACAGATGTTGGTTGATTTCTGTTTTCAGCAGGGATTGAAGGTAATCAATACTTTTTTCAAGAAGAGTGCTGGGAAAAAGTGGACTTGGATCTCACCCAATAACAGACCAGGAATGAGATTGATTATGTGCTGACCGCTCAAAGGGGAATTATTAAACGTTTTGAAGTGACAGGAAAAATTCAATTCACAACGGATCATAGACTGATAATAATTGAGCTATCACAGGATTGGTAAACTAGGAGACCAAGAAATGAGTGGAACACGAATATGAGCAGGACACCAGTGATTAATGAAAATGGCCTGAGAGAGCTGGAGCAACAAATGCAACTGCTGAGTGAAAATCATCTTCAGACTGACTTGCAGGAGAGTTATAATATATTGGAAAGTGCTATAAAAAACACTTTTGAACTCTCACAGACTTCCAATTTGAGTAAATTGTCACAGAGCACAAGATAAATAATAAAAGCACGTGAAGATATGAAGCGAAAAAAACAGAAGAATTCAAGAGAAAAGTTAGAATACAATTTATTATGCAAAATAGCAAGATATCAAATTCGCAAAGATATCCACCAATTTGAAAACAATATTATCAATCAAATCTTAGAAACAGACGGCTCTACAAAGAAAATCAAGAAAAGGCTTTCAAGTGGTGTGGAGTGGAATACTGATTTGAAAGACAAGACACGATTTATAGACAGGAAGAGAGAAGGTATTATTGAAAAAGCATCAATATATTATGAGGAGTTGTTTAAAAGTTTGAATAGCATAGGAACTTATAATACTATCACAACTTCAACTGAAAAAATACCCTACTTTCAAGAACAAGAAATAGCAGATATTGTAAAAGGATTGAAGAACAATAAGATGACAGGTATAAACAAAATCTCTAATGAAATGATAAAAGCTATTTCAGCAAATATTTTGAGAGAGCTTGTTGATTGTTTTAATAGAATATTAAAAGTAAAGAAGGTTCCATGTCAGTGGAAATTGGCGGATATTATTCTTTTATTTAAAAAAGGAGATATTTATAACATAAATAACTATCGTCCTATAAGTATTACATCTTGTATTGGAAAACTATTCATGAAGGCCATGTCAGGGCGCATTCAGCCAAACCTTATGACACATCAGCCAGTCGAGCAAGCTGGATTCAGAAAAGGATTCTCAACAGTTGACAATCTACATATTATAAATCAATTGATCGAAAAGTGTTCTGAATATCGAATTAAAATTTATCTGGCCTTTATTGATTACAGGAAAGCTTTTGACAGTTTGAAACATGATTTCTTGTTCGAGTCTCTGCTTAATCAAGGTGTCCCTGAAGTATATGTGAATATTCTAAAGAGATATTATGAGAACAGCAATGCAAGAATACGTCTTGAGAAAGCAGGCAGATATTTCAAGTTGAGTAAAGGTGTCAAACAGGGAGATCCCTTATCACCTACATTGTTCAATTCAGCTCTTCAGGAGGTGTTTAAACAACTAAAATGGGAAAGAAGAGGAATTTCAGTTTGAGGGGAATGCCTGAATCACTTGCGGTTTGCTGATGATGTGGTATTGATAGGAAAGTCACTACAAGAATTAAAGGATATGATATCAGAGCTATCAGAAATGAGTAGAAAAGCCGGACTTGTAATCAATCCTGAGAAGACCAGCCTCATGTCAAATGCAGCTCCAGGAGTAATTGAGTTAAATGGAAAAGTTTTGAGTTGGGCACAGGAAGTAATTTATCTCGGGCAATGCTTTTCATTATTGATGAAAGAGAAGAGAAGGAGCTTAAACGAAGGCGAACAGCTGCTTGGAAGAAGTTCTGGTCACTTAAGTGCATAATGAAAAATAAAGATATTAGCTTAACGTCCAAAGCCAAGGTACTCAGAACATGTGTGTTTCCCACACTCATGTACGGTGCGCAAACATGGACCTGCAAAGCAGCAAGTACTATTGAAGCAATTCGGAAAACTCAAGTGGCAATGGAAAGAAGCATTTTAAATATTCACCGAATGCAAAGAATACGCACTATGACCATAAAAAATAAAGTCAAGTTGGAAGATGTCACAGTAGTCATAAGAAGATTGAAATGGAAATGGGCAGGACATGTTTCAAGGCTACAAGATGGGAGATGGACGAAGAAAGTGACTGAATGGGAGCCATCATGGAGGAAAAGAGACGTCGGCAGGCCAAGGGCGAGGTGGAAGGACGACATTGTCAGAGTAGCCGTAGTCAACTGGATGGTAGCAGCCAGAGATCGACAAAGATGGCACAACCTGGGGGAGGCCTATGCTCGGTGACGGGCTTAGTTTCCAAACAAAAAAAAAAATGAAAGTACTGTTGTAATGAATTTTGTTTTCTTTAAGAAAATTTTAAAATAATTTTGATATAAAATTAATTTGAAGACCATTGTATGTTTGGGAACAAAAATAAAGGCTTCATTTATTTATATCATGAGGAAATCTAAATAATATAAGGATGAGGAAATCTGGGTCAGTTTATTGCTTTGGTCTCTTTTTTTTCGGAATAAAATTATCTAAAAGTTTATCAGAAAAATCCACATGTTTAAAAACAATTTCAGAATTGGCGGCTCTGGTAGCGCAGTTGGTTGGAGCGCTTGTATGTGATAGGATAAGGCTCTGTCTGGCTTCGTTTCCTGTAGCCTTGGGTTCGAAACTCTCATGGATGTTTCTCATCATTCACCCATTCCCCTCATTAAACACATACTCCAGACTCATGTGGGCATCATCCGCGATAAAAATAAATGTGTAAATTGATTGAAATAGCTGCTAACTTCCGCCAAATTTAATTATCCAACGAAGCATTTCGTACCTATGTTAAAATGAACTTTTTCATTATTTTTGCGAGGACAAATCCCACCAAGTATTGATAACAAAAGGTGAAACACTCTGTATATCGGGGTATATCTTACCACGAACCTGAATCACGTCGGATTAGTTGTAATTGAGATAAACCTTTGAAGGGAATTTTATTCACCACTTCCTTTATTTCCTGTGCTATGTTATGCAGATAGATAATTGAAGTATAAAAAAATTTAAAAAGTAAAGGTCATGAGATTGGGCGGGCGTGTGGAACTGTGAAGTTGCTAACCATACATCTGAATTAGCAAAAATAAGTGCCAAAATTTAATTCAATAGAGCACACACTTCAAATCAATAGTCGACAGCACTGATCACAGTCAATTTTTACTCTTTTGGAGCCTGTTGCAGAACAAATTACAATCTACAAGTAGAGATTTTGTATTTTTTAAATAATTTAATAAAATTCTAATACAGTATATAATACAGTACGTATTGGTGCTGTCCTCTGTCGACAAAACTCTAGCGCTCTGACTGACAAAAATGAACTAGGTGCAAAAGAAAAAGAAAAATAGGAGACGATGAAGAAATAAATAGAAAACGGAAAGATGAAGTGGAAGGAAAGAAAAATAAGGATAAAAACAAAAAGAAGAAAGGGAACAGAAGTAGGAGAAGAAAGAGATGAGGAAGAAACTCCTCGGCCATCTTTGTAAGGGTGACCGATTGAATTGGCCAGCAAAAAAGACTGTTATCTGCTGTAAAATCACTTCCCGGTGATTCGGAACCCACCTAAAACTGTAGGCCCAACTCATCAATCACCATCATCCAATTCATTACCCACACACAGGTCTCAGACCTATGTGGGCTTCATCCTCAAAAAAATTCCAAATTCGTGGGTAATGCGCATAGGTCTCAATGTGGGATTTATCCTCCCAAAAAAGAACGAATAGCTGATAATGGGAAAAGAAAAAGGAGAAGAAAAAGAAGACGGAAAGGTGAAGGAGAAAGCGAAGAAGACAGAGGAGCAGAAAAAGAAAGAAATATAGAAATATGGGTAGGGGAAGAAGGAAGAGAAGAGGAAAGAAGAACAAGAAAGAGAAGACGATAAAGAGGAAGAAGAAAGAGAAGACGGAGAAGAAGAAGAAGGAGAAAAAGACGAATAATGAGAAGGTAATAAGAAAACCGATTGAATTTTCAAGTTACGTCACGTTCTATAAACCAAGATTCAATTGAATCGGGCAACCTGCTTGTTTCATCATATTATCATTATACCACAGTTCTACTCACCCACAAATTTCATGATTGCTATTTTATACTGTACGGTACCCGATAAACAACATTCAAACAACCAAAAGTTATTCAAAGACTTTAATGGATTCATCTAGTATTCATTCAAGCTTAATATTTTTTTTTATTTTCGCATACACAATGTCATACAAAGGTTTGTCCACTGAACAATATATTATTATTAAAAGACGACCTTAAGAATATTGCATCCAGTAAAATTAGCATCACAACTTAGAACTAGCATTTTTCATTGAAATATACCTGATAGTAGTCCACAAAACATTAACATTTTTGATTTCGAAAAAGTTTCGAAAAACCAAGACTTCCAAAAGTTTCTAAAAAGTAAAATTTTTATCACCGAAAAGTTTTGAACAATCGTAACTATGATTTTCGAAAAATAAATACTTTGATTTCACTAAATTGTTATTACTATTTCCATCAAACACATAATTTTCTTGTTAAAAAACCATAAAACATTTCAACAAATATGTTGATCAATTATATACGATGTGAGAGACCTCTATAAATTATTGTGGGGGATAACAGGCACTAAGTTCAAAATATATATTTTTTAAACTGTAGTATTGGCAAGACTGATGCCATTGGCAAGATTGGAAAATATAAAAATTGAATTCAGTAAGGGATTGGAAAACAATATCACAGTTTCAGAGTACATGGAGAGTTTGGGCAAAACTAACTTAACGATAACTGAACACTCTATGCATCTGCCTGCTCTAAAACCAAGATCCTTCAGAGCAGGCAAATACATAGAGTGTTCAGGTTAGCGTTAGCGTTAACGTAGTTTTGCCCATTCTCTCTTCTAACATTTTACCTTACTGGAAGTGAACACGTGGATGTTGGAGTAGTCTAACTCTGTTTTTTTAAATAATCTAATCGAGGTGAAATAAGGAAATTAGATATTTACAACAATAATAGACATCAATAAAAAAAAATATTCTCTCAATAATTAAATCTGTGATTGTTATTCTAATTATTGTTATTTCCATCCATTGATCAGCTAAATAAATCATTCATTGAAAGCATTCTGAAAACTTGCAGTAAAAAATATTTTCATAACATTCAAGAGTTATTTATGAAAAGGCGGTCCTAAGAGTAACTTTAGAATAGTAAAGTTAATGCCAACCTGTCCATTCTAAGCCCCTACCTGCTCTAAATGCGAGATGCTATGAGCAAGCTGAGACAGATTGGTCAGTTTATTCATTACCAAAAGGTGAGAAAAGTTTGCACTAACTTGTAAACTTGTTTGCACTCAGCTAGTAAACTCGCTCAAAAATCGATGCTTCAAAATTAGCGTTATCTTAACGAAGTTTTGCTCACTCTTTAATTTATCGTGACTTTTGCAGATAACACCAGAAAAAATAGTGCCTATAGTTAGCTGTACACTCATAACAAAGTGAACCACAAGGGAAATAATCAAGTATTATTGTTAAGACGGGAAAACTATTATAAAATAGTGATAGTTTAATCAGATATTGGAGTTTTAGAATAAAATATTAGAAATTACAGGCCAGGTTAGGAAAATCAAGGCAAGAATATTATGATAGTTTGTTCAGGAGTTTTAGAATAAAAAAAAAGGAATTTTAGGTCGATGGGCAGCTTTTTCAATGGTGGAAATATATAATTTTAGCTTTTTAGTTTCAATTTATTCAGTGATTTTCATCCTCAAGTTAAATGTTGGTACTATCGATTATAACGATTATAGGCTTGCATTTACAACTGCACTTACTTTTGTAGGTAGTATCGGACGCGGTTCAGGACTGAGTCCAATCCTCAGCGAACAGAGAATACATACTGCATTATTTTAAGGTGTGAAGGTTGTGTAGTGGTGGGGGGGAAGGGTTGAGAATACATGCTGCATTATTTGAAGGTGAGAAAGTTGAGTAGTGGTGGTAGGGTAGTGGACGGGGGTAGGGTTCGAGAAGGGGGTTGTTGAGTAGAATAAGTGACTTTAGCTAAAATTAGAATTTTTTTTTATCTAAAGAATTCCGTTTTCATGGATAAAAAGGTAATAAATTACTGTTAAAAATTAGATGAGAATCAAACAGGGAACCAGCAGATTTATAGATAAGCCCGTTTCCTTCCGAACTGTCAGGGTTGACGTTTTTTTCAATCAGTTTTTGAGTATTTTGTTTTCTTATAATTTGTTGTTAATGAGCATGAAAAGAGTTCAATAACTATCCAATTTCGGTATTTTAAAATAACAGAATTCATTATTGGGTACAGTTGTATCATTAATATTGATGTTATCACTGAGAACCTCAAATTTGTTACAAATTAATATTAAGCTATAAGTTGTACTGAATTGTTCAGTAAAAGCTATAAAAAAATATCTACTGATCTAGATCAGTATTGAAAATAATTAATTAAAAACAATCTAAATCACATGGTGAATGAATACCAAATTTCAGGGCCTTTCACATAATGACAATACAATAGTCAAACGTTTCATTTTCCAAACAAATGAAAATGTAGTTCATTTAGAAAATGTTTATGAAGTTTTAGGTGGATTCCGAACCACCGGGTGATGATAAAGCATGTCATCACAGTCGGTCACCCATCCAGCGCAGTCCCAAGCATCCGTAACTGAACATCACGACCGCCTGACACAACGCTCAGCGAGCGTCAATCATTCCCATTTTTAGTAAATTAATAGTATTCAATAAATTAAAATCAATAGTATTTAATATAACAAATTAAAAGACATGCATTGGAAAAAAGTTACGCCATTATATTTACGACAGGCTCAATATTGTTTGTAGAGTCTGTCAACTCATTCTTGGCAGTGCGCAGAAGCACAATTCTGTTTGTCCCACTACGCATCCCTGGTTGTAGAGAGCCGATATGCGCAAGGCAAGTTCATAGAACTGCCAAAAGCGGTTCCGTTCATGGGTGTCGAACCACTTACCGGTGCACCAGAAAGTAAGGTGTCTGGTCTATTCAGTTTCACGAACGCCTAGGGTCAAGTTCATGGGAGCCTAACCGTTTACCGGTAGATGGAGTTTTACCGGAAACTTAGGTGTTTTTTATTCGAGTTTTTGAATGGCTATAAATTCAAGTAAATAAATCAAATGCCTTGATCTTCTGGTGAAATTCCAAATACTGGCAAATATTAAATTCTATCTACCGGTAAATATTAAACTCTATTTACCGATAGGTAGATGGAGTTTTACCGGAAACTTAGGTGTTTTTTATTCGAATTTTTGAATGGCTATAAATTCAAGTAAATAAATCAAATGCCTTGATCTTCTGGTGAAATTCCAAATACTGGCAAATATTAAATTCTATCTACCGGTAAATATTAAACTCTATTTACCGGTAAGCGGTGCGGCTCCCATGAACGCAACCATTGAGTTGACAAGCTATAAAGTCAGTTACAACTTCCCCGGGTTTGGTGTGGGCAAACTAAAGAAATTAGTTGTCAATTCTACTGCTTCCCCGGGTTTAGTGTGGGCAAACTAAAGAAGAAATCTGATAAAAATGAGAATAAAGAGGAGGAGGAGGAGGAGGAGGAGGAGGAGGAGGAGGAGGAGGTGAATGCAGGTGGTCACTTCTTTCGTTTTGTTTTCCTTCTCTGTCTACTGGTGCAGGTGTCTCCGGCACTCATTGGAGCTCCGCCATTGCTCGATGACTGCGAATAAAGATTGTTGAGAAACTCCTCGAAGTCCGGCTCGCTAAAAGCAAAACAACGCACAAATTAATAATATAATATGGTCAAAAATACAATTCTTGCAACTAAGTCCTGACAACATAACATAAACAAGGTAAAATAAAAAAATAAATAAAATGAATAGATAACATAAATTCAAGGTAAAAAAGTAAAGGAGACTTGATTGAGGCTGTGCGCAGGGTTTTTGCTCATAATTTTTTTTCAAAGTTTATTATATTGTATGTTATTAGGGCTTTGAAATGTTATCTATTGCTGGAAGAAAAAATCTTTTTTTATCAATTAATCTGTGAAATATGGGGGTTCAAAGTTGAAATTTTTCGGTTTTTGGGGGCAATTGATCTCACCTACAAGTGATATTAAACTTTTAATAACTAAAAGACACCTCGGGAATAAAATTACATATTTTTTACTACAATCAAGCAATTAGTTTTTTTAAATACAGTTTTTCAAGACTGTAAAAAAATTAAGTTTGAAACCCCTATTTGTTAGATTGAAATAAAAAACATGTAATTTTATTTCTGTCTGTTAGTTATGAAAAATTCATCAAAAGTTTAAAATCACTCATAGGTGAAATCAATAAATTGCCCCCCAAAACCGAAAAATTTCAACATTCAATCCCCATATTTCACAAAATAATTGAAGAAAAAAACTTTTGAGCCAGATACATGACTGGTTGCTATATACTTTTTCATATTCTAGAGTCTAGTTACTTGACTGGTTGCTATATACTTTTTTATATTCTAGAATCTAGACCAACTAAATAATTCTGTATTATCAGAATTAGTACTAGTAGTTCTGTTAACAGTAGACCTCACTCGCCCAAACACACACCTATGAGTACCTACCCCATTTATTTATTACATTTGTCACAAAACATCATTTTTTGGGAATTTCCCATCTGACAGGTGACTTGTCAACTTAACCATTAACCATTAACTGTATATTAGAGATGTGACCAGATTGAGCGAGTCGTTCAAAGTAACCGACTCTTTAAAATGAACTACGAACTAATAGTTCAAATTCAGAAAGTAGGTAGTTCATTTTTGAACTTCGTTTGTGTTTTACGGAATACAGTCAACACACCATCTAGTGAGCGCTCCTTGAATTAGCAGAGCAGTGCAGCGGCCTGCTATAGGTACTGCTAGACAAGAGCACTCACCTCTCCACTCAACGAGCATTTTGAACTGTGAAGTGAACTAACTACAACAACATCTTGCTCACTCACTCACCTCTCTCAGCTCCACGAGCTTTTTGAAATGTGAGCTGAACGAACTACAACTACAGCTGGCTCAGAAAGCTCATTGACTAAGCTCTGTGCTCTGGAATATTAAACTGATGACTCAGATTCTGAGAATTATTCATATTGAGGCGCCAAACATAAGACAAGGCTGTTTATTGTTGTGTGTGTGTATGAGTGCTCAGTGAGCTAGAGAGCGCTTAGCTGCTGAACAAGCAATGGTAGTGAATGAGCACGAGCATTGCTGATGACTCATTTTTTAACTAGTTCGAATGAATGACTCACTTATAAGAGTGAGGGCGATTGAACGACTCATTGAAAAGAGTCATTATTGCCAAGCCTACTGTATATAAGAAGGAAGCTCATATTGATACAAATTCAGTACCGACCCCATTAATTGAATGAAAAAAGGGAGCTCATATTGATGCCATTTCGCTTTAGTTGGAAAAATTTGGCCGCCATATTGAATTTGAAATAAAATATATACATCGCTGTGCCTAGGAATAAGAAACATCCATATAAAAAATCATAACAATTGGTCAAGGCGTTCGTCCGTAATCGTGAGACAGACAGACAGAGAAAATGCCGATCATCTTAAAGGATAGACCTCATTCCGTTCGGTCACTTAGTATTATCTGTTGAGTACGAACCTTGTCCTAGTAGGCGTATGCGTGTTGGTGGGCGTGTTGGGCTGGGCCTGCTGTTGCTGTTGTTTGCCGAGCACTATCCTGTACTGGACCGCGTGGCTGTTGGCCTTCAAGTGCTGCAGATTGTCCGCCTGGCACGACGCCCATTCGCTGATGTCGTAGATCTGGCCCTCCATGCACGCGTAGTAGTGCCACACAAAGCCAAGCGCCCAACTTTCCGCCCAAATGTCACCCTGAACACAGTAAATGCACACACAAATTGTTAGCAACCCAAATCATCCCAAGATAAACCTAGAGTAGCTACTAGTACAGCAAGTCATAACTGCTCTCACTACTCTATTACAGACTCTCTCGTATTTATTTTTACTCTACTGGTAGGATTAGCTTCTACAATCGTAGTACTAGAAAAAAGCAACACAGGAATAGTTATTTGTGTAACTAGAGCGCAAAGTAGTTCTTTGCTGCATGAGAGAAATGCATGAGCTGCAGGCGAGTGCGGAATAGCTTCTATGTGCAGAAAAGATACTTTCACCACGAGTTACACAATATATTTTTCCTACAGTTGGCATACCTGGAGTGCGACAAAGTAAAATGAGTGCGGCAAAGTCAGCTTGAGTAAGGCGAAGTAAAAGAATTCAGGAATCAGCTGTTTAGTATACTATAATGAGTGCATAAATAGACGTTTTGCTAGTTAACTGTAACTTAGGAAAAAGTAGATTGTATTGGAAGCATAATAAACTAAAATCGTATACGGTGTAACATTGCCTATTGCAAATGATTGCTCTTCTATAACTATGCTTAAACTTCTATTTTATTTCAATTTATTATCAATAATTAAAACACCCAGACATAAATACGCAGACAATCAAATATATTAAAATAAGAAAAACAGGGTGGCGCACGATATGATCCAACATTTACTTTGTTACTAATTATTTTGGTTGGTAATCATTGATGGGTTTTATGTAGGCATACGTGACTACAGTTAATGGAAAGTTGTTTTCCAGTGACCGAATGATGCTTTCATCCAAACACTTATTCCAAGACGACCGACAAAGGAACACTATCTGTTGAAGAGCGACTGAAATCTGTGATGATTTTAATAAATAAAGTTCAGTAAGGAGCTCAAGACAAGACAAACCCAAGTCATCAAGAAAAACTCCACGGTTCTAGGCGATCTGTGCAGAAAATTTCTTGTAAACAATCTATTGCACTTGTATCCATACAAAATTATAGTGTCAACTGAACTAGCTAATGACAAAAACATTGCCGCAGGGGTTTCCTTTGCCTGCCATATTTGTGGTGTTCAAATAGCTTAATTATACAACTAGTTTGATAAGACATGGAATAAAGTAAGATGTATTGATGTCGCTTTCCATCCTATTATGTCTACCTTAAAAAGTAGTGGTAGATGAAAAAATAGGGCATAAAGCTTTTATTGGTGGGAGGGTCCCTTACTGGTAGTTCCACCTCACCGTTTAAGACATATTATGAGGAACATGGTGGACCTAGAATTCTAGGCGGACTTTGAACCCATTGTATAATATAACTACTATAATATAACACAATATTATAACACTTCCCATTTGAATACCAAAATGTTTATATCAGCTGATGTGACTATTGCATAACATTCATTTCGACTATGTTTTGAAGAGGTCCTGAGTTCTGATTGGTCTAGCCCCCTGTACTAAAAAGTGACAGTGGTGTTAAAACAGCTTCATTATACAACTAGTTTGATAAGACATGGAATAAAGTCTACTGAATCGACATCACGTCTACTTTAATGATGAGCGTTGATTCAACAAACTAGTTGAATTAACTGTTTATTGGTTATTAACGATTCAACTGTTTTGTCTCCTCAACTAAACCAGTTGATGCTTCAACTACATTTCCATATCAACGGTCAACGGGCTCAACGCAATCATTGCCAATACAACTGGAATGGAGTCTTTGTTAAATCCAAGTGTAAATAGCAAACTAGTTGATCAACGTTCAAAATAAGAATAAATCACATGCAGTAGAGACATAGGAGTAGAAGTAACTGTGCGAGTGAGAAATGCAATAACACTGCACTTCTGTCTCAATACAATTTTTGTATCCGGTTACAAAATACAAACGCCTTATGCAATCTAAATCGCGTAAAAATTGAGATAGAGAAATTCTGATTTCAGATTTGAATCCAGCGCCCTCAAAATAATCAAAACTGAGCAAGTTTTTTATTAGTTCTATGGAGTAGATGTATTTCAACTTTTTATTTCAGTGGAGTAGATGTATTTCAACTTTTTATTCAATAAAAATCAACTTCCTTTATTCTAATTATTTTTCGTATTCGCGAATAATGTTGTAATTTGAGGGCGCTGAATTCAAATTTGCAATCAGAATGTCTCTATCTCTATTTTTACGCGATTTAGATTGCATATGGCGTTCGTTTTTTGTATCCGGACATGTTCTTCCTTATCTTGATGCGTTCTGTAGACGTGATATCATTATTTGCTTTAAGTCAGTAATGCTTTGTCTGCACATTGCTTGGAATGAAAGCGTTACCAGGAGACAGTAGACACGAACACAGCTGGTTATTCTTTGATGAAAACGCATATTCTTCGTTAAATTCAACATTCAACTAGTTGACACTTTCAACTAGTTAACGTTTATTCAAAACTAGTTGCGTTTCGCTGACGAGAAAACCGTCAACGACCCAAGACTAGTCTACTTTACAACATAGCCGTAGAAAAAAACCGAATAGAATTTATTTTTATTTTCCAACGCCTCAAGATAGAAATCTGGTTCTGGATAAGTAGATTCAATTGAACCGGGCAACCGGCCAGTATTCTAGTACCTCTCTAGCGGAGTGGTGTATCTTGCACTGGGCGCAGAAGCGTGCCGCATAGCTGGGCCGTTTCACCTGCAGCCGGCGATGACGCTTGCCGCAGTTGGTGCAGCGCAGCGTGTTGGCCGTGTACTCCATCTTCTGGTGCAGCCTAGTCAGCAGGTCGTTCAGCTCAGTCCACGCGTGCTCCATCTGATGCGTCTCCGCTATGCACTGGTCGTATCTGCTTCTCCTTTCCTACAACAAAAAATGAAATAGATTAAGAACAGAATAACAATCTAATATACAAACGCCTACATGTCGTCCATCAAGTCACTGGAATAAACTGAATTAATTAATTACAATATGTATTGGCGCAAAATGTAACATATTCAAAATTTGTGAAGAGAGCAGTTTTGGACTTGAGTCTGTTGCTCCTTCACATTCATTGTAATTTTGTCACAATATTATAAATAAAATAAAACATGTATAGACAGTTTGAAGTTGTTCTTTTATAGTATGTCATTAAAGCTCTCAATTGGTTGTACTGTGAGCTTTTCTATGTAAATAAATAAATAAAATAATATAGGAATCAAAGATGAAAAAATAACAATAAATAGGTTGGCTAGGTAAAGTAATTAAAACGAGATTGAAGCAGTACACGCTGAGCGTTTGCCAAGCGTCAAAGGCGTCGTAAATGGCCCTCAATGGCTTTCTGTATTGACTGTGAATACTCAGCAAATCACAGCCATTTATTTACTATATTACGCTCAACGTGCTTGGCAAACGCTTCAGGAGGGGACATTTTTAACCGACTTTCAACAAGGAGGGTTTTAATTTGACCTGTTTTTTATGTTTGTACATCAATCAACTACTTGAGCAATATTGAACAGATTTCGATATTTAGTTTTTAATGAAAGAGGTGGTCCCATGCAAGTTTCACATGGATCGGCCCAATACTAAGCACAATGACAAGGAAAAGTAGCATTCAGCGATGTCTTAGGCTAGTTTCACAAATAACCGACAGTCGTGCCGTTTACTTAGCCGGTGCCGTTTACTTAGCCGTTTACTTAGCTGTTTACTTAGTAAACCGGTGCCGTTTACTTAGCCGATCATTGTATCATATGGAACGCTTCACACTTACCCGATTTTTGTAATCATATGATGCAATGTAATTATGCCGGGTAAACAACATCGGTTACCCAGAGCCGGTTATGTGTGAAACAAGGTGAACTATACAAACTGAAAGGTATCATCTGATAAGGCATACGAGCCATGGTTGATCAGAGAGAAATAGTAACACATGGCAATTTGAATTAGTTTTCAAAGTTTCAATCATGAGTTAAATAAAACATATTTTAAAACAAAAAAAGAAACCGACTTCAGTGAAATGATAAAATACTCACGTACTAAAAAGTTTAAAAAATAAAGTATTTACTTTAAACTGAGAAAATTTTAAATTTCATACAAGTAATCTTTTGAAGTCGGCGCCAAATATTTTATAAAGTTGATAAGAAATTCTATCCAATATCAAAACTAACACTGTATTTTTTTAGAGGATGAAGCCCACATAGGTCTGAGACCTTTGCGTGGGTAATGAATTGGATGATGGAGATTGATGAGTTGGACCTACAGTTTTAGGTGGGTTCCGAACCACCAGGAAGTGATTGATCAGAAATTCTATCTAATATCAAAACTAACACTGTATTTCAATTAAATATGTGATTTACACTCACTTTTACTGAAATACAGTAATTGATAAGAAATTCTATCTAATATCAAAACTAACACTGTATTTCAATTAAATATGATTTACACTCACTTTTACTGAAATACAGTGTCAGTTTTGATATTAGATTTTTCAATTATTTCGTCATGGAAAACATCACAGAGTAATTCTGTTATATTTTAGAAGTTTATGGGAAATTTGGCGCCGACTTCAAAAGATTACTTGTATGAAATTTAAAATTTTCTCAGTTTAAAGTAAATACTTTTTCGCCACACTAGGACGTAATGAGCTGTTTTTCGTGCGTCATATGGAGGCCGAAAGTGTTTGGTTTCCGTCGAGGTCTGTAAACGTTTACCGCCCTAGGGCGGAAAAGAAAATGACCTTGAATGACAGCTGATCGTGTCTGGATACAGCAGTCATGATTGTAAAAATGAATCCTTCCAACTTTTATGTAAAACAAAAATATTTAAACCATCAATAAATGTTTATTTTTTATAATTTAATATGTACGTAGTATTTAAAATGTCAAAAATGACCACTTTTTATAACTTAATATGTATTATTTTGTAGTTTTGATATCAAACAATAGAACCTTTTTATCCAACCTACAGAGCTCTGGGTGGGAATTTTGTCAACTATTACAAATGTTGGTAACCTCTCACCAAAAGGTTGGTTGGTTAGGTTTTTTGTTTTTAGGAATTTTGACTACTACTGCAACTGTTGGTAAAGGTTACTGTTGGTATAGAAAGGTTAGTTGGTTAGGTTTTTGGTTGTTTTATGCAGGTTTCGAATCAGGAACAGGAATAACAACAAAAAACCTAACCATCTAACCTTTTGGTGAACAGTTGTAGTAGTTGACAAAATGCCCACCCAGAGCGCTGTAGGTTGGATAAAAAGGTGATAACCGTTCCTTGTATTCTTGCAAGTACCATAGCCTTAAAATTTCGCTTTCAAAATTTCCATCTTAACATTGTTGTTTTTTTTTCGTAGTGTGGCGAAAAATAGCGTTCGCAACACGGGCAAAAATGTTTTGCCGGCTCTCAAACGCTTCAAGTTCTCGACTTCGTCTCGAACTTGAAAACCGCGATCTCGAGCCGGCAAACACACATTTTCGGCCCTAGGTGCGAAATATACTATATTTTAAACTTTTTAGTACGTGAGTATTTTATCATTTCACTGAAGTCGGTTTCTTTTTTTGTTTTAAAATATGTTTTATTTTAAGCTTTTTAGTTGAATTTTCAAACTTTGAAAACATGAGAAATTTCTTAAAGCCTACATTATGAAATATTTATCGAATTAGGAAGCCAATAATCAATTTATAACATCGAAAGTTAAGTAACTAAAAATCCACTTATAAGAAAAGATAAACTAAGGAAAATTCTACAACGTTTTATTTAATGTGGAATATTGTATTTAGGAGTATCATAATAGCGAAAGGCTTCTTAAAAAAGAAATGGCTTTTGATTCATTTTGATGTGGTCCCTTTCAGAATATACCTACACTGAAATAGTAGGCTCATATTACATTACAAGTGTGGAAAATATTGTGCTTACTGAAAATATAAGTAAACGCAGGAGATGAAGTTGAGTGCGGTATTTCATACGAGTATGGTAAACATCTTCCCGGATGAGTTATGTACGATATTTTTTGTGATATTAGTCATATATATTTTTTTAATATAAAAAACATAAACTTTGAGCTAGTACAAAAGGATCATTAAACATAACCTCAAAATAGCCTATTGTACGCACATGTACGATAATGGCGAATAAATATTCTTAATATATCACAGCAGGGAAACTAAAAATACTTCTGAGATCAGCTGTTTTTCCAAATTCTCCAACTTATGATTGAAACTAAATAACCTTATTCCTATGACTCAATAACATCAACTAAATTATTTACAATTTTCATATGAACATATGGACAGAAATATTATAATTCTTCTTATTCTCGATTCAAATTAAGTTCACGTGATTGGTCAAAACGGGACATTACAGACTTGTTTCACACTAAACCAGCTTTGGGTAACCGATGTCGTTTACCCGGCATAATTGCATTGCATCATATGATTTCGAAAACCGTCTAGATGTAAAGTGCTCCATATGATACAATGATTTGCCTGGTAAACGACACCGGTTATCCGATTGGCGGTTATGTGTGGAACTATCCTATTCAAACTTGATTGAAATGAAGACATCGAAGAATGCTCCTTTTTGTTTAATATTGGGATAAGTATTGGGCCGATCCTTGCGAAACTTGGATGGGACCACCGCTGAGCAATGCTCTTTCATTTAAAAAAAAATTCATCGAAATCGGTTCGATATTGTTCAAATGATTGATGTACAAACATAAAAAAAAAAAACAGGTCGAATATAGTAACCTTGTTGTTTTTGGAAGTCGGTTAAAAATGAGCAAAAAATAATGTTTTTAAGATCGTTAATCTTGAAGAAATATTTTTTTTAAATTCTTCAGTTTATAATTTTTTAGTGTAGGATTACTCTGAAAGGGGCTGAATTGAAATAAACTAAATTTAATAAGTTGTAAGATTTTACTTAGTTTAATAACTTTTCGTAGTCAGATATTTAGTAACTTCATGTAATACTGATCATATCGATTTGCTATTTGATTAAATATTTCAGTTTGAATATTCAACTAAAAGGCTTAAAATGAAACAATTTTAGAAAGAAATCAACTTCAATGAAATGATAAACATTAAATACTCACGTGTACTAAAAAGTTCAAAATAAAGTAGGCCTATTTACTTTCAACTGAGAAAATTTTAAATTTAATTTATACAAGAAACCTTTTCAAGTCGGCGCCAAATATTTTATGAGTTTATAAATTATTGTAATTTATGAGAAATTTGGCGCCGACTTCAAAACGTTCCTTGTATTAATTAAATTAAAAAATGTCTCAGTTTAAAATAAATAGGCCTGCTTTATTTAAAACTTTTTAGTACACGTGAGTATTTAATGTTCATCATTTCATTCAAGTCGGTTTCTTTTTTTGTTTTAAACTTGTTTTAACATTTATTAATTCATCTTATACACTTTTTCATTTCATAATTAATTCAACCTCGTTATTAATTCATTATTAATTTGTTGTAAGTCATAGATGAACTGTAGTTGATAACTCACGGGCTCTCCGATCAGTTCAAAAGCGTGAACGAGTATTTTGAAGGCCTCTTCGGCTCCCGGCTGTGAGTTTTTGTCGGGATGGACTAGAACGGCTTGTTTCTTGTAGTACTTCTTGATTTCCTCGTCGTTACACTTCTTCGTCACACCCAATATACTGAAACAGCACACAATTATCTACTTGATTCAATTCAGCACGGTTTCCAATAGTAATTGAACAAGAATAAGAATTTATTATTCATAAAAAATAAATAATTTTTCCAACAACTGCTCGTAAAGTTGTTCTTTACGTACTGAAAACTAATTGTAAAATACCTCTTTACTGCTCTGCAAGCGGTAAAGTACTTTACGCTCGCCAGCTGTTTTCTTTACGCTTCTGTTTTGATTTTGATGCCTTCTCATTGGTGGATCACGGAATCCGTGAAATTCACATAACCTCAACAATGGCAGACGCTAACAAAATCCGCGCATGGTCTGTGATGTTATAAACTACAAGCTTTTATTGTGTTGGAATCCAGAACTGCAGTTTTAGGTAAAATATTGTATGCAATTCGCGCGTGAAGCTTCTTTATCGCTCTCGCAAAATTACTGCGCTCCGCTATGCGTCGCTCAGTAAATGTTTTGGCTCGAGCGATAAAGTCGTGCTTCACGCTCTCAATACATAAATAACTATTTTTGCTTTGGCATGGTCAAGTACGTAACATTAATAGCATATAACAGATCATCACAAATATTTAAATTGTTGCAGTTCAAATCCAGGAAATCGTCTGACTAGAATTATCTACTAAGAATTCCTTCAGTGTTTTTTTTAAATTGATAAAAATCTAGTAATTTTTGGTAAAGCATTGTAAAATTTAAACGCCTCACTTCAAAACTTTTTAGAGTCTAAGAGGTGTTTATTAAATTTAATATAAAAGTAATCAGTCTGTCTTCTAGCATAATTATGCCTTCTTTCACCTGAGGCGAGGTCATTCAAATGCCTCTACTTACAGTAGGCAGCTTAAACCACATAAAGAGAACAAATGTTACTCAGCAAGGCCTATAATGATCTCCACCACAAATCAATCGAACTGCCTTATTTTGCAAAACTAAAAGCTTCCTTGCGATGACATGATGACAGCGATGATTGCCCCAAAGAATTATACCATAAGACAAGTGACTAAATACAAGCCCTAACTAAGTAGACAGTGAGTAGTGCAGACTGAGATATACACAATTTGAGCACTTTTTATTATACCTCGACACACTTTTCATGACAAAGTCGATGTGACTTTCCCAATAAAAGCCTATTTTTCATCTACGACTACATTATAAGGTAGGCATAATAGGTTGTCAAAACAGCTTACTTTATTCCACGTCTTATCAAACTAGTTGTATAATGAAGCTATTTTAACACCACTCACTTTTCAGTACAGGAGTCTGAACCAATCACGTTTCAGGATTCCTTCAAAACAGTGTCGAAACGAATGTTATGCAATAGTCACATCAGCTGATTAAAACATTTTGGTATTCAAATCGGAACTGTCGAGAACAATCACGCATTGTAGGTTATGTTATATTTTAAGCAAGTTATCGGATTCATTGTTTAGCTAAATTAAAAGTAATTTTTTGTTTGTCGGAAATAAAATATTGTATGCAACGATTGTATTTTGCCTAAAGAAACATGTGAGATATTTAGATGTCTAACTTACATTTCACTGCTTAAACATAACAGTACCATTTTTGCATAAACTACTATTATAATGTAGTTTTTAATAATTTATTTAATAAATATCTTATTAAATATGCTTAATTAGAGCACTGACATTTTTCAGTACAGGATCCAGACCAATCAGAATTCAGGATTTCTTCAAAACGAATGTTATGCAATAGCCACATCAACTGCTTTAAACATTTCGAAATCAAATTGGATTTCAAATCAGAACTGTTGACAACAATTACGCAATGTAGGCTATGCTATAATTTGGGCAAGTTATCTGATGCATTGGTAAGTTAAATTAAACGTAATGTATTGGTAATCGTAGATAAAATATTGTATTTGGCCTATAAGCCACTCGTGATATCTCACTAGCTACGCAACTTACATCTCACTTGTGGCTTAAAAGCAGTCATAATACAATGGTTGCATAAACTGCTATTATGCAACGAATTTGATCAGGCTTGAATTAAGTCAGCACTTGACATAATTTTCTAACCTCTATAAACTACTTTATATTATAAGGTTGTAGCAGTGAATAAAATTATAATAGAGACTGATCATTACGTCGCGTACATCAGAAAATAATCGAGTAGTTTGAAGTAGTCAATTAAACCAAATATATTTCAATACATTAATAATAATTATTATTATTATTATGATTAGTAAAGTGTGCACGCATAAATTGAATTTTTACAATAAATGCTTAAAATGGCTGCTTCGTTCAGTATTGAATGCATGAGTTTCATGCTTGATCTTCGGCTTTTGAAAAAACGACTTGTTTGAAAAGCAGGAACTCAACAATACTACAGACTTTTTGAAGCCAGTATCCATTTAAATGGTGTCTAGATTTAATGAATAATAAGACGAAATTGCCACAACCACATTTATTAAAACTTTGATAAACTAGTTTCTTTATTAAAACTTCTCAAAGTTTTAATAAATGTGGTTGTGACAATTTCGTCTTATTATTCATTATGGATACCTTCCACAATATCACCTTCGCCACTACAAATAAAGTGTCTAGATTTGTTGTCTGTACTAGATGGAGTGCTATCTTGCAGAAGCCTCCATACTTAATTCAACGAAACTACTTTTTACAGCAACGTTTATTCGCATTGCGCAATTTAATGATCATTCTGCATTTGTCTTGCAATTTTACAATAAATTTTTTTGTTTTCGTTTGAATCTTGTACGAACCTATAAGGATCCTTTCCCTTGCAGGAGAGCAGTCTTCTGATTGCATCATCGCCAGTAGTGGGCAGCGCCATATTGTTGGCCAGTCCCTCGTGCGGTGGCTGCTGTTTGCTCGCCTCTGTTCGCTGTTGCTTAGCTGAGCCACCAGTCGAGTCACCATTCTGGCTACCACGACTCCACCACAACCACCACTTCCACCAGGGTCTCTTCGACGACGAGGGTGATCCACCCGGCGGCGAATCACCGGGAGGCGATTTGGAGCCGCGGCCAAGGCCCCCCAGCCGGTTGCCACCGCACATGTCGCTAACACGACGCCAGCCGCAACGTGCCATAGACGCCGAGTAGTCTAGTGATACTTGGCATCTGTAAATTTGATAAAGAGAATTTTGACATTTCAATTTTTTACATCAAAATCAAATCAAAAATGGTTTTATTTCGCCTTCAACAAATACAATAAATATGTTTATTCACATATACTATAAAATACATAATTAATGTATACACAATATAATAATATAAGAAAATATCCCTCGAATGGGCCTTACGCCTGTGTTTGCAGAAGTCTGTATCATCATTACAAAAGAGTTTATTGAAGAAGAATAAAAAAATGCTAAATAAGGAATATTACTAGAAGCCAAAAAAAACTTGGGGTAAAAAAGAAAGAAAAAATAAAAGAAAAACCATTGTGTACAGAAGCCGCCATACACTAAAAAACACAAAATATAAAGTAAAAGTGCAAGGAATGCTGCCACGTGGATTCACAGCGAACACAGGACTTAGGCAAGGAGATGTGCTATCAGCTATGCTTTTCAATTTAAGCTTGGGAAAAGTAATTAGAGGGATCACTACAAATCAAAGAGAAGCAATAATGAAAAGGATGATCCAAAACATGGCATATTCAGATTTTGTTGTATTGATTGCAAAAACAGTCCCTAGAATCTATAACAACAGTCCATACAATCTGAAACTGCAACAGTCAAAGTATGTCAAGTATCTTGTGGAGGATGATTTGTTGTGGAGGTCACATCAACTGCATCAAGGGTTATTTTTTATGCTTGCTGCACAGATTTCATGGTCTTAGACAATTGTGTTCAGATTTTGATTTGAGAGACATCTATTTTGCTTTGTGTCAGTCGAGACTATCCTATGGATAAGCATGTTGGGGTGGAACTTATGTCACACATTTGAAGCCAGTAATGTCTCTACAGAGAAGGATTGTGAAACTTATTGTTGGTAGAGAGTGGAACGACTTTCTCTCTCTTTCTCTCTAAATGACAAGCTTTGAGAACAATGCCTCTTAGGTATTTGTTCGTGTTCAAAGTCCTTGTACAATTTTACTGGTCAAGTGGGAACCAAAGTGAAACGTTAGGCTTTGAGGACAGGCGAGGTGTAATGAGAATTACAGAACGGAGTTTCATTACTAGACCTAATTCAACTTTCTTTCAGAAGTGATTCTACTTTCTGCAAGCTAGATTTCTTTGCAAATTGCCTCCAGATATTTATTTAGCTAATTACCCTCGTGTTATGTTTAAAAGGAGGCTCACTGAATTTCTTCTAAGCCTTCATGGCGAGGAAATGGAAGGCTGGTACCGCATCATAAGTTAAGCTTTGTATTGTTGGGATGGGAGCCACTTCTTATTCTGGGTTTTTCATTTGTGCTGTCTTGGAACTTTGTCTTTCATTGTGCTTTCAAGTTTCAAATTGTTTTGCGGATAGACTCCTGTGCGTGGACAGAAAGTTATTTTCTTTGCACATGGAACTTTTGCCATAAATAATAATATTATTAAGCTAATGCTAGAAATTTATGTTGTACATGATAATACAATTAAAAAAAAAAACAGTTAGTATTGCATTCCAATATTTTCTAGTTTTTATGCACCACTTATAATTTATGTACAATGCTTCATTTATATTGTTACATTTCTTGCGATTGGTAATAAGCACATTCTATTCTATTCATTCTATCTGCCATCAATGAACTTGATGAAAGATATGGAAAATACGGGGCTAAAAAAATAATAGCAAAGATGCAAATTTATTTTGATTAATAAATTTAATTTTAATTTCAAATTAAATAGTACTTACAAGTGTACAAATAAGCGTGTTGACAAGGCCATAACATCCCAGATCAAATTCAAGAACCAATGGGCGAACAGCTTTACATAGTGTTGCCATTTAGTCCAAATCATGTCTAGAAAAGAAAAAAGTTATCTCATTAGAATGCCTTACATGTAACTTATAAATGAATTAATAACTTAAACTTACAACAAACACAACTTACTATAGCTATATAATGAATAATAAAACGAAGTTGTCACAACCACATTTATTACAAATAGTGAGATACTAGTTTCGGATGTTACTCAATTATCAAACCTCATTGGTTTGTTTGAGAATGATAATGGAGTAACATCCGAAACTAGTTTCTCACTATTTTTAATAAATGTTATTGTGACAACTTCGTCTCATTATTCATTATGGATATCTTCCACATTATCAATTTCACCACTAAAAAGAAAGGTATAGCTATATACTTCAATCAATTATTATTATTTTCATCAATTATTCGGAACCCACATAAAATTGTAGGTCCACCATGTTTTCAATAACATGGCTCAAACTGCGAGGTGGAACTACCCGTAACAGTATCTCGAACAATGAAAGCCGCATTTACTTATTATTACAAAGACAAAAGACATGATTGATTAATTATTTATCCATGAAGATCTCTCTGTTAATTCAGCCACATGACAAATTAAAATAGTAAAACATCTATAAAACCAAATTCCTTTTTAGTATTTAGTATAAAATTTATTAGTATGTAACGAAAAATGATGGGTTTTAGGTGTTTCGAGTGTAAGCCTTTTTTATGTGCCTTAAACACCAGACAAAAAAAGTGTTCTGATTGTACATGAAGTATGAGAAATCATAACTACTGTATATAAGAAAAGATAAGAAAGCAAAAATTTAAAAAGAATTCGATATGTGAATGTGATATGATTTCGGCTTGAAAGTTTCCATTAAAATTTGATATTATTTACGGTTTTCAGTGTTTCGTTTTGAGTGAACTTTCAAATTAATCGCCTTCAAGTGAAAAGGAATCATTTTATTATTTTTTGAGTGGAGTATTTTGGAAAATCTAAATTTTCAGAATTAAAACTAACCTCAATGTTTAGGACAATATAGCATATTTTAAATTTGTGAAGAGAGCAGTTTTGGACTTGAGTCTGTTGCTCCTTCACATTCATTGTAATTTTGCCACAATAAATAAATAAATCATGATTTTACTTTGATTTTTGCCCAGAGTAGTCGAATGATTGCGATTCATGTTTGAAAAATAGATTATTTTGGGGTTAAATTATATTGAAATGGAAGTTTCAGTTTACACAATAATTACCTATGTAAGTATGACCCTGTCTTCTTTTGCCGGACCTCTGTACACGTTTTGTGGAAGAGAGAGAACTGGAATTCGTTTTACTATCTTCTTTCCCATTACCGTTGACTCCTGGAATAACAAAATGTAAAAAGCAATTAAAAATGTTTTTAAAAAACTTTAAACTTGACATATACTAAACAAAAAGAATCAAAGCATTACAGAGATATTCATCTACACGATTAATTTGAATTTCAATAACAAATTTGAATCAAACAATATGAAACGGTTCAAATGTTAATGAATATAAATTATTATCATCAGAAAAAGAAATTTGGGTTTTAATAAGAAATTCTAATAAAAAATTTGATGTCCAATGTTCAAATTTCGTGCCGGTTGCACGAAAGCCAATTAGGTTTAATCCCTGTAGAATGACGTCATTCTACGGAAATTAAACTTGGCGAATGGACAGAATTTAGTTGCACAAAGGACAATTACAAGCGATAACGCCGATAAAAGATATTTAACCCCTGATTTTTCGATCACCTGATTAAATTTCACGAACTCCCGTTAAGTTACATTTTATAGGTAATGTTTACTGTACCAGAACATGGAAATGCAAATTAGGTCGCAGGTGTTAAAAGCCTTTCAGAATAAATAAAATCTATTAAGAATATAATATTGAATCTATCAAGAATAATATTGATATAGTTGAATGATTCAAATAATTCACAATGAAATGATTCTAATTCATCTTTCTTCACAACTTCAGAATCAGCTGTTGATCAAATTACAGTGTAGCCAGATTGTGCCCGTTTGGTTAACGAAAATTAACTAATGGATCTTTGTGCAACAGAAAAAAAACCGTTACACTTACGACGGTTAGTTAAATGACATTAAACTCATTATTTAATTGGCTTTCGTGCAGCCGGCCGCCAACTAACACGTTGCCCGATTCAATTTAATCTGAATTTTTAGAATGTGTAAATAGCCTATCTACAAATTTAATTCTCTTTTTCCTTATAATCCCTCTTCTTCTTCTTCTTGTTCTTCCTCCCACATCTTACTTATTTTTCTTATACTTCTTGTTATTTTTCTCTTCTGTTCTAGAGATTTTTCCTTTCCTTCTCTATGCTCTCCTCCACCTTCCTCATCATATTCTTTCTCTACTGCTATTGCCACTTTATGATCATTTTATTTACTTCTTCGTCTCCTCCTCCTCCTTCTCCTTCTCATTCTTCTTCTTTTGTTGCTCCTCCCGTTTCTTTCTCTTCTACTTCTTGGAGTGGCCGCAGCCGAGTGGGTTAAGTGCTGGTTTGATAACCCAAAAGTCCCGGGTACAATCTCAGTTCTTAAAGATTTTACCTCGGGCCACTCCCGTGTTTCGGAAGGCACGTTAAGCCTGTTGGTCCCGGCGGCCTTAAAACAGTCGTTAAGTCACGTTAGGGCCCTGAACTTATTCAGGCGCGACCTATGATTCTGACACCAGACCTGAGCCAGCCAGGTCACACGATATTATTATTATTACATAGGATGTTTCAGATTACCTACATGATATCTTATTTAATTTGTTCTTATTTTAAATGAATATTCGAACTGACCTTTCTTTGCAGATTTGAACACATTCTTCTCGATATTGGCCCTGTTGCGTTGGATGTTGTTATTGATCTGCAGAGGCCTCTTGTTACCGGTCAGGCTGGCATTGTTCACCTTATGGTTGTTCAGTGTTTCGCTCTTGTCATCATTCACTGTGAAAAAAGAAAATTCATCATTAAAAAGTAAATAAATGTCAATTTTTTATCATTTTAAAACAAGACAGTATTAGGAATAATATGGATTATTTGCTTGCAAGACAAGAACTGTAGTTTTCATATAACTTGGGAGCAGTTGGGTTCAGATGTAGCAATTAATCCCATCTTCAAAAAGACCCATGAACAAAATTCAAAATCATATTTTAAAATTATTTTTTCACTTACATTGGACTCAAAATTTACAATAAATTACCATTAGAAATAAGACATATTAACGCATGTAGTAACGCAGTAAGAGCCAGATTGAAAAAAATTTACAATCGAAAACGTTGAAAACATTCTTTTAAAATAGATAGAGGTTTATATTTATTGTTTTTCCCTTACTGTATTGAATATTTCTATTTTATTTCTTGTGTTTGTAAAAGAATAAAGCGATAATATGAACCTATATTGGTGCATAGAATTTTTGTAGCACACCAATATAATAATCACTTGCAAACATATTTACAATTTAAAATTGCTGTCTGCACAGGAAAGCTTCACATGTTATGTATTATTGTTTATTTGAATGATTACAATAGCTGCAATTACATTAGTTCAGAATTATTGTTTTTATTTTTTATTTATTTTTTAATATTATCTTTCTTTTTTAATTTACATTATTACTTTGCAACTAACTTTGTTGGTAAGAACATTTTTTCTTTCATATATTTTATAATTATTAATTTGGAATGACCCCAAACAGGACTACCTATTGGGCAGTTTTATATACTATTTGTAGATATATTGTTGTGGTATGTGATGATGATGTTTGTAATGTTCGGGGACCATTATCCAAATAAAGGTTAACGTAGGTGACAGGAAGATGCGTGTGCTGAGCGAGAGTCACCTACAGGAATTGGTGCAGGCGAATCAAACCAAAAGTGGCTGATAACTACTATCACAGCGATGCTCCCCTGTGGATAATATTATTATGTTGAGAACAATTATATTATGTGCCCTTCAAGTAATTAAGGGGGGAAATTGTTCATTTGGTATTTATTTCAAATTGTTTCTTATTTTTCTGTTTTCCGCGTTGAAGTTGTTGGGGTTATTCCTGAGAGTGAGGATGATCTATATATCTTAAAACTTTTTTTTTTTTTTTTTTTTTTTTTTTTTTGAATCTATCCTTACTCTTAGAGTAATATGATGGGTATAACTGTATTCATAATGTCAGCAAAAATAAAATAATGATAAATAGATCTTCAATGCCTAAAGGTGGCCTGTCTGCACTATTTACAATAAAATTTACTGAATAACGTGTCTAATGAAGTGCAGTGCATCATCATCTCATATTGAAATGAAAATAAATGACATGGCCTACATCCGTGTTCTCTAATGCAAAAGATACAGTAGTTGACGTAGCATATTAGTATTATTCTGAATTATGTAATGCAGCAGAGCTATTTATTTCTATATGGCGCATTTATATAATAGATAGTAGATTATGTTGCTGGTATGAGAACAAGGCAGTTAGCTACAAATTAAAAATAAATTCTCTTAACGTTACGAGAAGAGGCTTTCATGTTTCTCTCCAGAAACAATGCGACTCTTAACATGCAACAAAGATTGACTTATTATTATTATTATCTTTTAATTTTCTATTTCAATTCAATTTTTATGTATGGTCTATAATATTATATTCATGTTAGGCTACGACAAATTTTGCTTACAAACTAAACACCACTTAATCAGATGAATGTAATTATTGTTCAACATACGGTAATGAAATATCTACTGTGCTAACTTAGACACTAATATTTCAGGATATTATATTGGCACAGGTAATGTTTTTTTTTTTTTTTTTTTTTTTTTCTCTCTTAAGAGGAAGATTGGCATTGTTAGGAAGGAAAATGATACAATAATGATTAATCGGATGCAAGCAAGCATGATTATGGTTTATCTTACTGTGCATTAGATAAGTTTTTTTATTCTTATTATGATGTTGTTTAATATTGTCATTGCTCCGTAATTCATTGGCACGGTCCTTGTTCATTAAGCTACTGCAAATACAACATAATATTCATAGTCCCAAAGTCAAGTACCAACTACATACTTTATCGTATTTTTATTAATTGTTTATTATTATTCCTATATGACTTTTTTATGTTATTATAATCCTTTCTTCCCTACATGTACGTAGGCGAGCATTGTCTCTCGATTTTATTGTTCTGGAATAGCTATGAAGACTATTATCTGTCCAGAATACCTTGAATATTCCTTAACGATGATATGGTCAATATATTGTGATTTTGATATTATATTAACTTGAGCATAAATTACTGAAGTATAAAATCATAGTAGCTTAAAGTATAAATTATTTTTCATTGATGTTTATTCTCCACTGAAACTTAAATAGTGGTCGAGCTGACTAATATGATAATTATTGAAAAGCGATTGACTATTGTCATTATCTTGCACTCATTGTTTAGCCTTATCGGTACTTATCGTCAATCACTTAGATAAATGGTCTGCTTCCACGAGTTGTATTTCTCTATCTATTTTTTTTTTTTTTCTGTTCCTCTGCTTAAAGTTACGATATAAAATTCCTAGCATTGCTTGATTTAATCTTTCTACATCTTTCTTCGAACAGACACTTTTTTGTATTGGTTATACTCAAGCCCATTCTATTTTATTATTTTTATTATTAACTTAGTGTTATTATTTTATAAACTTATTATTATAACATATTTTTATAATATAACTTTGTAATGAAGAAGACTCTGAATCTATCTAGCTTTTATGTAGCTCTATGTGGCTTTTGTGCGGATATTCTTATGGTATCTGTCTGCCGCCATTGGCATTCCTTATTTGAGGCACTTCATTCATTACACACCATTACTATTAACGGCACGTCTGGTCGGTGGACCCGGGCAGCGAGTTTTTTTTCTCTTCTTCCCAAAAACCAAGCAAGTTTTTTTTTTCACTTCTCTCCTTATTATATCTCTTTCCTTCTTCTTTTTTTCTTTCTTCTTTTTTTTTTCTTTCTTCTTTGCATAGATGAACTTTGATTTAGATGATAGAGTTGAGGATCTTCTGTCTGTAGAGTCGGTGGTCTGTGGGTGCCCGCTGGAGGTGGAGAACGTTTTTCGCGACGAGTGTCCTGCCCCCTTTCTGAAAATATTCCATATGAATGTTCGATCGTACAATAGAAATTTCGATGAGACACTTATAATGCTAAGCGAATTCCATAATAAGCCAGATGTGATAGTGCTGACGGAGGCTTGGTTGAGGGATGACAATAACATAATTCCAATTGATGGGTATGAGGCTGTTTGCACAACAGTTTATTCTAATAGAAGTGATGGAGTTGTAGTCTACACTAGGAAGGATATAATGACTGATTGTAGGGATTTTGAAATTGGAGGTGCCAATTGTTTGGAGGTAAAGTTGAAATTCAATGGGAAGAATGTGAAACTTCTAACTGTTTATCGGAGCCCTAAGTCTAACTTCGGTGATTTCCTTCACAGTCTAAGAAACTACTACGAGGTTTTCGAGGAGAACACTATATATATAATGACAGGTGATATTAACCTGGACCTCATTGATAATAATACGATTTATGAACGTGATGAGTACCTTAATTTTTTGGTGGGGAGCGGTTTTGTTAACTGTATTAATTCTCCCACAAGGGTCTCTCCTACTACATGTTCTTGTCTCGATCATGCGTTTGTAAGACCGACGGAAGCTCCTGTCATTAGAGCAGCCATACTCACGTCACATATTACTGATCATTACGCAACTGTTATTGGTCTACAGTACCCTCCGGCAAATCTGGACCCTCCTCTGCTTAATATTTCTCCATCCCGCAAGGTCAATTCTAGAATTTTTGCTGACAAAATAAGAAAGGAAACATGGCAAACTGTAATCAATGAACATGATACCAATATAAGTTCTGATAACTTTATGGAAATAGTTGAAAAAAATCTAAATGAAGCAAAATACACACCTATTAATCCTACTAGTAGAACAAGAGTCATAAAACCGTGGATAACTCCAGCTCTGGTGCGTTCAATACGTGAGAGAGACAGATTGGGGAAACGACTGAAGAATGAACCCTTTAATACAGTCTTGAAAAGACATTATAAAAATTACCGGAACAGCCTTACTAAATTAATTCATGTAACCAAAAAACAATACTATAGTAACCTTATAGCTGAAAACACAAATAACCCCAAAAACTTATGGAGAGTAGTAAATGAACTGGCAGGAAGACAGAAGAAAAGTAATGTTTTTCCAGTTTCAGGTTTCACCCAGAATTACAATGATATGGATAGCATTAAGCAAGTGGCAGACAATTTCAATAACTATTACTCCAAGGTAGGGTATAATCTAGCTGCAGCTCTGAATTCGGGAGGTGAAAGGATTGTAGCAGATGAAGATTTTTCCAATCCAAATACTTTCATTTTCCAAGCTGTAACAGAGGCGGTGATTACTTCAATAATCCATTCCATGAAGGGTGACTCTGCACCTGGATTTTGTGGTGTTGCAGCGTCCCTAGTTAAGAATAATGTTGAATGTTTTGCTAAACCTTTAGCTCACATAATCAATAATAGCATGAGACAAGGCGTTTTTCCAAGGGCCCTGAAAGTAGCAACTGTCATTCCAATACACAAGGGCGGAGATAAGAATGCATACCCAAATTTCAGACCTATATCACTCCTCTCTGTTTTCTCTAAAATCTTGGAAAGGGTGGTGAGGGTGCAGCTAAGTAACTTCCTTGAAGTTCACAAAATTATAACTCCAGAGCAGTATGGATTCAGGGAGGGGGTCGGTGTTAATGAGGCCTTATTTGACTTTGCAACATCTGCCTTCAATAGTTTGTCTCAGGGCAACTGCCTAGTCGCTGCTTTCCTTGATCTGGCTAAAGCATTTGACTCCATTGATAGAGGAAAACTGTTCAAGAAGCTGGAGCATGTCGGGGTACGTGGCACTTCCCTGGATTGGTTCACAGATTACCTCACTAACCGCAAACAGGTGGTTAGAGTGTTGAACATTGAAAGCTCCATGGCTACTGTAGACTACGGGGTGGTACAGGGCAGCACACTGTGTCCCCTTCTGTTTCTTATTTATATAAATAATATAGTGAAGGTAGAATCCAAGGGGAAAATGTTCCTTTTCGCGGATGATGCAGCTGTACTGTTTGAAGGCAAAACATGGAATGGTGCTTATGGGAGAGCTAATGAGGGCCTGAACACCCTGAAGGGATGGTTTGATCAAAACTCCTTGACCTTAAATACAGACAAAACAAAAGTAATGCCTCTGCAACTCAGTAATCATAATGTTAATATAAGGGATGGTTTGTCTATTATTATTCACACATGTGCGGATATTACTACATGCAATTGCCAGGAGCTGGAGCAGGTTTCGGAGTATAGATACCTTGGTGTATACTTTGATAAGAACCTAAGATGGGATAAGCATACATTGCACCTAAAGCAAAAGCTTAGGAAATATATATATTTATTTAAAAAGTTGAACTCCCTGCTAGATCCTTCTATTGTGAGATTGGCATACTTTGCTTATGTTCAGTCACTGCTCCACAGTGGTATTGTTGTATGGGGGGGTGCCTTTATGAACGTCTTGAAGCCGCTGCTGATTGTGCAGAAGGCAGTTATCAAGGCTGCAACAGGCCATCCAAGACGTTATCCTACTGATCAGCTTTTCAGGGAATTTCGGGTTTTAGACATTCGACAGCTTTTTATCAAGGCACTACTTGTGCATATGCATAAGAGAAAGGAAAGTCTAATTATAATTGTATCAAATCATGACCATTTCACTCGTGCCTCTAGCATTAGCAACATAAGGATACCTAGATTGACGAGTCTGGCCTCATCCCGATGTCCCTATTATATTGCTCATCGCTTGTGTTGCAACATGCCTGTTCAGTTGTCAATCTTTGACACACACAGTAATGCCGCGTACAAGAAAATGTTGCTCTCTTGGCTGTTCCAACAGGGTAGAGAAGCATCGGAGATGCTATTGCGGTCTGCATATCATTTCTAAAAGGTTTTTTGAAAATAATAATCTGTTTTTAATTTGCTATGTCCGTCTCTGGCGTGTGCTTGCCTGGCGGCTCTGATGGATGATCCTCAACCCAAATTAAAACTTTTCTATTTTGTACTTTCTTCTTCCTGTCTCTCTCTCTCTCTCTCTCTCTCTCTGTCTCCCTCTTTCTATCTATCTATCTCTTTTTCACTCTCTCTCTCTCTCTCTCTTCCTCTTTTTCTTCCTTCTTCCCTTTTTTTTTTCTCAATTTATTTTTCTCACTCTTCCATGTTGGTTTTTCCTCTTGTTTCCTCCTCTGAATTAAAATAAATATATTAGGTGATTCGGACTCTTCTTCGCACACAGGCATCATAGCCCATGTGAAGAAAATTTCCTATAATGCATTCTATAATTTTTTGTAATGTATATTTATAAAGAGGAATAAATTGATTTGATTTGATTTGATTTTAATGCATATAATACTTGCTGAATAAATATTATTATATTCACTTTCTTTGGACTATTGGACAGTTTTAGTGCTTCGTTTTTAAAGAGAACATCTGAATTAATATTCATATTTTGGAAAGAATCATGAATTGTACTTCAAAATAAAATTCCAAGTTCAACTTTGTCGTAACCTAAAATTTGGACTTTTAATTGAAAATTTTTAAAGAAAGTTGGCTGTGCCTGTTGTATTTTTACTTGATTATGTTTTTGTAATAAAAGAAGAAATAAATAAATGACCAATCTTGCAATCTGGCGTTGCGGTCCGAACCCGGAGTGTCTAGTTATAAGTTTACATTTTTTTACTGGCAACGAATATACTCTATTGTATCGATTCTACCTAACCTAACCCAACCCACCAGTCTGCTTCACCACCTTCTTCTTCCCCTTGGCACCTGCACTCTTCCTTCCCGCTGCGGCACCTGTCTCCTGAGCCTCATATCCCGCCATGTCCCCTCCGCCATGTTGCATTTCATGAGCTGCAGACGTCGGCTGCGCAGTCAGATCCTCCAGCGACGCCCATCGTTTGGTTGCAGCCGAAGCAGCTGATGAGCCGTACGAGGCAGCGCTTCCCACTCCACTGGTCGCGGAACTGTTCAATCCCCCTCCCTTCACCCCTCCGCCAATACCCCCCGCATCATCACTGCCACTAGAATGTTGTCTCCGAAGGGAGGAGGACAGTTTCGATTGTTGATTGTCCTTTGAACCTGAGAAACACACAAAATGATTCAAATTTCATTTCTACTACACAATACAGTAATATTTTAATAGCTCCAAAGGTGACAAACCCTGTTTTGTTGAAGAATGAGTACTAAACAAACTAAAGAAAGAAAGAAATTGAAAATAAATGTAAAACTACAAAAAGCAAAGAAAAATAATTCAATTTTGACTGTAATGCATGGACTGTACCAATAAATAAATAAATTTACACATTCTCATAAAACTGAAGAAGACTCCTGACCAGAGATATTATTTACCACTAAATAATGAATAAATAAATATTTGATACATAATTTAATAATAATTGTAACTTACAAATTTTTCACCAAGTTACGGGCTTTTGAAATGGGTTAATAAAAACGCAATTAAATTTCAGTTACACAGCACACTACACAATGTAGATTAGATGTTGGTTTGCATCGCTCCCAATCAATATGAAGGAATGTAGAATGAATTATCTTATATAATAAATGGAAATCTGGCTACATATAATTTGGTTTTCAAAAGTTTTGAAGTCACTGATGTGAACGAGGAAAATTCTATCTGCAATTTGAGTACCACCAGTGGGATTTTTTAGAACTCTCGGGAAAATTTAGTAGTTCTATCGATGGTGTGAAATTCAGCTTTATAAATATTTTTTTTGCGGTTTTTTATATTTATTGACTGGAATGAATAAATGATTAGGCTATTATCTGACTCACTGCTCGCGCTCAAGCTTCGGCTTCTGCTGGCGGCGCCTAAAATATATTAATTCCTTTTTGATTCCTTTATATTAATATGTTCTATTTTTGGAAAACATAAATTCATCATTAGTTTAACTTTTATGTTAAATTTTGTTTTGTAATTCCGGAGATTACAAAAATGGACGTAGTTATTTGTTTAACTAGTGCGCAAAGTAGGTATTTGCTGCACGAGAGAAATGCATTACGCACGAGCTTCAGACGAGTGCGGAATAGCTTATAGAGTACTACAAAGATACAGCACGAGTTACACATTAAATGTTTACTAAAGTTGGCTCACCTGGCGTGCGACAAAGTGGAATGAGTGCGGCATAGTCAGCTGGGTGCAGCAAAGTAAAGTAATGCAGGAATCAACTGTTTTGCATACTATAATGAGTGCATAAATAGCCGCTTTGTTAAATAGCTGTAGGACGGACAGTTATTTGTTTCACTGTACTTGACTAACAATAAAATTTTGATTTAATTTATGAATTGGGCTAGCAGCCTGCACGTGTTCAATAAATAATGAACAACCGAGTACTGTACATTACCTGATTTGTTATTCTTGCCGCCCTGTTTCCTAGTTTCGGATTTGGCCGAATTAGCAGCCGTGATGACAGGGGTGGGGGTGGCGGTGGCAGGGGGTGACTTGGCCGAGGGTGAGAAGGGGGGCGGGGGTGACTTGGTGAGGACATCCGAGTAGGTGGGGCGCATCGGTCGCACTTCGGCCACTGCGCGCGGCTTACGCGTCCCAGCCACTGACGTCTGCTGCTGCTGATTGCTGTTGGTGTTTACTGTACCTTGTGGTTGGTTGGCACGCAGGGAAGAAGTGTCGTCTATGCCTGTCAACAAAAAACCAAATTTCTCAAGAAGATCAACATATTTGATTAAATTAAAAGAGAAAATGCACATATAATAAAAACTGTACAGTACAGACCTTCTACATGTTATATAACCCCTGGTTGCACAACGTCTTATCATTATAATAATAATGTATTCGACCAACAGAGCATCCACAGTAAATCAACAATTTTCTGTCTGGATATTAATATAGGAACAGTAATTAATTACAACTATGTCGATTATACAATGAGCTGTCTATTGTCTAATTACGGCAACCCCAAAGGTATTCCTGTGTGGGGCACCTTCTATCTTATATCATTTCTATAGAGAATGAAAAAGTACTAAAAACCTATAAAAAATATAATAAAATAAAATAAAGGTAATAAATGTAGCCTAATATTATTTTAAAGAGAAGCAAACCATAGAAGACAAACTACAATATCACTTGCTAAAGCAAGCGAAAAAAAAACATAAATGCCTGAGATAAAAAAAAATTAAAGAAAGTGTGCTACTCTGTGCTGTTCCTCAACACATAAGGAATTTATGTCTTTCTAACTAAAAACAAAATATAAAATCTTGATTGTAACAGACCAATGGTTACTTCGAAAACTATGAATGAATGGTTCATCATTCGTAACACTTTTATACCAGGCTGCAATCCATCACATCATTCAGTATAAAATTGTTCTATAATTCAAGCAGTGATAGCTAGATTGCAATGCAACCAACAGAGTAAACATTTCAAATTCCGAGATCAGCCGAGTATGAAATATCTCAACAAATTAGTTAAAATATAAATTATAAAATAAATAATTCGTTATAAATTGAACAATGTGAATGAATATGAACGAAATGTGTTATAAATTAAATAACGTGAATAAATCATATTCTATATATGGTTTGGAGAGTAAATTAGATTTTAGAATTATAAAATAAACACATTAGAGACTAGTATTATCCATTAACATAAGACCTGTTTCAGGTTATGTTGAGTTATAACAAGACGGGTGAATGCGCGTGAATGATGGTACCACTTTTATACATTTTATACTAGGAATGTGCACAACCATTCAAGATATATAGATTATATGAATTCTAGTATGTATATAGGTATAATCATGTGCTTTCACATGCTAGCTTGGTTTAAAAGTGTTACGAATAACGAACCATCATAATGATAGAACGTTTATGCAACCGGGGATGAATGTTGTTATGACTTGGCTTTTGTCCAAAAATTGTTTAAATCATCGAATTAATAGCATTATTTGTTATTGTATCAGTGTTTTAATGAGGTAAATAATTTGAGATGGCTAGCTTCTTTTGGGAAGGAATGTTTCTCACCATCAGGGACAAGACAGGGAATTTTCAAGCGATAACTGCTTTATTTATTTTCATTTATTATACTTAATTGATATTGTTAGCTGGAAGTCACAATGACCTCGTCAACTTACAAGTCAAATGTATGAAAGCAAACAAAAAATAAAGATAAACGTAGAACAATAAATCACAAAAATTCAGAAATATTCTAAAATATTGAAATAAAATTTATTGTAAATACCTATAAACTGAAGCGTGTAGGGAAAAAAGGGAGTCATAACTAGGTTCTAATATTTTTAAGGAACTCAGCCACAAATATGTGGACAATGAGACAAGAGCAAATACTTCAGCAATGATTTAAATTGGTCTAACAGTGTTCTTTTTCAGATCCACTGGTAGACTATTGAAAATTGTAATAGACATATAATGGGGACCCTTCTCCAAAACACTCAATCTATGAGCAGGATAATCCAGCATGAGACCGTGACCTCTTGTCCATAGGTCAATAGATAAGACTGTTTATTGACAATTGTCGCAAGGCTAAACCCTATTACAACAACAACAACAACAACAACAACAAAATTCAGTAGGCCTACAACAGAATTTTTTACAAAGTAATATGGTACTTATGTCAACAATACAACCCACAGGGGTGTAACACAGACAGCATCCTGAGAATCGAGCTATGTCTGAGAAGTAAAAGGTTACAGCCTCAATTATGTACATGGCTGGAACCATTAAAAGTGTATTTTTCCTGAAATGTGGCCTACATATTACTTTTTGTCTAGGAAGCTGTTCTAACCTTGCTAATGCCTTTATAGCGTGAGCCATGCCAATTGAATTCAAGAACGTTTTTCTCGCTTGTACTCTTATTTGAAATTAATGCTTTCTTGTAATGTGATAATTTTAAATGATAAGTTTGTTCATTTATCTAGCCTACCTATCTTTATCTAAGTTCATAACTTCTACAGCTTAAAGCATCCACTCACCGTTCTCGGCCGTATTCTGCACACTGCTCTTGCTGCAACCAAACGGACTGTACGTTCCACTCTGATTGGGCAACCAGTTGCCGACCAGATTCTCAATCAGCTGTTGGTTGGCCTGCAGTGGCGCAACTGACTTTCCACCAGCTGGTGATGTGAACAGTCCATACTCGTTTGCTCGCACCTGATTAGCTGATGATGTTTGAGTGGGCGGAGCCACTGATGAGTTGTGCAACTGTTGATTCTGCTGATGCAAATGTTGACTCTGCTGATGCAACTGCGGATTCTGTTGATGCAAATGTTGACTCTGCTGATGCAACTGCAGATTCTGTTGATGTAATTGCTGATTCTGTTGATGCAACTGCGGATTCTGTTGATGCAATTGCTGATTCTGTTGATGCAACTGTTGATTCTGCAATTGTTGACTCTGCTGATGTAACTGCGGATTCTGTTGATGCAACTGTTGACTCTGTTGAAGCAACTGTTGATTCTGTTGATGCAACTGCTGATTCTGATGCAACTGTTGATTTTGTTGTTGCAACTGTTGACTCTGCTGATGTAACTGCGGGTTCTGTTGTTGCAACTGCTGACGATGACAGTAGAATGGATCGCGAATTGCAGCATTGGTTGGCGGCGGTTGAGCAGTTGACGGTGAGTTGCTCAACTGGTGGTGCAACTGGTTGCTTCGTGTTGCTGCCGCTGCAGCTGGATTGAAGACAACATTCACAAAGTTGCCATTGCCCATGTCAACCATACCAATCATTTCGCCACCGCTAGAGGTCAGCTCTTGTACTCTGAAACAACACAGTAACAGCAAATTATTGCGCATTCATCACTTGCCATAAAAAAAACATCACATGACAAAAACAGTGAACCTGTATATTTTTGACTAAAAAGTTTCAAACAAAACTCAATGTAATTGAGGGCCTGAGAAGCAAAGGGGTCCAAGTGATATACTAGTGATTTATATTGGTATTGCTCCTTGCTGCAGTAACTGGAACAGCTTAATGTTTGGACAGCTCAACAATTTATTATGATGTCTGATTCAGAAGGAAGTGATGGTGAGAAACATTATTGTTTAAAGCTTAATTTTATTGTTATTATTCAGTATTCACAAACTAAATGTCCAAGTACATGAAAGGGCCAATAAAAGGCATCAGGAAAATGCAACCACTTTGAAAAGTCATCTCCCTTCACACGACACTATAAAGAAACACTTAATGATGTCATGACTTTCACTGCTCTTTCTTTGAAAAAATCAACTGACCGGCCTCCAACAACTGTTCAACTGAAGTATTTGTACAAAGGTCCACTAAACATTAAAGTGAACAAGCACAAGGACCTATTAGGGCTGCTACCATATGTACCACCCATTCATCATGAGTACTACAGGGGCTTATCTCATGGTTCATCTCAAAATCATGGAACTCAAAGAAGATGACACTGATGAGGGTCAAGATGAAGACTATGATGATAATATTCTTGAATCAGATTAGAAACTTCTGTCAATGTGACAAAATCTGACATTTTACTAGATATTGCTTACTGTTTTATTAAATATCATTCCTTGAAGAACTATGTGTTTTTAATAATAAAACCTATTTATAGGTAAAGGGATCTAAGTAACCATTTTAGCAGCAAAGGGGTCTAAGTGGTTGCTAAGTGACATAAAAAATATTTTTGAGCCATGTACATTTTTTAAAACTCACATAAAAACATACAGATTCCTAAAAAAATACTTCATTTTCTCAAATTTTCTCTAGAATTTTAAATAACTTTGAAGTGATTTTTCTCAGAAGTTGAAAAAAGTTACTTAGACCCCTTTGCTTCTCAGACCCTCAATTGAACAATTATGACGGTTTGTCAATTTCATGAGAACACTGGACTAGTTTTAGCTTTACTAGTCAATTTCAACAGAAACTATCTCACTGTTGAATGTGAAACGAGTAAAGCCACAAACCCGTTCTAGTGTAGTATTCTTTGTCAAGTCAATCTCATTCTCTTATTTAATCATTAAATGAGGCCTTTTAATAATATACAAAATTCGTTCTAGAGGTAGCCTATTCATTAATGAGCACTCGTCTTGCCAATATTGCAATGACAAGGGAAACTATATAAAGTATTTTCGAAGAGGATTTCGTTATTGAGAAGTTCTTATACACAAGTTTGACAGTATTATTCATCTTAAATAGTAAATGTTTGTTATTGAGAAATCTTTTTGCCAAGATTGCAAGATATGAGACATCATAAAAATTATTTACATAGAATATCATGTTATTTGGAAGTTTGTTCCACAGAAGTTTGACTTTACTATGTTATAGTAATATTTTTATAGTACTATTCATACTTTTGTTCAAACCAAAACATTCACCCACCTGGTAGGTGACATTCCATCATAAAACAGCCCCCTACACAACTGCTGCCTGGTATCCTGTTGTACATCAACAAACTGCTGATTCTGCTGCGGTTGTTGCTGAAGGAATATGGGACTGCTATTAGCAGTACTGTACTCGGGCCAGCTATGCTGACCAGGCGTCGCAGAAGGAGGTGACCCCAGCAGTATGTATTGGCCGTCGTAGCTCTGTAGGTCAGCAGTCATGTGATCGATGATGTCGTCAATTGAATGCTTCTTTCCCATTGGCTGTTGCTGCTGTTGGCCAGCGCTCGTCCCCCCACCACTGTCGTTTCTGTTTTGGTCCGACATTGCTCTCTCGCTCTAATATATTCCTAAGTTTAATGTGTTATCTCATGTGGATACCTGGGGAGTGAAAAAAGTAACAAGAACACTTTTGAATAAAATTAATAAAGAATATGACGACAAAATCAGGATGTTGACAGGCAACATTTTAACAAAGGCAAACATGCTGGATATATACAAAATACTTAGGATTTAGTGGCTTTAGGCCTGTGAAACGTAGACAATGGTTAGATTAGAAGCTCTTATTAATAAAAAAAATAAATATATATATATATATATATACCTTTATTTTTCTTGTGTGGGCGAAGTTGAGGTGCAACTGGCCCTCCCTTCCATTTGACCCTCCCATAAAATTCCAACTTAAAATATTGATTTTAAACATGCTATTGTAGTGAAAAGTCAATTTGAACAAAATATTACAAGATGAATGTAAAGAGCAAAGAAGACATGATCAAAGGAACAGATGAGGAGATGGAGTAACTGTCAATTGTGTTGTGATAAGAGTGAGGATTGAGAAAATGACGGGGGCAGACGAATGTGGAGAGCAATTGTGAGTGCACGGCGTTAGCGCCGTGGAAGTAACAGAAAAACTTTAATGATCTAGTTCTAACCGAATTGACATTTGAAAGAATTTGTCACATTTGGACACATGTGGAACTTGACAAATTATTGTGGAATTCCTTTCCAATTTTACCTTTCTTCTCACTTTTCATTGTTTTTTATATTAATAGGCTAATAGTAATAGGCTATTTTGTTTTCATTCTTATTTTCAATCAATGAGCAATGTCTAAAATATGTCCAAAAGTGTTTGCACAAGACAAGTGGGGCATCCAATACTCGATGATAATCAACCTCGCAAAATCAAATACAATTGAGTTTGCGATGGTTTTACAGTTTTGGAAGCTGCAAGCACCCTTTTTAAGGGGACCTGTAAACCCAACCAATAATTTACTCTACAGTATAGCCCCAACATGACACTTGCGGCTCAAAATAGAATAACAACAAAGGCCTAATAACAAGCATAGGCCTACGATACGGCCTTATTACAAATAATACTATATTACAAATGATGAAGTAAACAAGTACTATAATAATTAATTGATAACTGATCAACTTATAATTAATTAATGCACGAATGAGTTATCTCATACTGAATGATGATGATGTTAATAATAATGAACCACGTTTATTAGTCATCGCAGTTATGACAAGTCACGGATACGGTAAAGGTAAGGTAAGAATAAGGTAATTCGTCACTTTAGACGGTATTGATTATTACCAACTTCAATTCACTTCAAATTCCACACTGCATAGGCCTAGTAGCCTGATTCACAAGCATTAGGCTATGATAAGCACCGTTAAATGAAAATTTACCTCCAACTTACGAATTTCAAGTTACAAATTAATGACGGCTACTAACGAACAAACCAACCTATTTGAAGTCTACAGCAGGTTAAAATTAGCATTATAACGTCAATAATCAATCTAATTACCCAAAATAAGTCCCATTTCCTTTTAAACTACGTTCCCCTAACCCCTAACTACCTGATGATTGCCTTATAAATATGCTAAGTACCGATGAACCTAAACCGCTGCATATTAACCATTAACAAATTCTTCAGATACTCGCATTAACTCATTTATTTGTCAATTGGAAGAACCATGCAAGTAAATATTTCAAAAGTATAGACAGTAAAATACCTTATAAAGCGGGATCCAAACAAAAGAACCTGATACGTGACTGAATACCCGCCACTACTTCAATCATTTAACTTGATGTAATACAACTTAAATATCACAGTAATCTTCGACATTTTAAATTTAAATATATGTAAAATGCAAGCTCAAGTGAGCAAAACTACATTTATAAATGATTGGGAAGCCAAATTAATAACATGAGGTTATTGACCAAAGCTAGTAATCGATCAACAATGACTATCAGCTTAGATTTCTCAAAATACAAGAAATCCTAGGTAATAAATTAGGTACTTACCCTGTTAAATCAATACTTGTTCAAGCGACTTAGGAACCACTAAATTGATTACTAACTGTATACTTTAATAAGCAAGGGAGCCATTTCTTTTTGTCTTGAGCTCTGTTTTCTGAAGCTGATGCGAAGCTCATTCGTTCATTCCTTTCGCTTCCACGGAGACATTTCGATAGCTGACTTAGCAAAGGTCGACTAAGTTTATGATCAATTAAACCAGTTCGATAATCGAGCAACGTAGCGGGTACTTTGAATTTGAGCAGTAGAGATTCTACTGGATTTATTAGCGGTCAACAAAAAAGTCCATGAAAAGGGGGAAATAGAGAAATGGATGTAGAAAAATCAGCAGGGAAACAGTGGACATCGTTTCTAGACAAGAATCCACAGCCAATAAATCTCCCTCGAAAAATTATGGCTGCTTACAGGCCATCAATTATACACTGTGCGAGTTTACTAGCTACCGGTGTCCGGCGAATTTACAGTCTAACTGTAAACTAGCCAGTTGTAAACGTCTTTACTACAGCCAACTAGCAGACTATCTACAATCTATGAAAAAAACTTAAGATCCAGGCTGCTTTGCTTCTTGGCTTCTTGGTTGCTGGTAGCGAAGTTTACTAACTGCGAGTATATTGTTGTCTTAATGGTTTCGCAATTAGGGATTAGATGACTAATGAGTGGCAAATTTCATGGATACAGGTACAGGATCATACTATCTCACTAGACAGATTTTAGTTGCCGGCTAAAAGCCCAATATAGAATCGAGGCTTTAGTGAAGCTTTATTAGTTGAGAATTGATTGCTTCAGAATGACGAAGATGAACTCTACAGACGAGTTAACAGATTGTATTGGGCTGTTAAAAGAGTTACTTAATAGAAAAAAATAGAACAGAGAAATATAATTGGAAAACCTTTTTCATGATGCGTGCAAACGAAGACTCTATTTGCGATTGAGCGCTCGTGTAGAGTTCTACAACTTGAAAGTATGAAAACTTTTGCTATTCTAGAACTAGTTGACTCTAGCACTATTCGGGGAAATTACTTTATGAGAGTAATATCACGATTTTTCCCTTTCAACAAGCCTATAAAATGCATATTTATCCACTGGAGGCCTTTCCTACGTTTCAAGCTGATCATATAGTGATCAAATAAATAGGTATACCTCTTAAACTATTGATTTTTAAAACAAATCACACCAATAACTAAACAAACTATAATTTTATTTCTTGTTCGACTAGCGCTCAAGCTTAGCTTGGCTGCGTCGATAAATGTTAATCTAGTTTTTATTATATTGTCAACATAGGTACCTACTGCTCATTTATGAATTTTGAATTTTTTTATTTTTCAAGTCAATAAATTAATAAATTTCAGAAATTAAATACAGGTTCCAGTGCTCATATATACTTGTTCTAAATCTCAGTTATCTAACTTTTGATATTCATTCTAGGATTTCTTGTTCCATAACGATCTGCGTTGTTAATTTTAACTTTTTATGGTGGTGAATTCAACGACTTGCAGTCAGTTTTAATAAATATTATTTATTCTCAGTGAAATTGACTTCAAGTCGTTGAATTTACCATAAAAAGTTAATATTTGAAATTTAGTTTTAAACAAAAACAGCTATCTGGATGAAGCAGAAACATTTCAAATCATAAAAAAATGCTGGAACACATCAAAGAGGAAAATTGAATAAATAAAATTAGGTTTTCACATAGAATTCCAACTTCGAGATGTTTTATAGTAGGAAAACTAGAATGTTGTTTCTATTGCAGTGCTTCACGTCAGAGTTTCAACTCTGATTTTTTACAAATCAGTCAACTTTTGGTAATTGAATTAACCTTTGAAATCATTAACAATTCATCAAGTTTTTTTATTCGGAGCGTGCACAGATCCAAGTGTAAAATTATTGTAATAAATGATTGTATTTTTACAAATATAATTATTTTACAACCAATTATTTATCATTATTTGATTGAAATCAAAATTGTAGATGATAAGTGGAGGCAATTTCTTTCACAAGTTTGTTCTTCTCATTTTCTGGTAGGAAGGATGCTAAGGCTGCATTCAGGATCTAAAAACAAATAACAAAGCGAATTATGAATTACAAGTGTAATAATATATAAGGATAAAGGGTATATAATGGAAGTTATATCATTGATTCTACACGAATATCATAAAGAAATGTATCAATTAATATATTTATAATTATTATTATTATTATTTGAATTTATTTAATGAATCTTTGATAAATTAATAAATTGTATTAATTTGATTTTGATCAATGAATATCTAACTTTCAGAAACAACATGAATAGTATACAAATAGAAAAAATTAAATTAATATTCAATTCATATTTTTTACTCCATAATCAGGCACATCCAAAACAACAATTCAAATTATATCACTAACTGCAGTTTACAGTACAATTTTAGAGTATTATTAGTTCATTAACAAAGATAGATGATATAAACTTAGCATTTTATTGTTGTGGATATCCATTCACGTGATCTGCACTAAACCTATTTCTTATGAGAAACCTGCTGCTCAAAAGAGTCCTTTTCAGTCGTGGCTGACGCGTTTCGAACTATGTAGTTCTTCCTCGGCACTTAGTTGTATACTGTATAGTATACAGTTTTGTTTTCATTCATCATACGATGGAGCTAAATATTTCTGAGATAACTTTAGTTTATTTTTTGAAAACATAAATATAACTAAACATAAATAGAGAGTAGGGGTGTGTTTGTTTTTCTATCTTACGCATTGCACAAAAACGGCAACGATTTGAAACACTAAATTTAACACATAGCTTCCTCTAAACTCGATTCAGTCCACCCCGAAGCCCGATTCTTAATTTTTCTTTCAATCTTCTCAAAATTAATGTACAAATTTCACTTATGGGCACTATTACTGTTTTAAAATGTGTTTAGTTGAAGGGAGCTCATAGAACAGCTGATACATGATACATCACTATGATGCAAAAAAAGCTAAAATTCATAAGAAAAAGCAACACATAAGTTCTGTATCAATATTGCAGCATTAAAAAGCAGCTACCCGTAAGGGTCTCCCCACCACGAAAAGCCATACGAATTTACTTTACTTAAAAAGCAGCTTATTTGTGAACTTCTCTTTTCAAACAACTGAACTATATTGCTAGCAACACTGCAATTTCACTCACTCACCCTTCCCAATTTCGTAATTTTGTGACCACTACCATAAGTTATCTACCAGAAAAGAGAAACTCCAAACTGGATTCCCGGGCTAGATGCTAGTATAGTAATATGATTATGGACTATATAATCTATATATAGATATATAATATGATTATACACGATAAATAATCAGAGATTGAACTTACAGATTGTGAGATCTGCTCTTTGGTGAGACCCCAACTTTGAGCTAAGATAAAATCGCCGTTGAGAAAACTTCCAGTAAATGTTGGATCATCAGAATTCAAAGAGAAATTTGCTCCATCCTCAGCAAACCTGCAAAAAAATTAACGCCTGATTAAATAAGATGAATGATTGAAAGCAGGTTAATCTAATAACTAAATGATTAATGAAAATCTGTATGAAACAAGTTAGTTTGAAGTGACTGACAATTGAACAAACTGACAAATATACATAAACAGAATTTATTAACTTTGAATTCCTTCAAGTGCTATTAGTTTATACTGAAGACTTCCGCAATGGCGGATATTAACAACAGTATTGAATAGCTGATGGAAATCGATGAATGCTACTGTACAAAAATTTCAGTCACAACCGGGAATCGAACCACGGACCTCCCAATTGCCAGTCGGGCGCCTTAACCACTAGACCATGGAGACCTTTCTGCACAGCAGCATTCATTTTTAACTTGGCCATATCGGCTCGTATCTCTCGTATCTCACAAGTTATTTGAAGTGACTGACAATAGCACTTAAAGGAATTCGAAGTTAATAAATTCTGTTTCTGTATGAAACCTATTAAAAAGAGCATTTAAGGATTGTGTTTCAGGAAGAATCTGTCAGTTTGCATATAAGCATATTTATTCCTTCTATCGAAATAATAAAAAAAAAGAATTTAATAATGTGACAAATGCAAGACAAGCAGTTATTAACGCACTTGTTCTAAGTATATCGCTTCCATTCATAGACGAACGTGACTAGCAATCTGAATCTTCATCCTCTCGCCTTTCACATGTCTTCCTCACTCCTATTCTTCAAATATGCATCTCTCTCACTCAATAGAGAACATTCGAAGCTTCTCCTCGTTTCTACAGACTTCCCGATTGTTCTACTACGGTATATTCCATATAGCCTTCTCAAAGCATCTAGTGGCCTCCAGTACTTTGTTTACTTGGAATGACAACTATATAAAGGAGCTCTCGTGAACCAGTTAGTTTAGTTTTACAAAGCTCATGTGACAGATTGTGTTACAGATCGCGTGTGAGATAATCCAGTGCCGTTGGAGTAAACAGCGCTCGATTCCAGTGTAAAGTGCAGACACAAGTGTTTACTATTTGTGCAGCTTACTAACAGTTTAAAGACGTTGTGTCAAGTGATATTATTTGGGACTGACAAATAACGTATTGGACTGTGTTTTGTAAGTGTTTAGTTGTTCTTTTATAATTTATTTCTACATTATTGTACACTTTATAGGACTCTTGTTTCTTTTATTATTGATCAGCCTATAATTAATTATTTATTAATTACTTAAAATAAATTTTAGCTTGTCATTTGTTGATCTGGTTTTCTTTATTAATTGAACTTGCAATTGGTGTGTGTAAACAGACTAATTTGTGTAAATAAAGTGCAAGTGTGAACTTTAGTGTTGCCAGCCTTATTTTAGCCATTAGAACCCATAACAATAATTTCTAATTATTTCTCAAAGTGTTTCTGTATATTTTTCAGTTTGTTAAATTGTCAGTTACTTCAAACTAACTTGTAATAAAAAAATCAGATAGTGCCTAGGCTCGGAAACGATTGGCTACTGATATAAAGATGGCGGAAGTTTACAGCAATCACCATAAAATCAATCATTCATAGATCTCTTTGGTCTTCATTTAGGTAGTGTAAATTGAATAGATTTCATGTAGAATGAGCTGAAAATCGAATAAAACAGCTCTGACCAGCTCGTTAACAGCTCTGAACTACAGTAATTATCGAGTTTACATATAAATGGCCAGTCATAAAACAAGCTAGTTTCGATTTTGAACGAACAAAGTAACCGCGCAGAATCATCATCATCATCATCATCATCTAATGAGACATTTGTAGAGCATACACATTTGTCAATACCTATGTGTCATTTGTCAATGTTTGCTCGACATTGTATAAACTTGACTTTTTATGATAAAAATTTTTTTTGAGGATGAAGCCCACAAAGGTCTGAGACCTGTGCGTGGGTAATGAGTTGGATGATGGTGATTTATGAGTTGGACCTACAGTTTTAGGTTGGTTCCGAACCACCGGGAAGTGATTTTCAGCAGAGAACACTGTCTTTTTTGCTGGCCAATCTAATCGGTCACCGTTCCAAACAGGACCTACGAGAACGCAGCTTATCTATCTGATTGAACAGATACCTGCTACGGCTCGCGGCTATCACTTCCCTGTGACTTGCAAATTCAATGACTTGCAGTAAATTTTAATTGAGAATAAATAATTTTTGTTCTCAATTTTGGCCAGACGTTTTCGAGTCATGAAGACTCATCCACAAAGGCATTTGAAGATGAGTCTCCATGACTCGAAAACGTTTGGCCAAAAGTGAGTAAAAATATTATTTATTCTCAATTAAAATTGACTGTAAGACGTTGAATTTACCATAAAAAGTTAATATTAACAACGCAGATCGTTATAGAACAAGAAATCCAGGATTTTTTTTATTGCTGATGATGCCCACATGAGTCTGAAGACTTGTGCGTGGGTAATGAGGTGAATGGGTGAATGATGAGAAACATCCACAGCTAAATGAGATTCGAACCTAAGGCTGAAGGAAACGAAGAGCCTTATCTTATCTCAGACAAGCGCTCCAACAAACTGCGCTAACAGAGCCGTTATAATATTGTATAAACCTTTTGATAAAAATTTTACGATTACAATAATTATGTTAATTGATAATCAAATCATTCGTAAATAAATAAATAATTAGAAACTGGCATCAAAATTTCATGAAGTTGAGAATTTTGAAACTTTATTATAGTCACTTGTTTTTATGATAATTAATGTGGCTGTGATGTAATAATATTGAGTTTTATTTATCATGTAAACTTTTTATTGCAAATTTAACGACTTGCAGTCAATTCTACTATTCATTCACAATTATGTAGTTAATTTGCAATACAAAGTCAATATTAACAACGCAGATCGGTATGGAACAAGAAATCTAAGAATATTATTTAAGTCTTCAGCATCAAAACAAACAAGGTATAATAATGTTTATCTATGACCATGTCATAATGTATACATTACAGTTTCACAATTGATGCCAAAACAGCTGTCTTTTCGAAATGCTTTTTGAAACCCATTGTATAAAGAGCTCATTATAGTACAGGTTCTACATTATAACACGGGTTCTGGACCAATCAGAAGCATTTTTGATGGAATCAATATCGTAATTCAATATTGTGAAACTATCAGCTGATTTGATCAAACTGCTAACCTAAGCTGCTAACCTAACAATCTACTATAACTTCTTGTATTATTTTGAGATTAGAGGTTAGGTATCTCTGACTGTCACAGGTAAAATGAAATTGTTTTAATTAAATGTATACTAGTGGTCGTAGATAAAATAGTGTATGCAACGATTTTATTTGGCCATTAAAGCACTTGTGAGATATTTATAACACTCGCATTCGCTCGTGTTATAACTTACATCTAACTCGTGCTTTAATAAGGGTCAAAATAAAATCGTTGCATAAACTACTATTAGCACATGGGTACATTTCACGACATTTTTTCCTTTGTATGAGCCTACTATTAGGACCGCACTCATCCACCATTCAGGTCATGTTGGTCTCCTTTTTTCTCCTCCAATACTTCTTAATCCTAATAATTATTTGATTAATAAGGTGCATCTTTCTTCAGACCAAGTTCAAATTTTTGGATCGTCTATATTAGTTCATGGTATAGAGGCTTGAACCTTACTGGACAATTGGATGTTTTCTATGGGTTTCACTTGGTTTGACGGCGGCCGTAAGAAGACTGGACCAGGGACAGCATTCAAAGTGGATCTTATCCTCCAGTGAAGACTTATAGATGACAGGGTCCTGCACTGCATGGTAGCCGTGGCCTATTCTGTCACAACGGTAGTAGTCTTTCGCCTGAAACAGTGGTAGTGGCAGTGATTAGTAGACTGAATAAAAATTAGAAGAAGGTGGAAGAAGCAGAAGAAGAAGAATGAGAAAAGGGATAAGATACAGTTGTTGATGATGAAGAAGGAGTAGCAAAAAGAAGAAGAAACTGAAGAAGAAAAAAGAGAGATGGGAAAGAAGGAGAAGGAGAAGAAGGAGAAGGAGGAGAAGGAGGAGGAGGAGGAGGAGGAGGAGGAGGAGGAGGAGGAAGTGGAGGAGAAAGAAGAAGAAAAAGGATAAGAAGGAGAGGAAGAAATAGGAAAAAATAGGAAGAAATAAGACTGATGAAGCTTCTCCTCAGAAGTGAAATGCATTCCTCCAGTTTAAGTGGGAAAATCATAATTTGAATAGAAATACAGTGTCAGTTTTGATATTAGATTGAAGAAGAAATAGTTAAAATTTTGGGCAAGGCTTCTTAAGTTGTATATTTTTGAAATTCTCTTTACAACTATAAAAGTGAGAAGAAATAATTTATTTCTTCTTTTACTCAAGTATTTACCCTTTCTATAGCTTTGGGTCCACTAGCTTCGCCGGCATGTATTGTCGTTTTGATTCCAGTTTTCCTCGCTTCCTCAAACAGAAATAACAGTTCGGCTGTCACAGGCGCTTCTTCTGCAAGAAAAACCAATAAATTTATTCATAATTATCTAAAATTAATTACTATTTACTGACTGTTAACATTCCTTAGCAGGTCAGTTATTAAACATAAATAAATATTATTTATTAGAAAACAAATTTTTCACACTAAGACTGCTTATACTGTTTAACCTAACCTTTCATTGTAAATTCAACGACTTGCAGTCTTGACTGCAAGTCGTTGAATTTACAATAAAAATTTAATATTAACAACGCAGATCGTTATGGAACAAGAAATCCAAGAATTTAACTGATTATAGCTTGATGAAACACAATTAATTAATTGGCCAAATCAATTAATTTGTGACTAGATTCTTTTTGCATTCTTTCATCTTCATCAAAAAGTTAATTGGCATCCGAAACTCTTTGAATTATCACTTTTTCTTCATTTTAAGAGCAGAATTTTTATTCACAAATGTATTTCTTGGTCATTTTTCATATGACGAACTCTTGTATGATGATTTGAAAAGTAAAGTGAGTTAATTATGTCGATTTCAAGGAATAGATCATTTATTTTATTACTGTTACATAATGATGTTGAAGATCCATCTTGTTTCCACTATATATAATAAAACTTTTAAAAACACTTTCAAGTGGAAATTGAGATCCACATTATGGCTAAAGAGCATCGTCAGACGACCCACAGTAAACTCAGTGCACTGTACACTGTATACTGTGGGTCGTCTGACGATGCTCTTGACACCAGAGTGAAACGGCCGTCCAGCCATAATGTGGGTCTCAATTTCCAATGAAAAGGTTTTTTATTGTAACATACACAGGCACATACACTGTCCATTAGGGCAGGTGGGGCTGGGTCCCACCAATAATTCAGTAAAAGAAAAAAATATTAGTTCATTAAAATAAACACTGAATTAATAAGAAAACAGCGCATGAATTTGTTACTAACATAATTTAAAAATGCATTATTTTTTGACAATGCTCTTGACAACAGAGTGAAACGACCGTCACGCCATAATGTGAGTCAAAATTTACACTTAAAAGTGTTTTTACTGTAACACAATTTAACATTGTTATTATTTTCGTTCTATTGTTAAATTAATTATTATTGCAGATACTATATTGTCCATGTTTCATTCTTCAATAGGTAGCTTCCTGTGGGTTTCTACGTATTTTTGTGATTTTAAAGCAATATCGTACATTTATTTATGTATTATCAAAGCAAAATTGATCGTTATATCAATAGCTTTCACATGGTTAAATCTTTTAGAATAGATAATTAAATACATTATTGTTACTCGATTCTATTTCAGATAGGTACGGAGTTTTCCAATTTGGAATGTCATACAATATGACATAACAAAAATACCTCTACTTCCTCAGGTAATAATTTGTATCTGTAACTATCTGAATTGAGAAATTAGAAGGTAAAGCTTTAGGTAGTATTTAAGGCTGTGCGCATGGTCTTTGGTCATTAGTTTTTTTAAAGTTTATTGTATTGGATTTAGTTTTTTCGGTATTGTTAAAATTCATATTTTAATAAGTTTTTTAAAAATTCTTTTAGGTCTTATTTAATTTGTTTCATTATTAAGGTATCGAAATTTCATCTATTACCATGAGAATTTTTTCCCATAAATTATTTTGTAAAATATGGAGGTTAAAGTTGAAATTTTTCGTTTTTGGAGGGAAATTAACCCTACGAGTTATCAAAAACATTTTTGATAATTTTTTTCTCAACTAAACAACACCTTGGGGACTGGAATGAAATATTTTAAATTTCAAATAATTAGTTCTTTTGGCATAAAATTTTGAAAACTAAACAATTAGTCAGATCAAATCAAACAACTAACACAATTAATCAGAATCAAACTAGTTATTTAAATAAATTTTTGAAAATCTTCAAAAATTTTAGTTTTTAATACTTTATGCCGAAAAACGATTTGTTTGATTGAAATAAAAATGTCATTTTGTTCCCAAGGTGTCTACTTATAAAAAATTCTAAAGTTTTTATATCAATTATTGCCACCCAAAAACTAAAAACTTTCAACTTTTAACACCCATATTTCACAAAATAGTTGATGAAACATTTTTTTCTCACGGCGATAGATGACATTGCATTACCTTAATAATATCCAATGCAAGAAAGCAATTCGAAAAAAATTATAACAAATAACCGGCACTGGATTCTAAACAAAGCTTCAACACTGATAAACCAAGAAAAATAGTCAAAAAAAATTATTGGATCAGATTCCATTGAGTAAAACTTATTCAATTATTATACAATTTCTTTCAAATTCAAATAATTATCATTTAAATCGTTCAATAACTTGAACTACTCGTAATTTGTTACCTGACGTTCCATTTTCCGGTTGCTTGGTACAAAGATCCATGCCAACAACTTTATCGTACTTCTGGCAAAGTTTCAAAATCTCAAACTCATTTCCATAGCTCCAGCCATAGTAGGCGGTGAGCAGAACTCTTATAGTTATTCCAAAATCTTTTTCCCCTCTTTCACAGCCTTTTATCACCGCTTCGACCACAGCTTCTAGGCCTGAAAATGAACATTCACTGATAAAGTTGCTGCAAATTAATAAATTTGACACTTTTTGAGCTTTCCAAGATTATGTCTAGAAGGCTGCAGTCATAAAGAATGAGTCAGGTAAATTCAAGGATTATCGCCTTCGACCACAGCTTCTAGGCCTGAAAATGAACATTCACCTTCCTTTCCTTTATAAAGATGCAGCAAATGAATAAATTTGACACTTTTTTATTATTATATTTTGAAAAGATTACGACATGAAGACTTCAGACATTAAGAATGAGTCAGGTAAAATCAAAGAGTATTTTCATATTACCAATATCACATTAGAAACTTATTCATTCATAAGTTCATCCTATATAAATCCTAAACAGATACTCCTGCTGTTGTCTGCAGACGAAACTATTACGCTGGAAAATAAGGCATTGAAGGAGTAGTTGTGAGAAGGAAGAAAGAAGAGGAAAAAGAAAAGAGGAAGAGGAGGTAGTGGTGAAGGAGGTGGAGAGAGGAGGAGAAGAAATGGCGAAGAAGGAGAAGGGAAAATAAGGGATTAAAGGAAGAGTT